>CM055115.1:1011016-1074828 GCA_029204225.1 Diphasiastrum complanatum
AAATGTATCTATGCTTTGCACTTGGCTTGACCTAGCCTACTAGAAAGCTCTTTTGAAGGTCGTAAAAAATCTACAAGCTACTATAGACCTTTGCATTTATTTTGAGGCATCGAAATCTGCTAATATTCTTGAAGTATACACATATGTTGATTGGGCAGGAGATGTCGACACTAGAAGATCAATTTTTTGGGCTTTGTATGCCTATTCAATGAAGGCCCAATATCCTAGAATATTCAAAAGCATATATCAGGGCACGATAAGGCCCACAAGACCTGAAGGATGCTGAGGGGGTGGTGTATGCCAGGTGACCACCAAAATGGGTAAGATGTTGGGAGTTTTCAACCCATCACTTGGTTAGGAGTGGTTTGAGCTTGTTACTAGCACAGAACATTCTGGCATAGGAATCTTCCTTGGCTTGGAAAAGTTGCATCATTTGCGTTGCTCCACAGTGTCCAATGAGGTGAAGTGTAAATGGGGCTGGGGTTGGTGCATGGGACCATATCTGGGCAGTTCAGAATCCCAAAGGAGTGACAAGGATTTTAGGATATGGGTAACGAAGGGAGACATGGTTTGAGCACCTAAAGGACACATCCCTCAATGTTCTACGAACTACTTTACAATTGTTTAAATAGCTTAATGTTCTATTCATTGCATGAGTTACTGAAAGAGAGACCCCAATGGCTTCGTCCCATACATACAACATAGAAGCAGGTGCAGAGGATGAGGAACAAATCAATGACTGGGACATAGAAGAGTTCCAAGGATGGTAATAACAAATTCATTGTATGATATTTAAAGATGTTTCAGGCTAACGCAATGCATCACTACTTTAATAACAGGAAATTGCCTGTCTATGCAGAGTCCTTAGCCAGAGAGATGGAGCATTCGTAACGACACGGTTTGTGTCGAGAAATCAAGGAAGCGTCCAAGATTGTTGTTATTGACAATGAGTGTGTGGAGGATTGAGTTAGATAGCACATTTTTGAAACAATTGTTGTTTGTGTTCTATCGTTTTTTTAAAAGTGATTTTCTTCACCAGTAGTAGCCCGACGAATCCGGAAGTAAGTATTTTTTGAGAAATGGATATTGGAGTTTTGAATATAAAGTTTGGTTTGTATCTATTGCAATGAAAGCCTTAGTTTAAAAGGCCTTAGACATGTTCTTTGCGTCGTTTCCAATTTCCTCTTGGGAAACACTAACACTTACCCACTTTACACCTATGCGTACAATTGCAGTTACTCTAATTTACACTCACAATTACAATTGCTTACACTTACCCACGTATATTCACACGTGCCGTACACCTACACTTGCACTTACACACTAACGCAGTCATGCACTTACTCATAGATTTGTATCACACTCGTACTTATACTTGCACGTAGATTTGTATTCACCACTCGTACTTATACTTACTTGCGCTTGCAACGTAGACTTATATCAAAACACTTGGACATATATACATAAACCCACACGAGCACTTTACACTTGTGTGAACTAAGTGAATGCCCAACGAGTGAGACAATGGGTAGTGTAGATCATGTATCGAAATATAGGGATACAAATTTTGTTTTGTCTCCTCCACCTTATTCACATCAGAATCACGTGCACAGTAACACGTACACACATACGTTCTAACACGTACACCTTAACCTTACATCTACTGACATTAACAATTAGACTTGTATTCACACACTTAAACTTGTCCTTACATACGCTTACACTTATACACACACACACACACACACACAGAGTCATTTAAACTATACATAAGACCCACACTTTATTTAGACCTTACGCGGACTTACATTTAAAAAAAAAACTCGCGAAACTCGCAAACCGTTTCCTCGCAGATTGTCCGGACTCTATTTTACAAACTTTCACTAAGTCACATGGTTCAAAGGTAATAATGACAATCTGACACTAAGTACGGTTTTGTTTTCTTCTTATGATTGTTCAAGATCTACCATAGTTTGCGAACAATTCATCTCAGGTTAGTAACATGGGAAAAGGTGGCCCACATAAGCAGGCTGTGTACAAGTAGATGAGAGTCCTAGCAATCCTCCAGTGTTACAAGATAGCATTTGAGCTCTTGAAGCTTTCTTGCAACCATAGTAGCTCTTCTGGACGTTAAGGACAAAGTTATGGTGCCAAACAATTAGTTCATATATTATCAAGGTCCTTCAGGCAATTTTTCCTGAAGGATGCTAGTTTGTACTAGATATTTTTGGGGGTAGTCGGGCACAAGTTCATGAAAAATCACTTTATAATTCTCATGGAGCATTCTATGAGAGAATCGTCTCAACACCTAGCACCAGTGTGGCAAGGATATCAAGTCTCTCATATTGAAAGTTTTTTCTTGAAGATAGGCTCCAGGACCTTCAGGTAAGGTAAATATAAATTCTTTGAATAAGATCAGATACATCAGCCCTTTTGTTCCACAAATATAAAGCTCTTTCTAATCCAAAGTGCAATCACGTAGGATGCTACCCACTGACAGTAAATACAAGATGAAATTTTGGTCCAGAAGAAAATATTGGCTAGGATTTCTGTAGACGTGGTACCATGTTTGGATGTCTGTAGACGTGGTACCATGTTTGGATTCTATAGAGACTCTCCGACGACACATGGCAGCACTGCTAAACGATAGTAGCAGGACAGCAGCAATGTTCTTGCATTGTTCCATTTGTCAAAACAGCAATCGGTGATGCAAATTTTGAAGGCACACATTGCAAATATGAAGGGTCAAGGAGACGAATCTTTTCAGGAATGCTCTAGTGTAAGCTTTTAATCAGAAATATCATTTCTTCTTTCAGGATCTGTACGCATGCCTGCCGCACTTTGTGGAGTTGTTGGGCTGAAGGGAACTTATGGACGTGTATCATCAGCTGGGTATAAATCTACTCGTTTTTAACAAACATCTCTTGTTAATAACAGTTTTCTTCTTTTGTTGGTGGTTTTTTCTTGAAGTGGTAAAAATAGGAGTCGTCCACATGTATACTGATTCTTTCTTCTTCAATAGGGTGCTTCCTCTGAACTGGACCCTTGGTAGTGTTGGAATTCTTGCAGCAAGTGTGGAGGACACACTGATCATGTGAGTAGCACAACTGCTTTTATTGGCCTTTCTCTTGTCAGGGTAGTTCATTTTGAGCTGTGAGATAATAAAATCTTGGCAAAGAAGCAGCTGACTAAAATCTCATCAGAAACTGTTGAGGTCGCCTTTTCAAATGAAAGATGTTTTTACTATAGTTTCTTGCAATTCTCTCTAGCATAGTGAAGCCAAGCCCCAAATATTTGAATCCTGTCCTTACGGCAAAACTTGGAATTCTTCTATCCTTTTTTAATGTTGAAGGGTTCATATATTGTCAGCAGTGTTGAAATTTAATACTCTTTCTATTTTCTTAAGAAGATCAAATTTATCAAATGAGAAATAATATGCTTGCAGCATACGTGATATCGTCCTTCATGCTGAGCTCAACCCATAGTCTCCTGAGTAGCTATTAGGATCATTTATCTACTACAAGGTAGCAGCTAGATTGCTTATTTGCCCAATGTTCACTTTAATTTGATATTGATAGTTGCTCGAGATACATGCTTAAGTCACTACTAGTCAGCTGCAATAGGTTTTGAAGATAGCTTTCAAAACAAATCTATTCAAAAAAAAAGCACCCATGTTCAGGAGACACATGAGACACAAAGCGTTTTTCTATCTTTTCTTAAAGGCTATAATTGTAGAGAAGAACCCTTTGTACTATTTGGAGATTTTGACGCTTAGTGTCATTTGATATTCCTACAAGACTAGCACAACAGATGCATTTTTCAGTTTGTATTTTAAAAGGGTCTTGAATGTGTGGTTTATTATGTTTTCATACTAGAATATATATGATTCTATGCCAATTCTTTTCTTTCATACAGGTATACAGCAATCCAGGGGCATCTTGCACAGGATTGGATAGCTTCATTTCCCGTAAGAGCTTGAGAATTGTATTTTTCCATAAGTCTGAGTTTAACTACTGCAGGTCATCGTGCCCATTCTTAGCTATGCTACTGCACTAGGTAAATAAGAGTTCTACCTTATGTTGTCTATGTAAGCGAAGGTTGTTTACTAGTATGATTCTAAAATTTAATTGTTAACCAAATCTTTCAGCCTGCAGCAAATCTACCCATACTTAAGGACTTTGAAGATGGAGACTTGTCGAAATCTAAAATTATCAGTTCAATAAAAATAGCCAAATATTCAAAGGTGTGTTATGAGGTTCTTGCCATTCTTGCAGTAAGGGGCCCTCCTTTGACTCTTAAAATCACGTCTAGGTGAAAATTTCTTCATGAGATGTCTTGTTTTCCAACCAAAGTTGAAGAATGTTATATTGCTATTTCAGTTTCAAATTCTCAATCAATCACTCTCTAACACCTACTAATAAGTTCTTTATATGCTGCTCCTGTATAACATGTGCTTACATTGCAGTGGTTTGACGACTCAGATAAGTCAGTGAGGACGACATGCTATAGTGCACTGAATGTTTTACAGCAGGAATACGGTGTGAAGGTAAGTGAGATCAATTAGTGTTTTCAGTGTTGCTACTTTCAACTGTTGGCTAGATATATCCCTTCTTGTGTAGCTCTCTAGATGATGACAAAGCTGGCCAGGGATACTTGCTATTACTTGTATCCTTATCTCCAAATGTAGTGAGTCTTTGAATATACATGCTTAAGCTGAACATAATCTCCCAACTGTATGAGAGGCACAACAAACTTGGCCATGATAACTTGATGAGGATTGAAGAGGTTGCCACATATTATTTGTGAAAACATGGAAACTTGTATATAGGAAAAGTTGTTTTAATTAGATTTTGTGAGTTTAGTATGCCAAGCTTTTGTCGTGGGAGTCACCAAATTCTCAAATTAGATAGTACTTACTCCTTGCGTCATGAACATGTCCTCTTGAAGCAAAATTGCACCAAGGCAACTAGGAAGGAATATGCCTTTCCTAATCAACTAGTGGTTGCTTGTCTCATGCTCAAACAAGAGCAATGTGATTCACCTCTAGAAGAATAGAAACCAATAAGTCTACATCCCTAACCTCCATAGACTAATAGCTACCTCAAGCTCATCAACATAAAGGTTGAACACAGTAGGGGAGTGAGGAATTCCTTCTTCACCTCAATAGTGTTGGCAATCATATTAGATGTGCCAATGTTATCTGAAAGATCCCCACTACTATCTCATGTAAAGCAGAGAGAGAGAGAGAGAGAGAGAGAGAGAGAGAGAGAGAGAGAGAGAGAGAGAGAGAGAGAGAGAGAGAGAGAGAGAGAGAGAGAGAGAGAGAGAGAGAGAGAGAGAGAGAGAGTTGGAATTAGAATCAGAATTATATAAATGTTTGTCAAGTGCCCGAGGGCACATAAGACAAGTAGAAAGTACATCAAAAGAGAAGGAGCATTGTCCACGTAGGACTTATTCATAAAAGCTAAACCAGCACTAGAAAACAAAGAGAAACAAAGCTTAACCTCTAGCTCTGTCGAGGGTATAATATCACTAGCTTAACCACCAGCTACACAGAGGGAAAGAGAGAACTGAAATAAGTTAACTAACTGGCTAGGTGGATATAAAAAACTGCGTGATATGGTGAGAAGCAGGTGTTGGCCTCGGGTGAAGAGCCCTAGGCCTGGAGGAGCGAAGAGGACGCTGGAGCTTCAGTCGTTGTACTGGAATGTCCATCTCACTGTCAGAAGTCTCATCTCTATCCCTCTTCTGGAAAAAGTGTGTAATGTGGGACTGGCTATGATCCACATCAGAAACATCCAATAAAAAGGAAGATCTCAGAGTAAACATCTCTCGTAATAATAAACCAACACATCTCGCATTTGAGAAGGCAAGGAAAGAACCAAGTGTAAGTGGAGTATCTCTGTATAAGCAATGGTATCTGCCTCATGCCAAAAGGCATATAAGACCAAGTGGAGTACATGTCAAGTATGTGAAAACCCTGGGAGCGTATATAAATGTCTCCAAGAAAAAAAAACTACTATGCATAAAAGAGAAATGAGTAATATAGCTATAAACTACAAACTGCCAACTGTCCATAAGGGAGGAGCAGAATAGCTTCCAGGGGTAGATTAATATCATGTAATACTGTTGCTGAAAAAAGATGTGATACGAGCTGCAACAGGAGGCAACATGGACCGTCGCTGACGTTATCTACGAGGATAAAAACTGTATCCTCTTGTAACCTAGCGTGAAGTGCGAACTGCTGCAGCTGCATGACTATGAGTGATACATTGGGGTGATGGGGGTGGAAGATGGTGATATGGGGTAAGTGATTGTTGCCAAATGAAAATGAAAACATGAGTGATTAGATAGATGGTGAGACCTGACACTAATGGAAGAAGAAATATTGACCCCATAATGTATTTCACAACACTATGACCACCAATATGTGGGCGTGAAGCTGCCCAAGTTGGGCCATCTAGCGAGGCTATAATAAATGAACAGCTTATGACCTTCACTAGATGTAGGAGAAGCTTGCAATACACTATGACTGCCCCATCTCTGTTAGCAGATATTTTGGTGATACCCAAGTCCATGGACACTAATATGGTTGATGGGACCAAATCAATGTCTTGAAAGACACCTTTACTTCACTTTTCTCCTTGTGAGTTTTGGATGATTGTTTTGCGCTATCTATAATTGCCTCATAGAAACTTTTGCATTGTTAGAGATGTCATTACCCCCTTTGCTATTAGCTATATTGTCTTTATAATGGGTTAGATATACCTTTTCTTGCTGGTGCACAAATCCAAATGTTTTACCCAAATTTTTAGATTCTATCATATGGAGATATTACACCTCACTTTTGACTTTAAAAAAATGGGATGATGATCCGATTCTAGGAGAGCTTCAATTTTATGTCTCCAATTAGCTGAATTGTATCAAGAGAGCCTAAGAAATAATCAACAACACTATTGTCTTTGGTGGACAAAATTTATAAAGCTCTTTGAGGATGGCCATGTATGCAGCCCATTGCAAACAAGCAACTCATGTCTACCACAAAGATTGAGTGGTTCCTTATTGAACTTTGTAGTAGTGTTGTCGGTGTCCATGGAATATCTTTAATTGTCCAAATCCTTCGTGGGCATCACTTCCAACCAAAGAGGATCATCACTACCTAATACCTATGCATGTTTGCTTTAGCATTTTCGATCCTTCCATCAAAATCTCTCATTAATAAAACATCCCCTTCTTTATATTTGATTGTATCAAGGTTGTTGTCTCCAAATGGATCCTCAATATCCAAGTTCATATTGTGATCAAAAATGGGGTTTTGAGGAGAAAAGTAGCAAACATACACAAAGATTTTTTTCTCTTCTACCATAAATTTTAGCCATATGTAATGATCTCTTATGTCTTTTTTGGTGAGTTTGATCAACTCCAAAACATCGCAAATGAAATGAGCCATTCCAAGTCCTTTATATCTATCACCTTCTTATCCCATAAAGAGTATGAATGATACCACAAAACTTGGTAACATGCAAGTTTGGTGTCCAAAGTTTCAACCAAGAGTACAATATTTTTATGCCACTTCACTCGAACCAACACCTTTATCTCAAGGAAAAACATAATAGTTCTGGAAAACCAAATTTAACTTTAAGCCCAATTTGACCTCCATCATTTAACTTTTGTTGTTGACGAGCAATATGTGTCTTGTTGTGGTTCTTCATTTGAAAGTAAGAAAACCCATTGCTAGATAAAATCTGACTCCAAGTTTACAACAAGATGTAAAAACGTTCATGTTTTGTTAATTATTACATGTTTAATTCTCAATTTTAAAGCTTGGCTATGTTTTAACGTTCGTTTTCAGGTCTTGGAAGTCACTATTCCGGAGTTGGAGGAGATGCGTCTTGCTCATTTCATAACAATAGGATCTGAAATTTCAGCATCAATTGGTATCGACTATGATAGGATGTATGGTTTGGCTTCCAATTCTTCGATTTCAACTTGCAGTCTCCATGAGTTGTTAGTATAGGATAAGGACTTCTATTTATTTTAGCACCAAGCTTGTGACTTATTCTTTCTCAAAAGTTGAATGTAAGGTTATGCTATGTGCTTCTATGGATTTCCAATCGTGCGTATGCATATGCTATAAATACTAGCTTTACTTGTTAAGGGTCCAAAAAATATGATATTTCAATTAATCATTTTCAACCTTGCTTCATCCATGGAACTAGATCTTTGTGTTTTGTCTCAATGTTGAGGTGTGCAAGAATCTTTTCTATGAAGTTTCATGATTGAGGGGTCCATGAAGAAGCCTATTTGTGATTGAAAGTCAATTATTTGATCCCTCCATATGTCTTTTGATGGTTGGTTTGTAGTTTTAATTCCATGTCTATTAAGATTTTTGAGAGAAATATTTTCTTCTAGTGACATGGAAGAGGGAAGATTATCACCAACTTCAACCTTTAGTTATTACCGCTTGTTGACTTGATTGTCTTCGTCTTAATTATTATATCAATTCTTGTTTGCTATTCCAAAATCAAATCATGAGCTAGAGTTTGCATACAAGATAGATGATTTTTCTTTCTTGGACTCTTATCATTGATGGTGGTTATTGTATGATTGATTTAAGTATGGCTCCTCAAATATTCAAAGGATTTGTAGTTTTTGGACTTCTTACTTTGGAATAAGCAAATGCCAACTTGGAGGAATTTCAAGTTATTCAAAGAATAATTGCAACCACTGGGTTAATGAATAACAATATTGGTCTTGTATGTGTGATGTCCTCCCATTTGTCAAGGATGATGTCTGTTATGAACTCATAGATATTGGCATCAATGAAGCATAAGTCAACAAAAAATAGTCACACAAGCAATCTCCAAGCAAAAAAACTTGATGATTAACAATGATTGCCGATAGCGCAAGCAAATCTCCAACAAAAGTTTTCAAAAACATAGAACTGCCCTACAAGAAGCTCAGTACTCCAAACTCATGGTTTGAGAAATGGTAGATCTCTATAAACGAGTACACAAACCCCTATCAATGGTAAATCAATACATAAATAATTAGTGCCATATATTGTATCAACTAGTAAAACGGGGGCATCAATAGGGCTTTGACTAGGAACAATGAGACCGCGTTGTAACTTAAAAGCTGAAAATTCTGCATTTCGAAAGAACTGATGACTATGCTTTCAAAGACTTGTGTTTTTTTTTCTCTCTTAATGGATGAATATGTTCGGTTAAATCTTCCTGGTTTCTAGCAAGTCCCAGTTTCTTGGTTTCGACAAATGATTTGTGATTTTCACAACCGGAAGCATATTCAATCGTTGAGTTAACGGTGTGTTGTGAAATTTTTTACATAGAGTTGCTATGAAGCTATTGAAAAAAGGTTCAATAGCTGAGAAAAGCATGTTGTTGAATGTTTATTTGTAGCTTTTTACGAAAGTACTGCAAAACAAACAAATTTTTTATTTAAAATTACTTTGTCGTTTTTTGTATTAACCTAAGCAAACTATGTCTGAACTGGCTTGACATGTTAAGTCAGGTAGTTATGGAATTCCATTAAAAAGCAACATGCTAAATTAGGTCCCAATTGAAAAATGAATTTTATTCGTCAATTTGTTTTTGGTTCCCTTCCAAATTGACAAAGTCGCCGGTTTCCTTGTGAAAGCCGAAAGGCTTTCATTGTCATTTTTGACTCGGAAATAAATATTCATCTTACTTATTGCCGAGTGGGTTTCTATGAATTAGTGATTTATGTCCAGGATTCATATTGTGTTGGCCGAAGTACTGGTCGAATACCCCCGTAATTTGGAATTCATAAGCCTATACAAAAGGGAGAAAAAATATCTTTCAGTTGTTTTCGATGTCATCAAACACCAAAAGAAGAAAACAAGAAATCGGTAAACCGTGATAATCTACACGAGACCTCTAATCGAATAGGTTTGAAAGGTCGTAAGGCCCAATGGGCAGAGCTTATTCAGAAATTTGATCATGAGGTTTGGAATATCAAATGATTATTGAGCTCTTAAATATCCTTGAGAACCGAGAAATTTGAAAGGTGGATTCCTTTGACAAAACTCGAGGTTGAATGATAGTTATTTGCAATTCTAAGAATTGCATGAATAATTAAACTCAACCCGGTGATAGAGAATTTCTAATTGAATCATTTCAATCGGATTTGTTCTTGATTAGATGAAATTCCTACTCACTCTCTCCCATTTCTAAATCTGTCAACTTCAGAAATTTTAGGACGAGACCTAAATTCCCTTTAGTGACCATAGAGATTCAGAAAAGGGGTGAAAGAAAACATGAGCTAGAATTTGTACTATGAAGTTTGAATTTGGGAAAATTTCCAAAAACTTCACATAGTACCGATTTGCTAAACTCTAAAGTTATGTGAGTTATTCTAGAAATTGATTTTTGGACAATTAGATCTGGAAGTCGATGGTTTTCTTGGAGGAAGAACCTGTAGTATGGGATGCAGGCAATTCCAAAACGAAGATCTGAAACTAACTGGATTGGGCATTGGGCACGTGTATTGGGCTTCATTTTTTCTAATATAGTTGAGGCTGACTTTACTTGGGTTCAGTAATGGGCTTGGTATTTGCAGTTTTTTAGTTGCTCTTTGATGAATTATACAGTTTGCCGATAATGAGTTAAGCAAGCAAGTAAATTCATAAAGAAACGAATATTTTTTTTAAATTACTTCACCGTTTTTTGTATTAACCTAAGCAAACTATGACATGTTAAGTCAGGCAGCTATGGAATTCCATTAAAAAGCAACATGCTAAATGTCCCAATTGAAAAATGAATTTTATTGGTCAATTTGTACTAGGTTTCCTTCCAGATTGGCAAAGTAGCCAGTTTTCATTGTCATTTTTGACCCGAAATAAATATTCATCATATTAAATGTTGAGTGATTTACTGTGAATTACTCCGTAATTTAGAATTTATAAGCCTATCCAAAATGGAGAAAAAATATCTTCTGACTGTTTTAGATGTCATCAAATGCCAAAAGAAAAAAACAAGAAACCATTAAACAATGATAATCGACACTAGACCACTAATCGAATACGTCTAAAAGGTCGTAAGGCTCGATGGGCAGAGCTTATTCAGAAATTTGATTATACGGGTTGGAATATCAAATGAATTATTCACCTCTTAAACTCCCTTGCGAATCAAGAGATTTGAAAGGTGGATTACATTGAAAAAACTCTAGATTGAATGATAATTATTTGCAATTCTAAATTGCACGAATAATTATACTCTGCCCATTGGTAGAGAATTTCTGATTGATTCAATCAAATTTGTTCTTGATTCGATGAAATTCCTAGTCATTCTCTCCCGTTTCTATATTTGTGAACTTCAGGAAATCTAGGACGAGACCTAAATTCCCTTTAGTGATCGTAGAGATTTAGAAAAGGGGTGAAAGAAGACATGAGCTGGAATTTGTACTATGTTGGAATTTGGGAAAACTTCCGAGAACTTCACATAGTACCAATTTCCTAAATTTATGTGAGTTATTCCAAAAATTGATTTTTGAACAATTAGAGATCAGGAAGTGGATGGTTTCTTGGTGGAATAACCTGTGGTATGGGATGCAAGCACTTCCAAAGGGAAGATCTGAAACTAACTGGATTGGGCATTGGGCACGTGTATTGGGCTTTGTTTTTTCTAATACAGTTGAGGCGGACTTTATTTGGGTAGAATAATGGGCTTTGTATTTGCATTTCTTTAGTTGCTCTTTGATGAATTATATAGTTTGCGGATAATGAGTTAAGCAAGCAAGTAAATTCATAAAGAATTTTCTTTGAAATTACTTTGCCGTTTTTTGTATTACCCTAAACAAACTGTGTCTAAATTGGCTGGACATGTTTAGTCAGGCAGCTATGGAATTCCATTAAAAAGCAACATTCTAAATGCAATACTTGGTTTATTCCTAATTGAAAAATGAATTTTATTGGTCAATTTGTTTTTGGTTTCCTTCCAAATTGGCAAAGTAGCCGGTTTCCTTGCGAAAGCCGAAAGGCTTTCATTGTCCTTTTTGACCTGAAATAATGCCGATTGGGTTAATGTGAATAACTGATTTATGTCCAGAAATTCACAGTGTGTTGGCCAAAGTATTGGTCGAATACCCCCACAGTTTGGAACCTATACAAAAGGGAGAAAAAATATTTTTCGGCTATTTTAGATGTCGTCAAACACCAAAACAAAAAACCTAGAAACCGTTAAATAGTGATAATCCACACTAGACCTCTAATCAAATAGGTCTGAAAGGTCATAAGGCTCGATGGGCAGAGCTTATTCAAAAATTTGATTATGAGAGTTGGAATTTCAAATAAATTATTGAGCTCTTAAATTCCCTTGAGAACCGAGAAATTTGAAAGGTGGATTCCATTGAAAAAACTCTAAATTAAATGATAATTATTTGAAATTGCACGAATAATTAAACTCAACCCGTTGGTAGAGAATTTCTAATTGAATCATTTCAATCAAATTTGTTCTTGATTGGATGAAATTCCTAGTCATTCTCTCCCATTTCTAAATTTGTCAACTTCATGAATTTTAGGACGAGGTCTAAATTCCCTTTAGTGACCGTAGAGATTTAGAAAAGGGGTGAAAGAAGACATGAGCTGAAATTTGTACTATGAAATTAGCGACAAAATTTGAGAACTTCACATAGTACTGATTGGCTAAACTCTAAAGTTATGTGAGTTATTCCATAAATTGATTTTTGGATGATTAGATCAGAAAATGGATGGTTTTCTTGGAGGAAGAACTTGTGGACGCAGACAATTCGAAAGGGAAGATCTGAAACTAACTGGTTCGGGTTGACCATAGTATGTATATCTGGAATGATGCCAATTACCATTGGTCATAAAAGGATATTTTGTTAGAAATTTGAGATATTGGTCATGACAAATTTACAAAATCGGAAACCCTAAAAGCTATTTGTTTATTTTGAAAATATGTAAGTGAATTTCTTGACCAAAGTTAACTCGATTTCATGTGATTCCTTGGAATGTAATTGTTAGGAACTTCTCCTAGGCCGTATCTAGAGTGATATGACACCTATTGAAAGGGGGAGAAGTAGGGTGACAGAAAAGTTATCATAGAGAAACATCTAGAGCATTGATTCCAGGAGGAATCCGTAATATGTATAGATGAAAGACCTAATTCTAGAATCAAGCATACTTTTGGTACTATTGGAATCTTCTAAAAATTGTTGTTGAAATCTAATTAGAAAATATAAGGGAAGGAAAATTAGAAAACATTCTTATAGTAGAAAAGTTATTGATTACGAATCCGATCGATTTGTATCAAAACTAGAGAGTTCTATTGCACGAAAGGGTTTGTTGAAACTTGGTTTATATTCCTTGACGTTTGGGTTCAACTTGATCCTTGGTAAGAACCAGGATCCATGAGATGATGCAAGGAATGAAATTCCTTCTAACAATATATTCTTTTGAAATAATCTTCGATCGAGATTTCAGTTACGAAATAGCACTCTTTGAGAAATATTCTCTCTTAGAGTTAGCTGGGTTATAGGATTCTCAGTTAAAAATGTGTTGTTTATAGATTGTGTGAGATCTGTGGAGATATGCTATGTAGTGATTCATTGTGGGATGATGACTTCTTTGTACAAAATTCTAATCCTGTGGATCTACAATGTGTTCCTTGGATTGAGTTTATATGCATGCATATACCACAAGTTAATAATGATATCTCAATGAGAATCACTTATTGACCTAGGATGGATTTAGAATTAGATTGAATATGCTGTTTTGAAATTTGGCCCACACCTAAACATTCAAATATTTCTAAATCAGGTACAACTAACTGAATCAGGAGCGTTACTTCTAAGTTAGTTGTTTGAATCTACCGTGTAACATCATTTATCGATACTATAGTTTATATGTATGTATTGCTTATAAGTCACAACCTTTATGAGTCATTTTGGATTCATTCAAAGGGTTATGTGCATAGAATTTGTAGAAACTTTTGGCTTTAATCTTTTCCCGACTGGAAAAAGATAAAATTCTATCCTGAAAACTCAGATGGAGTTACATAGTCGTGGTAAACCAAAAGTCAGAACTTCACGTATTGAAGTTTCGTTTAATCTTAAGCTATTCCAGATTGGACCTTAACTTGGGAATGACACTTTTTGCCATATCTAGAGTAAGGAATTTTTCAAAATTACAATTCTTTATAGGCATCGTATGGTGAGTTGATAAGTCTGAGACTTTCCTTGCGGAAAAGACTTTTCTTGTGCAACTCAAAATCTCCTTCCGACACATAAGACTGAAATGACAAATTGCTCTCCTAAGGCTCAATTATCCAAATCCTCAAGCACCCACTAAACCTGACACAGCCCAAGATGAACTGTGGAGCATGTAAACCAGCTACTAGAGCTTGTCACTTGGCAAGGTCCTAACACATAAAATGACAGGATGTAGAAGAACATGACATGATAAAAGCCAAAAGTTATTTTAAACTAACTATTAGTATTTGAAAAACAATGCAAGTAGATTTGAGCAACCTTCTTCCCATTTTTTAACTAATAAAAGATATTGGAAGATGCCTACAAACTGTACTAACAAAATACGTAAGTATATATTAGGTCCATAGAAAGTGATTTCAAATTTTGATGACTGCAATTGGTCAATTGGTTAAGAAAGAACTTGCATCATTCTAGTTGGGCTATTAAATTGGTGAAGCATCAACCATGCACCCTTTATAAATAAATACATTTGGACTATTGAACCGCTTATTTACAAGATTTTGGGGGGATTTTATTTATTTTTATTACGAGCATTAACATAATAAACATAGATGAACTCTTTTTTCCAATTGTGGTTTTTTAATAAAAAGTTACCAATTCAACAAAATAAATAAGATAAAAAGATAAAAGCGAATCAGAAATACTTGAAATCTCAAGGTAGACGAAACTAGCAAAAGATAAGTGAGTTGTAGGGCTTGTTCCTCCTCCAAGGGTCTGACGTGTTGTTTGAGCAGTCATCTCTTTCACCACAGCCTTGTCTAGCGCTATCTCCTCTCTTACACAATCTCATTCATAATGCTTCTCTCTTTGGCCAACCCACGATCAACCCTCAAAATTTGTTAGAAGCGTGTCATGTGTCCTTGTTACTTGCACCTCCCTCACTGCAATCCACCTTAGGTTGTAGACTTCACTGACCAACAATTGCAAGCTGCCATGATTCACCTTCTCTCTTCTCGCTAGTTATCACAAAGTAACTGTTTGCCTTAGGAACAATAACCTTGTCAATTCATCGACTTCCATCTATAGACTAATGTGCAAACTAGCTTGTAACAGTCTCGTTGACAAGATAGCAAACAACATTATTTGAATTGCCAAAGATCGACCTACTAGCTTTGCCAGGCTGATTGCCATTCCTCTATATACTAGCCTTTAAAAAATCTCAATAGAGATTCTTTACCTTTTCCACACAAGAAGTCCGATGCCAAAGCATCACTGCATACTCTCAAAAATAAAATTTCCATAATTGTGGCAGGCTGCTTTCACCTATGTATCACCTAAAACATGTGTATTGGTTTGTTGGCTAACACTGATGTTCCAAAGATAGAGTTTTCAGGTTTTCTTATTTGTGAGGGTCGTATTCGTCTTGATCCTCGTAAGGTCCAGGATTGGCCTATGCATATTGATGTTCATCATGTTCGTATGTTTTTGGGTTTAGCTACTCTACCTTCATCGTCCTATTCCACATTTTGCCATTGTTGCTGCACCTCTTCATGTGCTTTTGAAGAAATCCCGTTCTTTCTTGTGAACTTCTGACTGTCAGATAGCCTTTGATACTCTTCGTCACACTGTTTTTTCTGGTTCTGTCATGTGTTTACCTCAGTTTGATTGAAAGTTCATTGTCGAGACCGATCCTAGGGGTCTTGGTTTAGGCGCCTTACTTCGTCAATCACAATGTCCCATTGCTTATGAGTCGCGACATCTTCACTCTTATGAGCAAGTTGCAACGGTATTGTGTTCATGTTTCTTTTGACATTATTATTGATCATCATTCTCTTCGTTATCTTTATACACAATGGGACCTTAGTGACCATCAATATTGTTGGTTATAGTTTTTACAATCTTTCCATTTTGGCCATTTCCCTATGGTTTGATGCTTTGCCTTCTACGTATCTTTCTTGTCCTGTTTCTTGTGATGTTTATAGTATTGCTTTGCTTCCTTCGTCTCGTCCTCATCAGGTGTACTCCATTGTTGGTCATCGTCTTTATCATTATGGTTCCCTTTGTATTCCCAGTTCCCTTTATGTTCATTCTAAGTTGTTGTCTAATGTCCATTCTTCTCCTATTGTATACTTGTCTTAAGGACCATTTCTTTCTAGGGTTAGTTCTTGCTTATGTGCTACTTTCTTAGCTTAATCTGCTATGAATTTGTTCATAACTGACAAGGCTAGTGACAAAGTGGTATGATAGAGACCCTATTGGGACCTGGTAATCTCAATTTGATAGCCTTTTAGATGGTTAACTTAAGGGCCTACAAAACACTTTAATTTACAAGTATTGAACAGTTTATTGATTTTGTTGCTCTAGTTATCTCTAGGAAACTCATACCACAATTCTGTTGTGAGAGGGATGGAACACCAACATATTGTTAATCGCACTACTATAATTTGCTATATGATCATTTTGTTTTCTTTTTGCTTTTCTTTATGTCTTGCTCTATGCTTCATCTTGTTCATCGATTGGTAATAAAGCACTTTTCTAGGCAACTAACTGGGGTCCAAGTTGTCTCCTTTTTAGTTTTTCATATCTTTTTGGAGAAAATTTATTTTTTTTCTTTGGCTTTGATATCCTCTATATTGTTTCGATTATATCACTTGCTTCTAATTTGTAGCACCTCTATCATTCTAAATAGCAAAAGATAGGCCACTCAAACTCAAGGTTTTAATAGCTTTTAAAGGTGCTTTCACTTTCGTACTTTTTTGTGGACTTCTCTTGGCAATTTTTGCATCATTGATCTCACGCTCTTGTTGAACTTTATAAATCTCCTTTTTGATATGTACAAGTTCAATTTCTAAAGCTCTAGTTACTTCAATGCTTTTTGTACTTTTTTATGTTTTTTTTAGGAGCTGATTGGATAATTATTCTTTCTACAATAGGACACTTTTATTTCCCTATATAATTCTGTTTCATATATCTAAGACTTTCCACTTTTCTTAGATTTTCAAGACTTCACATCTTTTTCATACTCTTTTGTGTGCTTCTCAAGACCATATTCCAAGTAGGCCTTCAATTCAATTTATTCGGAAAATAAAAATGTGGATCATTTGATTCACAAGTTCATCAATCGTCTTTACTTAAAAATAGCAAGGGCCACTCATCATAATATCGCATTGATCTCACATTACCTCTTTGTGAAGCCTTATTGGTCTCACTTGCATGTAAGGTTCCATGGAGCATGTTGTCCATTTCATAATAGTCTAGCTAAGTTGCATGATCAAGTTGGACAATGGATATACTAGCTACAGATAATCACTAAAATACCACTCACGGTGCAAGAACTCCCAGTCAAGATATTTTCCACTATTCACAAACCTGTTTGAGTTAATAGCCTTGTGTACCTAAAAACCTTAACTTAGCCAATGTTGATTGATAAAATGATAATTCCTCTTTACATTGCAAGACATTACTTTAAGTAGAACATATTGCAAGTAATTATAATGATAATATTCTAAAAATTTGTTGTTATCTCTAAAAATTTATTGCTTTCGAATTTGGTCAAGTTTCGAATTCAATAAAATGGTACTCAATTCAAATCTTGTTCTTTCTTAAATGTGTCTGGTGTCCATTGAAATAGCTAGCATCTTATTTCTCAAACTTCTTGCTTACAAGTTATCTTGTTGATGAGGCATTTGAAAGGCTATTGACACACTTTCCACTACCTACAAATTCAACTCTTTTGAAGTTAAATTGTGGAATTTTTGGGGTACAAGCTTAGTCAATCTTTGCATTACTATGAGTTTTAGAAACATCTATGGGGAAAGATGCAATCCTTGACACTAACACACAGTGCTGATTATGTATAATATCATTGGCCAACGTGTGTCACCCTCAACAACTATGCTTTTCCAATATTGTGCAAGATAATTTTTTTAAGCTCTTTTTGTAGCATGTAGGTTTTACTATTTTCTTAGTCCCTAGGCTTTTGTGCTTATTGTAGTATGCTCTGAATTACCAAAGAGCAAATATATGTCAACATCCTTGGTTTAGTCATATTCCTCATGTTCCAAATACATAGATTTTATATAGATTGCATGCATGTAAGACCAAGAGACTAGACCGTCAAGGTGGATAAAAGGTGATCTATACTAGATGGCTATGATTGAAAGGTAGGTGGCTAGAACCACTAGATAAATTGCTAGCTTGTTAGTGATTTTGTCTTAATCCAGTTTCTTTAATAAAAATGTCTGAAGCATATTCAAATTGTTGCAGTGAAACTTTTTGCCAATATATTTTTGTTACTCTACTTAAACCAATCACTAAATTTTCAATACATGATTGGAAACAGGGGAATACATGATTCCGGAGCTGATATTCGAGTCTGCTTTGCACTCTATGGCTCTTTTAGCACCCGTGAGCTGCTTTCTGCACAACGCATGAGGTATAAAAGCCCAATGTCCATGCTACTAGTAAATGCACATTTTTGAGATCTTATGTTCTTGGTGTTTTGACTTTTTCATGCTTTTTGGTGTTCTTGTGCTACTAAATAGTCACTCCCTAATGAATCATCTTTTTGTTTATGACATATAAGCTTTTGAAATATAAGCCATGCTAATATAAAGATGTGCTAGAATTTGTGCTACCTATATCGATCTTAGCCAAACAAGAATGTTCGAACTCACAACACTACGGAATAAATTCGACTAGATAGTTTTTGCATCCAAAATGTTTTCTACCGGCATACACTTGAAAGTAAATTTTAAGAAATTGAAGATAAATAAATATGATGATTATTTGAAAGCCTTGGAGAAGAGAGAGAGAGAGAGAGAGAGAGAGAGAGAGAGAGAGAGAGAGAGAGAGAGAGAGAGAGAGAGAGAGAGAGAGAGAGAGAGAGAGAAGAAAGCTTTATTAACGTCTTTTGGGCACCCGTGGGTGCATAAGACCAAAAAGAAAATATGTACAAGCAACAGTGGGAGCATCATCCATAGGAGGACGTGGCCGTAAAATGCTATAAACTAGCTACGAATGAAAGTAGAACAAAACAGAAGTGAAATAAGCCCACAACCCGGGCCAGGTATAACAGAAGAACTACAGAAAAAGTACCAATGCCCACAACCTGGGCCAGGTGGAGAATAAGTACATATCAGCGAAAGTAAGTGTGAAGTGTTCACTGAGTGGACCGTACAGTGGGCCCCGATGGAGGCGAGTGCCGACTACATCTGGGCTTTTTCCGCGGTGGCACAGCGATAGGAATCTCATCATCGGAGTCATCAGCATGTGCTCGAGTCCGAAAGAAGCCAGTGAGAAGCAGTTGTCGGGAGTCTAACCCCAGGTGATCTGGTACAGGCAGATGAGACCGACGGAGAGTAAGCATCTCACGAACAAGAAGTCCCAAGCAACGAGCATCCGGATACGAGACAAAACTGCGAAGTGTATGCGGGCCATCGCGAAAGAGACAATAATACCTCCCCCGTTTCTCATAATACAACGGACATCTGAGGAGGAAATGGGCTTCATCTTCCACCTCTTGCTCATTCAAATGGAGCAGAGAACACATCATTTTGGCATTCATTCACTCAAGGGCTTTCATGGATTGGGCGACATAGACGACGCTCCCAGGGGATATCCCATGCACGACCGGCCTCAATAGCAAGCTGATGAGAGGAAATGCACAACTACCCAAGACGATAGCGCAGGCCGTGTGATAGGGGCTGTGAGAGATAGAGCAAACCAGAAGGATCCAGAGAGAGGAAGTGTGTCTTGTAATAGCTCAGTCGAATACGGGAAGGTGGGAGGGAGCTCCAAGTCTGCTGCATAGCTACATCAGCAGTGAAGGAGATAATTTGGCTAAGGAGGCTGCTGCAGGATCTGCAATTCTCTCAGATCGGTCCAACAATACTCCAGTGCGACAATCAGAGCTGCATAGCTCTATCTCTGAACCCACGAACTCATAATAGAACTAAGCATATAGAATTCAATTCCATTTTCTTAGAAAGAAAGTTCAGAATAAAGATGTTGTACTAAGTTACTGTCGTACAAATAGTATGTTGGCTGATATTTTGACAAAGCCATTTTCTAGAGAAGTTATGGACTCGGCTCATTACATTCGCCATGTCCATTTACATTTACTTTACTTTATGCATAAGCAGGCTTTGGGCCCTTTTTTATTCATTATTTGACATTTAGACTATATGGTTGGCCTTGGGCCCTATTATTGACATTTAGACCATATTATTGGCCTTGGGCCCTATGATTCACTATATTGGTTATTTGGTCATATTACTGAGAGTGGGGGCCTTCTTGGAGGGCGCACTATTTTCCCTCTCAGTTTGGCCCTAGCCACTGGAAGCTTCCTTTTAGGGCTTCCTCTTGGCTATAAGTAGGGATTCTGTGTCATTTGTTACTTGGCTTATGATATGATCTCCTTCTTTAGTCTCTTTAAGCTTTCTCTCTCCTGCTTTCTAGGGTTAAGTCTTGCTTATGTGATGCTTTCATAGACTAAATCTAGATCAGCCGTGGCTACGTTCATAACTTGGTATCAGAGCACTTTCCTGAGCATCTCCATTGAGCAGATTTCTCTCTCACAGGAGGGCGCCCATCTTCAGCTTGGATCTTCACCATTTTTCAGCCGGACCTTCAGCATTTCTCCACACTTGTCTTGCAGATTTTCACGACGGATCGGAGGAGGACAGGCGCCCACTTGCTGCCCATTTCTAGCGCCCTCTTGCTGGCTGCCTACTACTGCATTTTCAGCCTTTTTCCTCCCCTATTTTGGGCGCCCTACTGCCTCGTATTTGCTGCCCTATTGGGCGCCCTCATGCTTGCTGACCAGCGCCCTACTGCTCCTTCCTTTGCTGAAAATTTCTGCTTTTTGCTGCCCCTATTCGCCACCTTCCATCAGCCACTCCTAGCGCCCTACCAACCCATCTTTTTGATCCAATTTTTTTTTGCCGTTTACTACCTCTCTTGGATGCCCACACTCCACCATAGCTGGCGCCCTACATCCGCCTCAATTTCAGCTCACCCTCCTACACTGCTGTCTGTGTTCGCAACCCTACCCATATCCGCCTCAATTTCAGCTCACCCTCCTGCACTGCTGTCTGTGTTCGCAACCCTACCCCGGACAATACAAACACGCCTAGATGGTTAGAAAGCCACTCCCACCCAACTTCATCGCGCATCGGGATTGCTCCCCGTCTTTATCGCAAACTTTTTTTTACCCTTGAAGGGCGATCTCTGATTTTTCAGCCTTGTTTCCTCGCTGCCCATACCTCCTTTTTGTTATCACTTCCTTTCCTTGGCTGCTCCCTTTCCAGCCCCATAGTCCATTATTGTTTCCCATACTTTTACCCACCGTTTACTCCACGTTGTCGGGCTCTTAGCATCTTTTTTGGAGGCTGCCCGGTACCTCGACATATCGCCGCTATTTTTCAGCTCACTTCCGGTTGCGGTTACGAGGTATTTCTTACTTAGTTGTCCTTTCCGTTCATCTTACATCGCGAGTTCTATTGTGTCTTTTCATTGGCGTGCCTGTTATGACGACTTATGTCCTCTCCTTCAGTTCGTCTAATTGTTTAGCACATTTCTTTTCTCGCTTACTTTTTCTTCCTCATGGCTAGCTCACCCACTACACCTGCGAGTCATTCCGGACCTTTAGATGAATAGTTTGCTGATATGCGTGACTCTCTTACTCTCCTCAGTAGTCGTTTCGACCAAATGATGACCGGTGTTACCACTCTACAGACCGGCTTTGCCACTATGCAGTCACAGATTGATTCCTTACAGCCACATGGACCTGGCAAAGCCCCTGTTCATTCATCATTTGAGTCTCCATTTGGACTTCCATCCTCGTCTACTTCCTTTGGCGGTGGGCCTCATTTTCCACCTAACCCACCACCCGGTTTTCCACGTCCTACAGCTCCTGAGTCACATTTTCCACGACATCTAGCTCCTGAGCCACATTTTGCTCGAGATTTTCGTGATCGGGTACAGCTTGCCACCTATTCTGGTTCCTCTGACGGGAACTTGTTAGAGAATCGGTTTGCAAAGCTTGATACTTATTTTCAGATTTACCCTAAGACTGATCCTCAGAAGATCCAGTTACATTTAGATGGACGTGCTGCCACTTGGTGGCGGGTCTACCGACTTGACCCTGATCGGGACGGTCTCCAGTTATGGCCTACCTTTCGTCGTGATCTTCGTCATGCTATGATTGACCCTCAATGGCTGAGCCGCCAGCGTGATATATTCCGTAGTCTTACTCAGACTGGTGATCTTTCTTCCTATACAGATCAGTTTATGGACCTTTCCTACCTCTTTACAAATCTTCAGCCCACCGAGCTTATTTCTCGCTACATTGTTGGACTTCG
The DNA here is from genome assembly GCA_029204225.1 of Diphasiastrum complanatum. Classification (NCBI taxonomy): domain Eukaryota; kingdom Viridiplantae; phylum Streptophyta; class Lycopodiopsida; order Lycopodiales; family Lycopodiaceae; genus Diphasiastrum; species Diphasiastrum complanatum. The sequence continues at coordinate 1,033,591 of CM055115.1, forward strand.
TGGTGCTCTACGATACGATGTCTCTTCTTTCCGTCCACCCACACTTGTTGAGGCCACGTCCCTTGCTAGTACTTTACAGCATAAGTACCGTGATCCTGCTCCCTTTCGCTTTTCTCGACCCTGTCCATCTCTTTCACCTCTACCATCTCCGGCCCCATCTGCCCCATCCATTGTCGTCCCAACCTCTTCTCTTACTTCTCCCGCTCCTCGCCCTCCGCCTCCTCATCCTGCTTTTGTCCGACGTTACACGTCTGCAGAGTTCGCTGACATTCAGCAGAAGCATCTTTGCTTTCGTTGTAAGAGTCCTGACCACATTGCTCGTGATTGCCGCCAGCCCCTGCCTACTTCTACTGCTGTTTTTTACCATGAGGGCACTACCCCAGATGAGTCCGATATCTACATTCATATATCTGATGAGCCTGATCTATCTCTTGAGCCTTCTACTGATTTACTTCCTGCTACTTGCCATGCTTAGCTTGCTTATGCTACCTGGACAGGGTGCCCCGGTCCTCGCTCCATTCGGCTACGTGTGCGCATTACTGGTCGTGAGTATATTGCTTTAGTTGATACCGGCAGCACTCATTCCTTTATCAGCAGTTATGTTCTCAGCCGGATACGCGCTTCACCTATTCCTGCTCCACAGCCTCTCACAGTCGAGGTTGCCAGTTCTCACTCATTTCCTAGTTCTCTAGTTTCAGGGATTATCCTACCGCATTGGTGATTTTTCTGGACAGGCAGATCTTTATATCATTCTTTTGGAGCGCTATGACCTTATCCTTGGTGCTGATTGGTTTGCTTCATTGGGAGCGGTTACTTTGGACCTGGCTCAGCAGACATTGACATTTGTTCATGATGCAGTGACCCACTCACTTGTTGGTATTGATTCTCAGGCAGATTTCCAGCTGATCAGCGGGAAGCAGTTTATCCGCAGCCTACCTAAGGCTCATTGTGCAGCTTTATTATGTGTTTAGCGTGCTGCAGTAGATTCTCCAGTGACTACCTCTCCTCCAGCAGCTGTTCCTCAGGTGATCTCTGACTTATTACATCAGTATGCATTTGTCTTTTTAGATACGACGCTACCACCATTACGTGATGTGAACCACCATATTGATTTGCGTCCTGGTTCTGCTCCTCCCTCCCGGCCTCCTTACCGTATGTCTAAGTCTAAGCGTGATGAGGTTGAGCTTCAGATTACTGCTTTACTAGATCAGGGCCTTATTGTTCCTAGTCACAGTCCTTTTGGTGCCCCTGTTCTCCTTGTCAGTAAGAAAGATGGTTCCAAACGCCTCTGCATTGATTATCATGCCCTCAATAAGTTGACCATCCGTAACCAGTATCCTATTCCTCACATGGATGATCTCTTTGACCAGTTAGGCACCTCTCATCTTTTCTCTAAGATAGACTTACGTTCCGGCTATCACCAGATTAGGATGCATCCTTCGGACGAACACAAGACTGCGTTTCGTACCCATCTTGGTTTGTATGAGTTTCGTGTTCTTCCTTTTGGTGTTACTAATGGTCCACCTACGTTCCAGAATGTGATGAATAACATCATGCGTCCTCTCCTTGGTCGTTGTGTTTTAGTTTATTTTGATGATATTCTTGTTTTTAGTAAGACTCTTGATGAGCATGTGTTACATCTTTCATCTGTTTTTCAATTGCTTGTTCATCACCAGTTGTTTGCTAAACTTTCTAAGTGTTCCTTTGCTGTTGTTGAGATTGAGTTTTTAGGATTTCTCATTTGTGATGGTCGTATTCATTTGGACCCTCATAAGGTTCGGGCAATCGCTGATTGGCCTGTTCCCACAGATGTCCACCATGTTCATATGTTTCTTGGTCTTGCTACTCACCTTCGTCGTCCTGTTCCTCACTTTGCCACTGTGGCTGCCCCTCTTCATGCCCTTTTGAAGAAGTCTAGTGCTTTTGTTTGGACTTCTGATTGTCAGTTCGCCTTTGACACTCTTCGTCGTGCTGTTGTGGAGGCCTCTGTCCTGTGTTTACCACAGTTTGATCAGAAATTTATTATTGAGACCGATGCTAGTAATGTTGGTTTGGGTGCCTTGCTTTGTCAGTCTCAGTGTATTATTGCTTATGAGTCGCGTCGTTTACGCTCTTATGAGCAACGTTATTCTGTCCATGAGAAAGAGCTTCTTGCCATTATCTATGCTCTTAAGAAGTGGCGCCATTACCTGTACCGTGTTCCTTTTGATATCGTTACTGATCATCAGTCCTTACGTTATCTCTTCTCCCAGCGTGATCTTAGTAATCGTCAGTTTCGTTGGTTGCAGTTTTTACAATCTTTTGATTTTTCTATTTTGTATCATCCTGGTCGTGCTAACACTGCTGCTGACGCATTGTCTAGACTTCCTGCTTTATTGAATACCCTTGTTGCCACGATCCCTTCCTGGTTTGATGATCTTCCATCTGCTTATCTTACATGTTCTGATTTTCGTGATGTTTATAGTTCTGCTCCACCTATGTCGTCTTCACCTCATCAGGCTTATTCCATTGTTGACCACCGTCTTTATCATTATGGTTCTCTTTGTATTCCTAGTTCTTTGGGTATCCGTTCTCAGTTGTTGTCGGATGCTCATTCGTCCCCAGTTGGGGGTCATTTTGGTTTTCAGAAGTCTTATCCTCGTCTTAAGGATCATTTCTATTGGCCATCCCTTAGGAAAGAGCTTGTTGTACTTATTCGTACCTGTCCTTTCTGCTTACGTAATAAGTACTCCCGTGCTAAGTCCGCTGGTTTGCTTCAGAGTTGGCCTATTCCTCACCGCCAGTGGACTGATATTTCTATGGACTTCATCATTGGCCTTCCCCGCACCCGTCGTGGTCACGATTCATGTATGGTGGTAGTTGACAGGTTCTCGAAACAGGCACATTTCATACCCGTCCCCAGTACTATCACAACAGAGCAGTGTGCACGCTTGTTCCTTTCAGAGATATTTCGCCTACATGGGTTTCCTCGTACTATCCTTTCTGATCGGGATAGTAAGTTTACATCATTGTTCTGGACAGAGCTTATGCGTATATTGGATGTACAGCTGTTTATGGGGTCTGCTTATCATTCTACTTCTGATGGGCAGTTTGAGGTCCTTAACAGGATCCTTGAGGATTATTTGCGCCATTTTGTTACTCCTTCAGGGAAGGATTGGGATCAGCACTTATGTTTCGCAGAGTATAGCTATAACAGCTCTGTTAGTACCAGCACCGACGTTGCACCATTTTTATTATTACCCATGCACCTCTTTTACCTGGTATTCCTCTTCCTCCCGAGGATACACCTGTGACACTGTCTTCATTTCTATCAGGTGCTCGCGAGCTTATTCTCCAGGCCAGTTCCCATTTGCAGCAGGTCCAACAGCGTTATCAGGCTTCAGTTGATCGTCATCGACGTCATGTTGAGTTTCATGTTGGTGATATGGTATATCTACGCCTACGGTTTGCACGTCATCATTTTATTCAGGGCCATGCTTCTACTGAGAAGCTTGCACCACGTTATTATGGGCCTTATTGTATATTGGAGGTTCTTAGTCCAGTTACATATCGTCTTCAGCTTCCTGCTTCCACACGTGCCTGTGATATATTCCATGTCAGTTTATTACGTGCTGCTATTGAGGATGATGCTCCTCGTGATGCGGAGTTTCCTACTGCACCGGATCTCTTTCCTTTATTACCTGCTGCTATCCTTCAGGTGCGTTTGCATCATAGTCGACGCCGCCGGCAGATTCAGTTCCTAGTCCGGTGGGATGGTCGTCCTGTTGAGGAGGCCACATGGGAGCCTATTGATGTCTTTTATCATACACCGTCACTTGCGGATCAGGCTCGTGCTCTTGCCGCACTTGTTGATTCCTCTACATCAGCTGTTGCTCCAGTTGTTACTACACCAGATGCTGTTCCTGTTGATCCTGCAGGGCTTGTTGTTACTTGATCCAGTCCTTTATGGCAGTTGGGTCGTATTTTTGTGTCGGGGAGAGTTATGGACTCGGCTCATTACATTCGCCATGTCCATTTACATTTACTTTACTTTATGCATAAGCAGGCTTTGGGCCCTTTTTTATTCATTATTTGACATTTAGACTATATGGTTGGCCTTGGGCCCTATTATTGACATTTAGACCATATTATTGGCCTTGGGCCCTATGATTCACTATATTGGTTATTTGGTCATATTACTGAGAGTGGGGGCCTTTTTGGAGGGCGCACTATTTTCCCTCTCAGTTTGGCCCTAGCCACTGGAAGCTTCCTTTTAGGGCTTCCTCTTGGCTATAAGTAGGGATTCTGTGTCATTTGTTACTTGGCTTATGATATGATCTCCTTCTTTAGTCTCTTTAAGCTTTCTCTCTCCTTCTTTCTAGGGTTAAGTCTTGCTTATGTGATGCTTTCATAGACTAAATCTAGATCAGCCGTGGCTACGTTCATAACTAGAGATAAACATTCTACTTTAGTAGATATGATAAATCTCAATTGCAGTTCAGATTCGTAGCAGTTAGCTTCAGAGGGAGTGTTGGAATTTAATCTAACTCCTACTCATCCCAGCAGCCCTTCTTCCTTCTCTGATTTTTACTCTCTCAAATGAATCCTGCAGAAAATGAACTGTTTTTCAACAATCTGCATATTTGAACTAATTGTCGCTACCGTCTGCATTTTTACTCAGGTTTTTCCACAGGCAAAAAACCCAACACCCGACACTGTCGCTTCTTTTTACCTTCTTGAGCAATTAAGTGTTTAGCGACACTTATGTAAGTTGTTTTTGGGCCATTTAGGCACTTCCAGAAAAGCAACACTGCATTTTTAAGTGCAATTTTTGATAGGCGACAATTAGGGCAAAAAGCGACACTGCATTTTTACATGCAGTTTCTGACAGGCGACAAAAAGGCGAAAAATCCGACATTGCAGTTTTACACGGGATACTACACAGGCGACACTCTGCAGAAATACACAGTATTCCAAGTACAGACTGCTACATCTTCACGCTCCAATAACAACTGTTCTAATTAGGCAGTTAATCAGCTGTTAAGAAATCTTGTGAATGTAAAGCTAGAATAATGCAAAATCTTCCAGTTGCTATAAATGTAAATGAGCGATTGAAGATATAATAAGTCATCATATGTCAAAGGATGATCAGACAGAGATCAAACGACCAGAACGGGTCTTTTAGTAACTGACTCCTCAGAGTTAGTGATTATATATAGAGAGAGATATTCAAAACTTTAGCAATTGTTTTGAATCTGTAAGTAGGATCACGCGCTTATCAGCGCAATTGTATTGTGATCTGATCGTTGTTACTACAACTTTATTATACAAATTCGCTATTGTTCTACATCCTTTTGCATTCTTGTTGAATGATAATAACTCTCACTCCTCTTACACAAACATCATTATCAGAGAAATGTATGGTTGTCTCTGACGCCTAAAATATTTTCTACATTCTCCTAATCAAATTATCAGTATTAGAGGATTGCATGGCTGTCTCAAATGCCTAATCGTTTCTGCAATCTCTCTTTCACAGCAGTCTAAGACTCCTACACTGATAATCTTATTCAACACAAAAGAACAGCTCGTAAACTCCATTCTCTAAGTAATCCACGATCCTGTTAATAAGAATTTTTTGTTTCATCAGTTGACATCAATCCAAAACGTCAACAGATGTGGTATCAGAGCTGATAATTTCCATTTCTGCGACCCCACAGGATGAAGTGAGAGAATTGAATATCTCCGTTCACGTCCTTTGAGACCAACAATTTTGTCATGTGGGATTACAAAGTTTCATCATAATATAAGGAGTTAGATAATCTAAGATTCAGCAACTAGAATAGTACCAAATGCTAATTTTGTCTAGCTAGAGAGTAGGTCTAGTCTTCTATAATGTATTGGAATCACAAGTTTATTGTAGTATGGATATTGTATGTGCATTTAGTGCTTTTACTTAAGTATCTTGTTTCAAGAAAAAGTTTGGAAGAATGTTGATAATGTACTATATGCATGCAGTTCATGTGGGTCTTGGCATGGAGGTGTTTCAACTGGAAAAGGACTTGATCTAAGATTTGATAAGGCTGTTTCCATTGATAGTCGCTTGTTTGGGGGATAGAAAAATAGAAAAAAAGAAAGGAGAATGAATAAAAAAAGAAGGAAAAAGGAGGAAAGAGATAATGGCCCTCTTTGTTGTAGCTTAGGTTATAGTTCAAGATAGAATATTAGCTATATTTGGCCTACCAAGATACCCATCAATGAGGTTATCTAGTGAAATAAATACTGTGCAATATGTATGTTGGAACTTGGAACATTGGCGGATCAACAATCATAGATTGAATTTGATAATTACAAATGCCACGTCATGAACATCAAGAATAATGATAGAGTGATTGCTACATGAGTGAAAGTCAATGAAAATCAGTTGTATATGTTGTAAGAGGATTAGAATCAATGGTGGGGGCCAATAAGAAAAGGTCAGGGCATCACAACAAGGTTGTGGTGGGGTCAAGGGAAGTTGGAAGTAGCTCTGGAGCTAGTTGTATTGGAGAAAGAAAGAAAGAAAGAAAGCTTTATTAATGTCTTTTCCATGTGAAAAGGCATATAAGAGTTGTATTAGATGAATAAGTACATGTCAAGTATGTGGGGAAAGTAGGAGCATGAAAATAACTATGAAGAAAGTGGATGTAATATAAATCTAAGTACAAATATCAATGATAAAGAAAGGTGTGAATCATGAAATTATGAAATATCTATTTGTGATGGTAAACATCAAATCATGTCCTAGAAATGGTGGTGAGTGAGAGAAAGAAAGTTTCAAGTACCAACAAGTAGAAGATTGAGAGGTACATCACAAGTGTGTTTGACATCATGGTAGCATAAACATCTCTATGGCATATTAACTAATACCTAAATAAGAAGTAAATCGAACTGCAATGTCTGAGCTAAACGCCAAAAGATAATTGTGTGGCACCTAGATAAATAATGTAAAAATGAAGTCCATGATGGACTATATGATGACTTTGTGAGGTTTGAAGAATGCAATGATAACAATTGAAGTGGAGACGGGAGCATTGTGTCGAGATGACTGCTAATAAGCACTTGGATGTGATGGATAAGATATGGCTGTGCAACATCGTGGACACACATGCAATGGTAGGGCTTGTAGGATCCCTACACTACTGTACATATCTAGTGGGAACCTCTGCCACCTCCTTAGAGTTATTCCCATAGTTAGGACATGAGTGGCATCTGGAGAAGTAAGCAGTGATAGATGATTGTAGCAAATCACGATCATGTGCTAAGGTGGTATGATATGTGGCACGATCATCAAAGCTTGACATCTCTAATCTTCATATGATATTAGAGAGTGCAATGTAGTTGATCTTGAAAGAGGCAGTGATATCTTCTCCGAACCTCTTAATAATATAGAGCACATTGACAATAAACTGCTCTTCTAACTCAGTCAGCCCCACGATACACATTTGTCATATCCTATCCTCTTGTGGTATCCCCTAGAAACATCCAACCTCAACTCGTAGCTAGTGCAAAGATATCCTCAACTATCTTAGTGAATCCGAATGCTGTGAGATAAGCCATAGCTATTAGCCTAGGTAAGGTGGTAGTGTAGGAAAACCAGTTACATCTAACACTAGTAAATGCATCCTATAGCAGTCGAATTTGACCTCCAATGCACCTAACAAGACATGTTGTCAGTATATAAACCGGAAGATATAATCACGTGATATACCAAGAGTGTCTGGTAGATGAGATGCCTAGGCAAAACCACGAGAGGCAGTAATGTTGAGATACCACACAACTTGGAATTTTGTCAAAGGGGCTCTTATTGAGATTGGAATGAGTTGAATTTGATAACTCGTGCTTTCTTTTTCTTCATATTTTGACAACCCCTTTACTTGTACATCTTAATGTGATGTCGTGGAATCTCTCGGCTTCTCGCATGGTATCTTGTGCAGGAATACCAGTAATATGTACATTGAGGGCTTTACTAGATTCTTGTTTGTCCTTTGGTAGTGTAGTGGAAATTACATCCACTTCTATTAGAGTGTTTCTTGACTATTTCAGCCCAAGATTTCGTTTCATCTTGGCGTCTCTCTATCTTGATCTTTATAGCTTGAAAATTCACCAATGTTTCCAAGATAAAGCCTCTTGATGGAACTCCATATTCTCAACTTGCAATTTGGCACTTCCTCTATAAGGGAGGTAATCTCGTTATTATCCTCTTATTCTCAAATGAGAGGTTTTGGAGTTATTTTTGCAATGGTTCAAGAAGTTCGATGTAAATTTCCCTGATTTGGTGTGCCATGATGATGTACCTTCAACCTCAGCAAGGGCTGGGACAGCTCACATGGAAGGCTATAAAAGAGCCTCAGCAGGAAGACTCCTGTGACTAGGATAGATCAGCCAGCATTGTCAAGTGTCAGCAATGACAAACAGCACGACCTGAAAATGGTTTCTCATCGTTAGAAAAAAAGAGGGAGTCATTCATAGTTATACCAACAATCTATCAATAATGATTGAAGCCCAACCACTTCCACTTGGAGAGTCGTTCCTATGAGAGAGACAAAGAGAGAGATTAGATTTGTTAAACATAGTAACGCCCCTATAGAGCAAAATGGTCCATGGAATTAAATAACAAGTACCATGCCAATGCCTTTCAAATCCAATAAGAGGACTTCAAGATAAAACTGCTCTAAGAACCTTTTTTAAGAGGTGGTTTCAACCAATTCTTAGTTATTTTATGAGCTTCAATGACAAAGATAGCAAGCATGCTAAGACCATAGTTGCACCACGATTCTGAATCGTGGTCCGAATCGCGATTTGGAAAAAAAACCAGAATCGTTTTTTTTTTTGAAATTTTTTGGGCAATATGGGTATCAGATGAAAGCTTTGATTAAGAGCATTTTTACTGTGTAGTTTGTCGACTGTCGGGTGCAGGATGGTCCAATTTAGGTGCATTAACTCCCAGGTTTACGCTATAGCTGCATTCAATATAAAAAATTAACAAAAGAAAGAGAATGCCCCATTGTCTTCACAGTAGGACTCTCTCTCTCTCTCTCTCTCTCTCTCTCTCTCTCATATCACAACAAACTGAACAAAAACCATGCTGAATCATGTTGAACAAAAACCTTGCTGAATCATTTTGAACCATACTGAACCTTATATGAAACATTTTTCAACCATATAGAATCGTTTTTCAACCATACTCTCTCTCTCTCTCTCTCTCTCTCTCTCTCTCTCTCTCTCTCTCTCTCTCTCTCTCTCTCTCTCGTGATGGTGCTCCTGCTCGCGATGGTGCTCAGCGATGGTGCTCTACGACCCTGACTGCCCTGTCCCTGCTGTCCACCGCCCCAGGTCCGCCCTACCCTGTCCGCTCTACCCTGTCCGCCCAGGTCCGCCCTACCTAGGTCCGCCTGCCACCTACCATTTGTCCACCACCTGACCCCGACTTCGCTTCATGGCTCCTCGTAGATCCTCCCGCTCCCCTACCCTCGCTGCCAATGCCACCCCAAACCCCCCCCTCGCTGACTCTCCACTTCCCCTCACTGCTTCTTCTCCAGCCCTGCTCGCTACAACTCCCCTCGCTTCCCTTGCTCTACCCCTCGCTGCCCTTGAAGATGATTGCGACTGCTCCACCCTCGCTGGCTGCCCCCCCCCTCACTGATGGATGCTCACCCTCGCTAGCTACCTCGCCGACCTCCCCACCCCTATTCTCCCTCGTTGATGGCTCACCACTCACCGTTGCTGAAGGCTCATCACCCACCCTCGCTAACTGCCCATTCCCCACGCTCGCTGATGGCTCGCTGTCTGCTGATGCTAGTGTACCCCCTGCCACGCAAGCAAAATGCCCGCTGATTCCACCATTTTCTGTCCATTCTGCTCCTCCTCCCGATTCTGCTCCTCCTTTGTCTTCTGACCCCATTCTTCCCACACCGACCATGGCTCACTCCTCTTCCTTCCCAGCACCACAGCCTACAGCAAATATCCCGTATACACCTTCCAAATCAACCGAGCTTTTTTCCTCGTGGCAGATTGATCAAATCAAGGCAGAATTCCAGACTTTGCGGCATGAAATCTCACAGCTGAAAGGAACGGTTACCTCTTTGATCAATGAGAAGAACATATTGCAGTCCAAGGTTGCATCACTCGAACAATCCATCGGGATCAAGCAGGCTGCAGTTCGGAATCCACCACCAATATGATACGGGAACTAGAAACTAAGATTGAGAAGCAACAAGAAGAGGCCCTTTCTTGGGCATCTGTTTTGAAAAAAGGCACCAAACCAAGCACTCCCATCTCCTCGGTTATCTCAGCCACCATCTCGGAAGAGAAATCTCGAGACCAAAAAGCCCACAACATTCGAGTTCGAGGGATCCCGGATACACAGGATGCCTTGGCTGAAGCCAAACGCTTTCTCGACACCACTCTCGGGCACCGGACAGAGGGATTGGACACCGCATGGAGGACCACTAGAGATGCAGCCACACTCATTATCCGTTTCACCTCCCTTGAGAGTTGCCAAGATGCTTTGCGGTGCAGAGCTAAGCTACGTGGTACCACTATCTATATGGATGACGACCTCACATATATCCAGGTAGAAGAGAGGCGTAGGGCCTTTCAGACAGCCCGTGAGTTTGGCAGACGAGTCATTTATCGAGATGGACGAGTGCGCTTTCTTGACAGCGCTCCTAGCAGCTCTCAGTGCTAGGGATTTGGGGTCCCCGGGTTTGGGAGTGCCCCGGGGTCCCATCCACACCATTTTTGGATTGGAGTATGGAACTGTGATGGTATCCACTCATCTTCCATAGCTGGCGACCTAATCGACTTCATCACTGACAGAGATCTATTGCTTTTTACAGAGACTCACGAGAGTCATGAGAGAGGACTACCGATTTTTCCAGGATATAGATGGGATTCCGTATACAGACCTGAGACTAGATCAGCTAGTGGTCGTGGATCCAGAGGTATTGCATGCTTATACAGGGAGTTTCTTCACCCGAGCATCGAGTTCATCAGACACGACGAGTATGCACGTTATATATGGATTCGTATTGTTGGACAAGATATTGGATTGGACAGGGACCTCTTTGTGGCGGCATGCTATTTTCCTCTAGAATCTTCGTCCTTTGCTGAGTACACAAGTTCACTCTACCTTGTTTTATCGCCTGACATCATCAGATTCGTAGAGCGAGGGCATATCCTCCTTACTGGGGATTTTAATGCCTGAACCTCCTCACGGCAGTCAGAGTTTTATGACATCACCGACCAGCTCCGCGTTCATGCCCTTGACAGTGATGAGATGGGAGTTACCAGGGTTTCAGAGGACAGCTTTACCCCCTACGGTGAGCATTTATTGCAGTTTGGAGAGGCTCATGAGTTAGCCATTTACAATGGCCTAACTTGCTGGCCAAACTTCGGTAGTTATACTTGTCACCCCCACAGTGGTGGACATAGTGTTGTGGATTATCTCATGGGATCACCATCCTCCATACCTCTCATCTCTGACTTTCATATATCTCCCACCACTCTCTTTGATCACTCCTTTCTCTCCTTCGCTATCGGCCGCCTCCCACCTCCCCAGCCATCCTCACATCCCTTGCTTACACGTGCACGTGTACATTCAGTTCTCTCTATACGCCAGCTTACCAAGAATCTCTAGCCTCCCTACTCCATTTCTTTCCACGCGATAGCACCATCGAGACTCAGGCTGCCTTCCTTAGCACCTCTCTTCATACCGCTACTTCCCTAGTTTTTCCATCTAAGCCCTATAAAGGCAGACACACTCATTCCTCATCATTACGGCCTTTGCACCCCCCGTGGTATGATGCCGAATGTCGCTCTCTCCATCACCTTGTCAACCATGCCCGTACTCATGATCCTCACCTCCTCAGCTCCGCCAGACGCTCTTGTCGTCGCACACTCCGCCGGAAAAAGCGCGCCTATGACGACTCTGAAGGAAAACGTCTTGTTGACCTTCTCTTCAGTTCCTCTTCAGGTGCCTTTTGGCGTGAATTTATCCCCCGTGCTCCACCACCTCTCCTGGATGACCACCGCATATGGACCGACTACACTAGCCTATATACCATACCCACAGACACACCCACCTCTATCTCTCCACGCCCTTCTAAGCTCACCTTCTTCACCTCTGACATGGCACTCGTGGCCATCAAAAGAATGAAGTCCCATAAGGCAAGAGATATTGAAGACCTCAAATCTGAACTCCTAACCCATGCTTCCGACCTCCTTGCTCCCACACTAGCCACTCTCCTCAATTCCGCCGTTGTTTCTGGCTTCCCTTCATCCTGGTGCACCAACATCATCCATCCTATTCATAAAAATGGTGATCCCATGATTCCTGGTAAGTACCGCACTATCATGATTGGGCATGTTCTCACGAAGCTCTATGGCACTATACTCCAGTTTGTAGTGAGTTCAGAGGAGGAAAACCGGAGACTACATGCATTGGGGCAGGCAGGTTTTAGATCTCATTATTCTACCACTGACCATATCTTCATACTCCGAGCTTTGATTGAGGAAGCTAAGTACAGGAAGAGAGGGTTTACCGTTGTTTTGTGGACTTCAAGAAAGCCTTTGATTCTGTACCACGCTCCCTACTCATTCAGAGACTTCGTGACCTTGGTTTCTCCACAGATATTGTTCTAGCAGTGATGGCTCTTTATGAGAAGGTCTTGGGATGTTTCCGACATGACAGTGGCCTATCTGATCACATTTGGAGCACCATTGGGGTGAAACAGGGATGTTCTCTTTCGCCGGTTCTCTTTGGATTATACATTGATGAGTTAGAGCGAGTCATCTCACAGTGTGGCGGGGCTGGATGTAGACTTGGCACCATTTTGATTGCTATTCTCCTCTATGCGGATGATGTGGTACTTGTATCCCTGACCAGAGAGGGATTACAGAGGCAGTTGGATTGTTTACAGGGATTTTGTACCAGATGGGGATTGGGGGTGAACACTACGAAGACCAAAGTTATGGTCTTCAACACTTCTCGAGCTTTCATGCAGCGCCAAGAGTTCACCCTAGATGGGCAGGCCTTAGAGGTAGTTTTCTCTTATACTTATTTGAGAATACTCTTTTTTGGTCCTACCTTTAGCATGCGACAGGCGGCCACCACCCGACTTGGGAAGGGGCACTCCTCTCTTGTTCAGCTTGGGCGGTTCTGCTTCAGGAAGCTCATCAGAGATGCTCATAGTAAGTGTAGACTTTTTGATACTATTGTCACCTCCACTGCCATGTATGCAGCAGAGACATGGTGTACTGGTCTCTCGTCATCACACTGGGCCAGCATTTCACGATTACAGACCACTATGTTAGCTCATATGATTCGGGCGAAGCCCTCGACTCCGCACGAGATCCTTCTTGCAGAGTTTGCCATTCCACCCATTCAGATAGATGTCGCTTTACATCTTCACATATATTCAGAGAGTCCAGGCTCTGCCCGATGCAGATATGAGATATACACAGATAGCACTTGTTTCCTCACACTCACTTCATGACCAGGGCTATCGACTATCGTGGTTCTCCCAGGCATCCCACTTCCTCCTTGAGTCATTTGGTATCCACATTACAGAGCTCCCCTCAGGTACTCATCAGTATATCAGGCACGTCTTATATCAGGCATACCTCGATCATACTTGGAGGCGACAGCGTGGGGTAAAACCCGACTATTACTGGACTCACTTTATTGAGCTTGACATAGTAGGGTTCCCAGTTTTGCCACACTATTTGGACTCAGGGTTATCACACTGCTTCAGATTTACATTGGGCCAGCTTCGCGTATCATCACATCAATTGGATATTGAGATTGGGAGATTCCAGGGTATCCCGAGAGCGGAGCGGATTTGTCAGTTATGCTCCTTGGATGAGGTGAAGTCAGAGGAGCACTTTATCTTTAGGTGCCCTATATATTACGAGATCAGAGGGAGATACCACTGTTTGTTCCGTGACACACCCGTCACCCTACGATCCCTCCTAGCCTATGAGGACTCTAGATGCGCTGCACTCATGATATGGGAGATGTTTATACTACGACAGGGGCTGTGTCAGACAGCCCAGCAGAGTCATGTTTCTCAGCCTCAAATCACTTCTTTCTTCTCCAGGAGGAGAGGACGAGACCTAGTATTTGATGATGATGATGGTCATGATGACTTACCTGCCCATAGAGATCGGAGACAGTGCCCCACACATACCCATGTTGCAGCACGAGCTACTCGACTTACCACGAGGAGACCTCTTCACCCTCCTAGACGACGTCAGCGACCACCAGTGGCCCTCCATGCAGCCCTCTGAGCCCTCATCATCTCCCTCGTCAGCCCTATCCCTCTGCCTCTTTGTCCTCCTCTGCCGCCGTAAAGCCCGTGCGTCAACCTGTGCTTGTCTATAGAACTCTCTATGGATCTCATCATCCATCTCCTCCTGCGTGGGTGGTGCCTGAGGAGTAGCAGCTACTGAACCCACCAAGCAAGTGCCAGGGTTCACCTGCAACCAAAACCAATACATTGTTGTCAAGCAGGTATTTTGCAATTCACTACATATTTTGAAAGCAATTCAATTCGTCAAGGCATAGCAAGAAACAAGGGGTAATGATGTGACTCACCTCGAGCATCTGGCCCTCGCCTCGCGTGTGCCTCAGCATACGGCCGTTGGTGTTCACAAACACCAACCGCCTACACTGCTCGATGGATAACATGTTCCTCTTCTGCGTGTGATACAAGGCCCAGGTGCCCAATTCCGCTCGAAGCTCCTACTGAACAGTCCTGTGCAAGGACTCTCTCGGCCAATTGTCACAGGTCACCTGTGCTGCGCCCGTGGATGCACCACTATGTAACGGGCCTCAACTCTACTCTCCATCGAAAGGAAATTGGAAGCGCTCAAATGTGAGCAACTGGCGTGCAATGTTAGCCAACATCGGACCTGTTGGCAGAAGAAAAAACATGGCACGTGTAAGTCCCCTCGAATTCACACACTAGCAATGAATACACTACTGCAGTAACACTGCTACCAAGCGATTTCTAACATATACCTAGTCCGGGCCATACGCGCTCCGTTTACTCCACCCATCCCCGGTGCAGCTCCGAATCGTCCCTCCCCCCCCCGGGCAGAGTGCCACAAGGGGTGCAACATGTGGGCTACGGCGTGGATGGGTCGGTGGAAGAAGTCCCATCTGGCCTCCCATATCTCCGAGATCTCGTCAATGGTGAAGGGGATGGGTGCTGGACAGCCTCCAAACAAATCTATGGGTTTGCAAATAGACTAAAAATGATGATGGAGGTGGGCGCTGGACAGCCTCAAACTGGATCTGAAAATGTGCTGAGATATCACCAAAAGGATGATGTAGATGGGTGTTGGACAGCCTCCAATAAAAGCTGTAAACACCTTGCAAAAAGGTTGGAAAATCCCCCAAAGAAGATGATGTAGATGGGTGCTGGACAGCGTCCAATAAAAGCAGTAAACACCTTGCAAAAAGGCCGAAAAATTCACCGAAAAAGATGATGTAGATGGGCGCTGGACAGCCTCCAATAAGAGTTGTAAAAATCCTAAAAAATGGCTGGAAAATTCACCAAAAAAGATGATGAAGATAGGTGCTGGACAACCTCCAATAAGAGCTGAAAAAACCCTACAAAAGGGCTGGAAAATCCACTGAAAAAGATGATGTAGATGGGCACTGGACAGCTTCAGCGAAACAAAAAAAAGCTGGCTGAAAAATGGCCGCCCTCCTAAGTGCTAGAAAACATTAAAAAAAGAACTGAAAAGAACAACAATCCTCTACTGTATCTCACACTTTGATTTTTGTTTTGAAACCCCAAGCCGTCATTTAAACTTTGTGTACGAGAGATGATATACAAAAGACTACAATGGGGTATCCTTGTCAAAAATTGAGATGGGCCAGATCTTCCCTATTTCTTTTTTAAATTCCATGCAATTGCATGAAACTCAATAGCTTGCAACATAAGCTCTTATGTTAGTGCAACATTACTGAAATGGTGTGAGGAACCAATGTTGAAAAGAATGATGACATTTTGACCTACTACCATTCCCTTTGCCATGATCAACCCAAATTTGTTGGCTGCATAGCCCTTGATCGCATCATGAGAAGGCCTGCACTCAAGTACATCCATGATAGGATCTAGCTCACAATCGTCGTCATAAATGGGTGTAACATGGTGCCTCCACACATGAATTTCCACCTTGCCTTTTGAATTTCGTTTCTTTTTTAAGAGATTTGGTTTTTCTTGTTGAAAGCCAATTTTTCCCTCAGTTTTGATCCCCCAGATCACGTAAGTAGAATCAATCCTGTTTCTTAGAACCTTTTATTTTTTAACTGAAGACAACTGCATGGCTAGACCTTGTCCATGAAACCTCTATCTACATCGGGCCCCACTAACAAGGTCCATCTTAGTCATCTTATAGCAAGATTGCATTTGTGACACATGTATCCTACAAACAGAGGAGTTACTAGTCAATGTCCAATGAGTTACTAGTGATGTAAACAAAAGTATGTATTAATTTATGGGAAACGTAAAGCATAACTTCAAGCATTAGCCTGATCTTTGGACCCTCAGATAGTTTCCTACGTTGGTAGTTTCAGGCGTCCAAGTATTTGTTGATCAATATGCCAGCTCATAAAGACTTTAGGTCCATGATAGGCCTTGACCAAGGACCAATGATTAAGGCAACTGGAGTTCAAACAGCTGCATGTTGGATTGTGGACAGTACTAAAGACGATTTGTAGTTTGAGGTATTGTTTTTCAAGCACCCATTTTAGGCATTTATTGAGCACTATATTCTAGGCTCCCAAATACCCAATGAATCAGTATCTCTGCTAAAATCAAGAAAACTAAAAAAGTTCTGAGAGAAAACATTCCGAAACTTTTTTTGAAGAGTGCTCTGGCACTCTCATTCCATACGTGTTCTGGAATGTAGCATACCAGAATGCTCTGTGCAACTATGGTATTATATTATGCATGATCTAATGTGCACTTGCATGAAAATGCTTACATGCATGCATACTCTGTAGTCTAGCTATATTGGAGTCAATCCACTAGTGCACTTGTTCTTTCTGAGTTACATGACAGCATTTGATAAGTTTATAGTTTTTGAAGTTGACCTGTTATAAAATTGTTGCATGAACGTGTTTGTTTTTCTTGTAGATTCCGACAAATGCACTACCACATGGAAATTTTCAAAACAGCAGACCTAATTGTTACTCCTACAACAGCGTAAGGCCAAAGATTGTAGTAGCTCGCTCTCTCTCTCTCTCTCTCTCTCTCTCTCTCTCTCTCTCTCTCTCTCTCTCTCTCTCTCTCTCTCTCTCTCTTCTGGGGTTTCTACCAACGTGTGCAGTTTTGTGACAGGGCTACTGCTCCAGTTTGTTCTGCAGATGGACTGAAGTATGGGGAACTCAATTACGTATATGGTGGTAAATAGCAGACATTTCGTAGACATGAGCTATTTTGAATAAGCCATTTCTTTTATATGGATTAAAGCCTAGTTGCTCACAAAGTTGGACGTTGTCTTTGACATGTGCATGACAATGGACCATCATTTTCACTGTAAGCAGCTAAGCTGATGCAGTATCAAATTGCTGGAAATTTTCTAGGACTACCTGCTATTTCCGTTCCGGTAAGAAATTTTCTAGTGATACATATAATGACATGAGATTTTTTTTAAGCATTGAGATTTTAAGAATTGTTGACACAGTCCAGTCTTTTCTGGACAATGATTTTGTGACGAATTCAAAGTTGATAAGACTGCCACAACCTCACTGGTGAAATAAGTGTAGCTCACTGAAAACATTGCTAACTCTTATTGCTCCTTATAGCCACACTAGAGACCTCCAGCACTGTTCTGTGGCCACCTTTCCAGGATTGTACCACCAATCAAGGTCATACTTCACAGTAATTTGAAGATAAACTTACCCTCATCAGAATGTTTTGGGTTTATTTCATAGAGAATCGCAGTAACATGCTTGCTCTTGCCTTTGATTTGTTTACCCTGAGTATCTAGATTTGTTTCGTTATATTGTGACCTCCCTGTGCATAGAGGAGACCTGTTAGAAGTGAAAAAGTGTAAGGAACCTCTGTATTACAACAAGGGTAATTATGAACTTTGGGTTAATCCAGAAATATAATGTTGACATACAATCTTGCCATAGAGTAAATAGGTGCATCAGTCCATATGATATTTTTTGGGGACGAAGCGATATAAGCTTGATGAGGGTGGATGCCACTAATGACAGATGTTGCTATGTCAGATTGGTTATGATGAAAATGGCCTGCCTGTTGGTCTGCAATTGATTGGTCGTCCTTGGTCAGAAGCTACTTTATTGCACCTTGCCTCTGCAATTGAGGTCTCTCTCTCTCTCCTCTCTCAAGGTCACTAATTGAAGTTTTTTTGTTTATGTACACTTATTACATGACCACTGCATCTATTTCCATCACCTAATGTGTCTCGTTGTTGTGCAGTTGTTGATGGCTCCCAATTGTACAAAACCACCAGAAGTTGTTTATGATTTGCTAATATGATTACAATGAAGCCTGATGCTCAATGGCTCAAAGAGGCCAATAAAAGCAGTGAAACTAGCTTAAGTTGTAAAGAGAAATGAGAATATGTCTGCAAGGTGCCTGAATTCTCAATAAAGATGAGCCTGTTGTACAGTAGTTTTAAGACTTTCGTTGTGTGACATCCACTTCACTTTTTAACCAAGTTTGTAAGTTGAATAAGCATGTTGCCCTTCCCAGTGGAAGAGTCTATTTTTTAATTTATGTGGAAACCAATCTCTTCATTTCCAGATATCAAATCTCAAACGCTTCTGTGATTCTGATTGTTTTGACAATATTATCTTGATTTTCTTTCCAATTTAAAACGTGACTTTGTTCAGATCACATCACGAAAGGTCTTCATTATTTCTGAAGTCATACCGTCTGGGCTGTCTGTACTCTTAGACTGTGCCTCTAGAAATCCCACACTATATATTGAGATTCTGAAACTCAAATGTACAGTCTTCTATCAAATCATGGCCTCGTGGGTCCATAAGGCTTCAAGTTACTATTCACTTCTAGGTTTTCAGTGGAAGCTTGTCAGGTTGGGTTTCTACTTCATTCGCTTGACACCTTAACTGTTAGTAGCCATGGATCAAGGTTCAATCAAAATAATTCACCCTCTGGTTTTTTAGGCTTGTGAACAGCAGACTGCCATGGAATTGTGTCATTTACAATAACCCTGAACAAAAGGGCATTTCTTGAAAGAACATGAATGACATGCCTATTTAACATTTTCACTAGTTGCATTGGTTTAAGTATTTCGCATGAGCCCTATTTCATTTTATTGGGAATAACTGATAGCCTGTTATTTAGATGTGTTATTTTTGGTTGCAAATTCCCATTTGCACTTAGTAAAAAATGTTGCTAAATATTCCAGAATGGTGTTATATACATATGGTACACGCACTTACTCATCAAGGTATTCACACTACAGCACTGCAGTAGACAAATGATATTTTTGAGAACCTAATCATCACTTTGTTCAAGAATTTAACCCTCAAATATGGTACTTTGACATTCCCCAGTGCGAAGTTTATACAATGATTTGGAGATTCTCCTGAAAAGAAGCTACTAAGAAAAGTCAATTCTTGTATGAATTTTGAGGAATCACTAGCACAAATAAAGTGATATGTTGTGCTTTATTTTGTGGAGTAGCTAAAAGTACCAGTTCTTCCAAATGGTGACATTTGGGATAGAAATGTGCATGGAAATGAGGTCTTACAGAATCCATAATCTAGTTCTATGACATTGTTATAAACATACAAGTAAGCCTTTTTCACAACATACTCGGGACTATATGGTTGCCCTTTGATCAATATTGATGGCACTGGTAGATAGGATATGCATACTCTCCTTCGTTGCTCTCTTTTTTCATGAGATCCTTTTTTTGTACATTTGTCTGAGACTTAGTGATTCATATTGATGATGCATATGTACCAATGTGCCATGAAGCAATACGTTAAGAGGAGTTTGAAGTTGTGAATAAAGAGTTGTTAGAATGCCAAATCGAAAAGATTCTTGTCTACTTTCGATGCTTAACTACTCTAGATAATAATGCCTAAGCAACCTAGTTAGTAATGCTTAACTAGAGCTGTGCTTTTAAAAATAGCTACATTCCCTTCACGTTTGAATGCTACTTTCAAGACATGGATGAAACCACATTTCAAAGATGAATGAAACTCAAAAACTAAGAGCCAACCACATTAAAGAGATGAAAGAGACTAAAAAATTGAGCTGCATTTCATCATTTGGATTCAGAAGTAATTAGTATCTTCAATTTCCAAGCAAAGCCTTGTAGCACACACAAAAAAAATTGAGTTCACTTTTATATAGTATTACTCTATTTTATATTAAGTTCTCAATTTTGTATAGTTTATAATATGACCATTTCTTATTTTCGTGTGGATCTTCTAGAAGAATATGTTCAGAAAAGATACAAAAGAATGTACATTATCATCTAGTGAGTGTTTGTCATAGGATTGACAAAATCAAAAATTTGAATTTACGGGCAAATAAATGGTAGTATGTATCATGTGGATCTAATATCATTAAAACTTCTTGAATTTTGCTCAACCAATATGTCAATCTTGTTTATGTATCATGAAACACATGGTCTATAGAAGTTGCAAACGTCTGCTACTACATTTTCAATGCAAATAGTTTATTGACAAGAAACAATGTTGAAAGCATATTTTCAAACATGATGAAATTGTAGACAAACTAGCATGGCTTGCAACATCACGTACCAAATTCACAAAAGAGGTTCCATGAATGGATGTTGACCTATAGGAAGATACTCTCCCAATCAACTTTTCTGGACTCGGTCCCATATCAATGTGACAGCCTTTCAAGTACGAGGCATACTTAGTGCTTTACAAGATGTCATTCACCATGTCCCCAACACAGGCATCATACAACGATATTTGGGATCAATATGCTACCATGCTTTGACTTCGATAAATTCACAGTAGGCATCATTGCCATCTCATTATCATCAATCATTTGAAGACCACAAAAAAGAAAAGGAGTACAAAGTTTTAGACATGATAAACAACATTAAATGTTATTCAATTGCAATGGCAACCATGAAAATCTTCAACTCAGATTATCTTAAATGATTTTAAAACCACAAATACAAAAAGATTTGATTTTGCAGCCATGCAAAATATCAATGTTTTTTCTTGAATTGCATTGTCAAGCATAGAAAACTCATTGATTTCATGTATCGCCCCCAGTGAGAGTATCTCACATGCCACCATGACAACCATGCTTCAAGGGTAGGAATTTGGGTAGCATATGCAACCCCAGAACGCCAAACCTTCGCACGACATTGTATTTTGTATGTGCATCTACAACACTTTCTGCCAGACGCCAAGCTTCACACAAGGACATGTGCTCACTTCTAAACTCTTGGTGTTCCCATCCCCATATACTTTTCTAACAACATTCCAATTGGCCCCTGCCTCATCTGCCAACCCATGTATCCTTATCACTTCATTCAACATTTCCCAAAATTTTGTTTGAGTCGTTGCATCTTCAAGTTTCATCTCACACACAGCTATTGTTTGCAAGCTTTGCACATTGACAAAACAACTTTCAATCAAGATCATGCCAATACAACAAAAATCTAACATATATGAAACATCATAGGCAAACTACCTTGGATCATAAAAATGAGCAGCCATGGTACTCCATTCTCGCACTCTGTGCACATGATTAAAATACATTCAAGAGTGCTCCAAATCACTTCTTGTTTGCATACACCTAACCAGATCCACACCAGATGTTGGTCCGATTGTGGACATCTTGAACACGAAACATCTATCACTTCTTCCACAACTTGTCCAGAAAAAAGTGAACCATGAAAATAATCATACAAATATTTTTTTTTCAAACTTAGGATGGAATCAATAGAATCTGGTTTTGGACGATTATCCATCTTGTATTCGTCTATCCATTTCCTGAGTCTACAACACTATAATCGCGATAGCTTATTACTAATCAATCTACACCTATGGCAGAATAGAGAGGAGGAGAAGAAGAATGAACTTTTTATCAACTTGATACAACTTCAACTTGAAATGAATATGATCTATTGATCTATTTATAGTTTTTGATGTCACAGCTCTACCAGAATGTGCCATTTATCCACGTAGCAGTGCCACGTGGGGCTATGGGATTGGACCCAAAATGTAGCGGATAAGGCTCCACTATTCAATCTATTTTAGTTGAGTTTGGAACCTTCGACAGTCTATCGACTTTTGGTCGATTCGAATTTTGTTCGATAATCCCTTGAATTTTAAATCATTTTGACATTACGTGTATTTTTGCAGACTATACATAAAATGATTCCACATTACAAATGATTTCAAGAATGATGAAATCTACTAGAGTGGTGGCATGCTTGAACCAAAAATCCCGAATGTGACAAGTTTGAGCGAGGAAAGACATCCAAATAAGACCACCTATCTAGTTATGTGTGTGAAATGTGTTGAGAGTTAAATCCTTTAAAATCATTTCCAATAGTGCTAAATAAAAATTCTAGAGATTGTAATAGCCATCATGGATTAGTGCTTTGTGTGTGTGAAAATAATTACCACCGTCCATGCCCAATTAATCTGCTTCTTAGTAATTTATTGCGTTGCAACGGCCCGTCACTGTTCGAACAAATCATCTACTAGACACATGGTGAGAATTCGAAGCTCCATCTTCCACCCATTTACAAGCTTTAAATGCTCCACCTGTCCAATCAATCTCCTTAGCACAGAATGGATATTCCATGATATGATGTATCTTATCTATCACCTCATTCAATAATTACGTAAATAATAATTGCAAAAAGTCTGCAAAAAATGTCCATCCATGAATCAATGGTTAAAAGAAATAGTGGAGGCCTTCAAAAATACAATCAAATTTAATTTTTTTGGGCACTTTTTCAACTGTTCTAAAAGGAGCCCAAACCGAAAGTTATATGAATGGGACCGACCACTCTTCAAAAAATTCGGGTATCATTAAATGATTGACATTTTTAAATAAAAATGGTTTTGTAAAGCGCAAGTATCATGAGGATTAAAGAGGGGCAGAGAGAACGAGAGAGGGAGATAGAAAGCGCACATCTTCGCACCAACGCAATGAGAGAGTTTCTTCGTGAGAGAGGGCGACTGGTCTTTTGTTCTCATCATACCCAAGACCTCATCCCAAACCATTGAAAGATTGAGAGATCGAAAGAGAGAGGGAGAGAGAAAGTGCACATCTTCGCACCAACACAGCGAGAGAGCTTCTTTGTGAGCGAGAGGGGGAGAGAAAGCGCACATCTTCGCACCAACGAAGTGAGAGAGCTTCTTTGTGATAGATGACGGTTTCGGGAGAAAGCACACCATTGTGGCCTAGTAAGTAGATTCTTTAGAGCTTCTTTGTGATAGAGGACGGTTTCGGGAGAAAGCACACCATTGTGGCCTAGTAATTAGGTTCTTTTTGTTTGCACTTCCCTTCATTCACGATTCATTGTAGCCAGGGTCGTGATCCTAGCTACAAATTTTTTTGCAGCCAGGATCGCAACCCTGGTTGAAATTTCTCTTGTAGCCAGGTTGTGATCCTAGCTGCAAAAGAAATTGCAACCATGATCGCGACCCTGGCTGCAAATTTTTTTACAGATGGGGTTGTGATCATGCCTGCAAAAAAAATTGCAGCCTAGTTCATCACCCTGGTTGAAAATGTTTTTACAGCCATCCCGCTTGGCATGTTGGCTTGCCAAGCGGGCTGGTTGCAGATGTTTTTGCAACCAGGCTTGCGATCATGGCTGCAAAAAATAATTGCACCCTAAACCACAACCCTAGCTACAAATGTTTTTGTAGCCATGTTTTAAAAAAATCTGCAACCACGACCATGACCCTGGCTGCAAATTTTTTGTAGCCAGGCAAACACCATTGACGCTTGTTCATCAGGTCTTTTGTAGACCCTTATGGGAATAAGTGGTCATGTGGTTTGCTAGAATCTTGCTTGGATTTGAATTTGATGGTATTAGATGATTGTGGATGGCTTGTGCTCATTGGTCCACCAAACTAGAGGTGATGGCTTGAATGTAAGCACAAGAGTTCCAATGTTTGTCATAGTTCATTGTGTGTTGTAGATAAATAGTTAAGAGTGGTAGGTACTTATTTGAATGTAGAATACCTAAATCTTGCGTTTGTTGAACCATATATTGTAAAAATTTATATGTGGATTCCATCTTTTTTTTTTTTTTGTAATGGAGCATTAAGTGT
Source organism: Diphasiastrum complanatum (assembly GCA_029204225.1). NCBI lineage: Eukaryota > Viridiplantae > Streptophyta > Lycopodiopsida > Lycopodiales > Lycopodiaceae > Diphasiastrum > Diphasiastrum complanatum. Next base: position 1,057,913 of record CM055115.1, read on the forward strand.
GTTATGTGTGCTTGTGTTATTACATTAATGTGCATATGCATTTTTTTGGATTTATACCTTTTATCGAGAAAGGGATGTACTCGAGGTGTTTATCGCAATTGTGCCGATGTTGTTGATAGCACTTTGCTCGACGTCGATAGTGACACATGGACTCATTACCTCCCACACTCGGAGTGGTTATTTGGTCATTTTGACCCATCTCATCAAAAGTAGCATCTCTGAAAATCACGATCTTTTGTGCATCTACGTCATACATCCTGTATGCCTTGGCTCTTTCATCATATCCAAGGAAGGTACACTTAATAGCTTTTGCATCCAGCTTTCTCGTTTTTCATTAGGCACATGAGCGTAAGCATCACAACCAAATACTCGTAAATGAGAAACATTAGGTTTCTTTCCAATAAAAGCTTCGTAAGGTGTCTTACCCTCCACGGACTTTGTAGGACACCGATTCAAGATATGAGTAGTTGTGTTGCATGCTTCTGCCCAAAAGTATTTGGCAAATCCTTGCTCTTAAGCATTGCCCTAGCCATCTCAACAATGGATCTGTTTTTTCGTTCTGCAACTCCATTCTGTTGTGGTGAATAGGGTACAGTAGTTTGTCTCTTGATCCCTTGATCCTTGCAAAAATTTATAAACTCTGTTGAAAAATACTCACCGCCACCATCTGATCTGAGAGTCTTAATATAACAACATGTTTGTTTTTCAACTAGAGCCTTGAACTCTCTAAACTTGGCAAAAGCATCAAATTTCTTGCTTATGAAATAAATCCAGATATGTCTACTATAGTCATCAATGAATGTGATGAAATAGTAACAACCACTAATGGACCTAGTTGGTATTGGTCCACACAGATCACTATAAACAAGATCAAGAATGCCATTGGCTCTTCTTGCTACATCTTTGGGAAATCTCTCTCTCTCTCTATGTTGTTTTCCCAATATGCAACCCTCACAAATTTTTCCTTCAAAAGAGATATCAAGCAATCCAACAACTAGATTACCTCTTTTAAGGATTTGCAAGCTTTGAGCACTAATATGACCAAACCTTTGATGTCAAAGGTCACTTCAACTATCAATAGTGCTTATCATAGCTTGAGTAAAAGATTTCGCATTCAATTTGTAGAGTCGATTTCCGTTGACTCTAGCTCCTTTAGCAATCACTTTGTAGTGATTCTTGATGTCTTTGACAAGACATTTGTCGCTGTCAAATTCAACCTTGAGTTGTTGATCAGCCATCGTCCCAACAGATAGTAGATTATTAGCTAAGCCAGGTACATAGTGCACATTGCTTATCCGCTTTATCTTCCCGCTGGCTAACTTTACTGATACCCCTCCAACTCCTAACAGATAGCAATTTGCCATCGGCTTGTCCAACTTCATCACCATTGTGAGTTTCCTTGAGTTCTGAAAACCACTCTTTCCTTGAAGTCATGTGCTTGGATGCACCACTATCAATGTACCAGGTATCATTGGCTTCATCACTTGTCATAAGTGCTGTAATGAACAAGTTTGAACCCTCACCTGTATTATCTTCATCATCATTGTATTGATGTTGATCAGCATAGTTGTCTTCATAATAATCATCATCAAATTGATGTTGATCAGCATAATTTCTAGCTTGCCATTTTCCTCTTCTTTGTTCTATCTCCTTTTGTTTCTTGAAGCATTCACGCTCCCAATGGCCAGGTTTGCTGCAGTACCTACAATTTTCAGGTTTATTTTTCTGAAATAGTCGTGTCCTTGAACTCCTCCTCTCGATTGATACCTTCCATGACCAAATCTTCCGTCTCATCCTCTAACTGCAAGAGCTTGATCATAGCCCCTGTTACGATGATTCAAGTTATCTTGACGTTGCTCTTCCTGCAAAAGCAATCCACCTAGTTCTTCATAGGTTGGAAGATTTTCTCTTGTGGCTATACTCGTCACAAACATCTGATGTGACTCACTCTAACTATTCAATGCCAATTGCACGATCTCACGGTCCTGTACTCGCTCTCCAACTGCTACTAATTGGTCACGAATCTCTTTGATCTTCATTATGTGATCGGCAATAGTTGCACCATCATCCATCCGCAATGTACGCAACTTCGTCTTCAGAAATAGTATTCGAGATGTGTTTGTCGTTTCAAACAATGCCTTCAATGTATCCCATGCTTCTTTCGGTCCTTCTGAATCCGAAATGTAGGGATGATTGCATCTCTAACTGATAAGTTGATGACATTTTATGCTTTCCGTTTTCTCCTATCAAATTCCCATTGATCTTCTTCAATCAATGGCCTTGTCTCTTCACCTGTCACGATCTCCCATAGCTCTTTTTCCATCAAAATGTTCTTCAGTTTGAATTTGCAAACTGCATAGTTGCCGACTCCTTCCAATTTGCTTGACTCATTAAGGACACTCTCGCTTAGAGTTGCCATTACTGGATAGACGAGTCCGAATCACATAAAGAAATGGCTCGATCTGAGCACACAACTTGTCTCCAAATTTTATCACGCCACAGAATTGTATAATAATTTTTTTTTTGTTGTACACCTGATATCGGAATGACACGAGGATGTACGACTGTTCGGGTTTCTCTCTAGCTCACTCACGTGGTTCCGATATTGGTACGAACATGTGATATCGGAACGATGCGAGGATGTACAATTTTTCAAAATTCTCTCTAGCTCACTAGCATAGATCCGATATTGGTATGGATAAGATGAAAAATAGAGAGAATATAAGAACTTTTTGAGGGAATATTTTAGATTCCCCACTTCGGCACGGCGGCTATGCCGCCTCCTCTTTACAAAGATTTCGAAGCGAGTGATCATTCAAACAAACAAATATTAGTAATGTGAAAAGTATGAGGCCTCAAAACTCTGAATGGCAGTACTAGACACTGTCTGTTGTGATTTACAGTACCCCAAACAAACAGATGAGAGATTTCTTGGCACAACTCTCTGACAAATGGCACTTTTCACAAAGACTTAAAAAACATATTGTAAAACTTTTCCCACTCAACAGATTTTCAATCTGTCTGTTGTAGCCTTGGCCTTTCCGATGCCTCCGGGAATGTGTCTTCGTTTCCCACTAATAACTGTGAGCTCCAAAACTTGCAAAATACACTAAGAAGGATTTCTTCCAGCCGTTTTTGTCTCTCCAAGCTTTCACCTCCTGCGAAGGACTTTTTCACTTCATTCCGGAACCTGTGACAAGCTATATCCACTGATCAAGCATGCAGGATTGTCATAACTCTGATACCATGTCAAACAATCAGATATGCAACATCAAGCAGTCACCATAAGCAATCACCAAGTAGGGAGGCAGAAGAAGAACACGCAATATCACTCTATCACACTAACTTCATATTGAATATAAAATGTACATATAAACCCTAAACCCTGATAGAAAGAGAAAACCTACGAGTAGACTAATAGACTAGCCTACGGCTAATTACAGCTGGTAACAGCTGTCAATATTAATGTACATCGTAAACAATAACAATGAAGTTTATCATTGATTTCTAACATTTGAGTCACCAAGTTCTTGGCTAAGGAAGTCCGAATCACAGTCAGCCCAGGCAGAATCTTGAAACTGATCTTCTTTGAGTTACGAGTGATGTGTTGTAAGCGGAGGACAGTCTGTGTTTTGAAACTTTGTCGATACTGGCTTAGGAGCAAACACCGCTTTCATTTCTTGTTTCATTTTTTGTAGACTTCAGTGATTCCACTTTTCTTTACAACCTTTGCATCTGAAGCAGTTTTGATTTAGAGTAAGTTTGGCACGCGAAGAGAAACTGGAAAATGTGGGAATTGCAAAGATGGAAGTCAGCTAGTTAAATGACTTAGGATGCTGCTTGAAGTGTGCAGAATCTATAATGGTTCTCATCATTATATCGTTTGACGTAGGGATCACCGTCCCCAGTACTCATTACTCTCATTGATGCAATGATTAGCAGGGACTTTCTTTATCACTGTAGCAACAATTGGTAAGACGGATCCTTCTACTCGAGAAGCACGCTCTCAATGGACATATTCCAAGCTTGGTGAACTGATTGGTAGAAAATAATTAATCTCGCAGGTCTCATCACATTGACTGATCTGGAGCAACGATGGAGCATCTTGACAGGTAGTGGCTCCTACAAAGTCTCAATAATCGAGAAGCTGAGCAGTAGTGATGGCAAAGCTACTGTGGAAGCAGCGATGGTAACAAACAAGCTTTCAATTCTTCCTTGGAACCCAACGATCATCTTTCAATGTTTTGGAGCCAGATGCCTGATTCTTCAGCTTGATATGACAACAACTGTAACATACTTGAATGATCAGGTGGCTTGCTCATCTGGTAGCGTTGACTATTATGATCAAGACAATTCATGAGAGGGATTATGCAATGACCTCCCTCACTATCTATCTGTTCTGAAGGCAGCGCTCAAAGCCATGCATGGCACACTGGGATCCAACACCCAGGGGTAACTCAATGCTCAAAATTAAGTGTGGGTGACCATACTTTGTTACCCAAAACTTCAACATGAATCCATGATCTGCAATTCGATGGATGAGTCTTCACAATCATCGTTCAAATTTCTGATGAGGCAAGGTGTGCCAGCGCTTCGAAATATGAATTAATCAGTGCTCAAGTAGGCACACATCAGTGCCTTCACTCTGTATGTACACTAGTCTTCTTCTCCCGCTAATAGTGAGCTTCTTATCTTTTTCACTCAACATCGAGATATGAATGAGTAGAACACTCCAATCAGCGGCTAGACACTGGAATTCCACTCTTGTTAGACAGGAGCCCTGGAGAATTCGAAATGCTTTTCGATCGTTCTAGTAGTAGTTATCTGAAAGTCCAGTTCTCATAGATCAAGGTTCAGTCCTCAGGCAGACATGGTAATAGCTTTTAGCTCTCTTAGATGGTGGCAACATTCTGAATGCAACATTCCCAACCCAAAAGATAGCATTCATTGTAAGAAACATCATAGCGTTTGTGAAACCAATTGGCAGTCAACTGAAAGGATGATGCCAACGCTCCACTTCCTCCTCAATTTCATTAATAGCACATGCTCAGAAGTGGCTGTAGTAAGCAAAGGATAGCGATGGATCCGTAGATAGCTTGCTAGCAAAGAAAACTCCGTAAAGTTGCAATTGTGGTGCAGGTTAGTGATAAGGAAAGGAACCCACCCTCTCTTGATATAGGAGATGTGCTGCAGGTTTGTAAGTCATCAACAATGGAGCCTAGTTGCGCTCATGCATGATAATAGGTAACCGCTTCCTCATCTTTTATTGACATATGGATGAACGTAGTCAGTATTCTCCTTAGAGCAGCACACGCATAGTGTCTTCCCTCAAAGTTGCGTTAAGAGTCTGGCACTACTCCTCTCTTCCATCTTTAAAAATTGCTCAACCAGTGGGTCCATCCTCACAGTTTATAGCAGATGGCTCAATAGGATTTGCTTTACAATCGCTCTCGAAAGGTTGAAGGAGAGATAAGAATTCTATGGTTGCAAGCTCCTCTTCAGCGATGGCTCATCTTTACAATGATATGACTGCAGCTATCTGATGTTTTCCATCCCTAGCATATGCTCAGATGGTAGTGCTCCACGGCTCAATCAACATGGCTTTTTGATCCGATAACAATACTGGTAGAGATTAGGATGATGAGCAAATGGTAGTGCACTCACACCTATGAGAGGCTAGCTCTAAGACATTTTCTCTCTTTTTTAAAAACATCCTCACCCACGGTTTTGAACTTCTCTTCAACAAACTCTCACTCTCACTTGTGGATTGCTTCTTGAAAGACGTCCTCCTTTTTTTATACTCTTTTTCCATGTAGATGAGGTATTTTCTTTTTCTTCAAAACTCCCCTTCAAAGTTTTGTTTGGCCTTCGTTTTGAAGTTTTGCTTTTTCTTGATAATTCTAGTTTTTGAACTTCATTTCCGAAAGTTGCCCAATATGACTTTGCGGAATGAGTTTCGGGTATTCCAAAAAAGTAAAGATGAGTCTAACGTTTGCCGACAGTTTTCATCATGAAAACTTCATACAAAGGGTTCCCTCTTCAATGGCTTGATGGCCCTACCTAGCAAACATAAGCTATTAATGGATGTTGAGAGAATTTATTGTCGAAATATTTTGTCACCCTTTTTTAAACGTGCAGTATCCAAAAGTGAATATAGACACCTTTGACCTAGGAATCTGTTTTCATGGGATTCCTTTAAGAGTATCTTTCCCAACAACATCTGCCTCTATGCTTCTTGGCATTATTCCTAGTGTTTAATGACATTCTCATCCTTCAGTCTGTTTTTTTCCCATGGGCTTTGTTCTTATCTTGACGGTGGAATATGTGTGACATCATCATGATCCTTGCGAAGTTTCTTGAATTTTTTCATTTTCGACGCACTTCATGGACTTATGAAGGGTGGTAGTCGTTTTTGACACACCTAGTAATTCCTCAAGGTTTTCATAGATTTATTACATAGACCGGTTCCCTTTCAAATTAGCCCTTTTCCTCATAATCATCAAGCATATTTATAATCCAGTAAAACTCAGTATTTTTGGCTTTGAGAACTGGGGTTTTGCTTGATGTCTAGGTAGAACCTCGAAACCCAGCGTTATTGATGGAGATGAAATTTTTTACGGTCACTGTCCAAATTTCCTATGTGAATGTTGTGTCGATGACCGATTTTGGTAGAAAATATCCTGCTTGAAGCACCTTGTTGATGGTTCTACTCATATTGCTGGTCTTATTCCCATTGTCGATGTATTTGAACTGTTTGATAGTGATGTTGTTGTTGCTGCTATGCTCCATGACTGAGATTTCCCTAGTTGACAGGTGGGATTCAAAACGCATTGTGGTCTTTTATTAACTAAATGTCATAAGTACATTGAAAGTGTTGTTTACATGCTTCTAATTTACTAGGAAAATATTCACAGAAATTTAAAAATCCTACTTTGGCCATTATTGGGCAGGCCAGATGCCCAAACTGTAAATACAATCATTTACAATAATCGGCCATTTTAACCCGATTTTATCATAAAAAATTAAAAATAGTCATAATGCAAGTCCGATTTTTTATGATGAAATATCGGCTAACATTTGTCTATGCTCTAGAGGATAGTAGATATGTCATAGAAGGCAATTGGCCATCACAGACAGAATCGAAATCACATCTGGGTTTATTACAACTGTTATCAGTGGTTACAAAATGTTTGACATTCTAGACATCCAGATTTCCTATCATCTAGTTCATCGTCCATGGGTGGAATATCTCCCTCAATATTCTGTTCATTGGGACTACTTAGGTGTAGGGATTGACATATGTGGCCATTTGTTTACTGCACAATCCTCTACAGTGTCGAACATCTAGGATCTGAAATTCCTATAGGTGGCATTCGTTCTACTAGGTGGTTGGTATACCGCTTCTACACCTATGTATCCAAAATGCTTGTACATCAGACCCTCATCCATGGCTCCTCCTATGTGATGATCATTTTTGGCTAGTCTAAACTTTCGGTCGATCAGTGTTGGGTCTCTATTGTTTGGAAGACAATTATCCTAACTGTTGAACTACACATGCATATTCTAGCCATTGGCCACCTACACTTTTGATTAATGGGTATTGCAAGAGTTTCCATAATCCAACTAAAAATTTTATCATCTTGAGGTATGAGGCCCTCATTAGATCTGATAGGGGTGTGTATGGTCCTTAGATTGAAACAACGTCAAATTTCATCCTATGGATAATGAGTCGGCTAAGTGCACGACTCTTGTCACACTATTTCTGGGATCAACACACATAACTGTGTGATGCTAACCGCTTTGACTTCTAGTAACCCAGTAATTGTCTTTCGAAACAACATTCGACAGTAGTAAAGTAGCTCACACTGAGATGTTAGCGTGCGACTGACGGCCTTGACAACACACTCATTCAACCAGTAAATTTCTAATATGTATTCTTTGTAGGCCATCGTCTTTCAAACAATACTCCCTTATCAAATTACTCTTGGCAGACGCACCAATATTAGGGGTTTTTCGGACAGGGGATTGGTCCCGCCAGAAAGCCCTAAAAGAGGCAGGGCCCACACGGCCCTTACGTAAATGGTTGAGGAGTTGTCGCTTCCACTCCTGTGGGCCATCTCAACCACTCCGTGCTTCTCCCGCAGATAGGAATTTTCCAGGCCCCTAGAGGTATGGCTAGAGAAGGTGCAAGAATCATCATAATCGTCTTGTCTTACATGTCCCGTGATGTGTGAGATAAATTCTTCATTCGGTGCTATAATATAGTATTGACAAAGGCGGACAGTGTAAACCAATCATGTATAAATCATCATAACCAATGCGAATGTGATATCCATGGAATAATATAGCACCCAACTTATGACTCAATATTGCATGCTAGCTTAAACGTGATAAAATCGAATTTACATAACCAATGTAGTACTATAATGACCCATGATGCAATGATGCACTAGAAGGAAGGTAAAAGTGTACCTCATGTGTTGGAGAGATAGCCGGTGTGCCAAGTCATGAGTCTGTAGATCTTAGGTGAATGCTAATCTGGTATTGACCTTGTGTAGTATGCTTGGAGGCGATGCTAGGAGGCGTCATTGCATGATCAAATCTTCAGTCTGATTTATGGCTGTTGCCTGCTTCACATCCAATGATTTTTCAAGTCCTTGGTATCAGATGACCATCGAGATTTTGAAACAGCAGCATCGAGGAGAAGGTACGACATGGTTTGTTTCTGAAGATGAAAGCGTTTGATGGGTGAGCCAAATTCGGACAACATGTATTATGTTGCAGCTGTAGAGAACATTCTGCTCCACAACTAACGTTCAGCAAGTTCAAATGCCCAAAACGCGCAGGTTCAGGCAAGTGGTTCTAGTACAGAGAGCTCGCAACCAGAGGCTCACTTGCAATCAAGTTTGGGATCTCTTGCAATGGTGCGTTGAAGAACACCACCCTGGTGCTTGGAAAACATTACACTGATGCACAAGGAACTACTCTTCCCTTCATCTCTACCACCGATCTCTACCACCGATCGATTTGCTTTAGCGCGCTCCAGCGGACTCAGATTGGACTCATATTTGCATCGTAGGTTCAGGATGGCTCATCGCAGGTCCAGAGGGTAGAGCCCACATTATCTTGGCCATTTCTACAGCATGGCAAGGCAAATCAGTATGTCACTACAATTGTAACTCTGAAAGGCAATAACTTAAACTAACAAAAGCGATGTATAGAATTAACTTACTAGCGCATTGGTGAATCAAGCTCAATGTCAGCTTGCCCCATTTCGGGCATCAATAATGGCTCAACAGTATCCACTAGAGGGTCCTTGCTGGATAACTCAAAATCTAGAACACAAAACAGAAAAACGCGTCAATTCAAATCTATTAAGATATATGACAAGGCATGAATAATACTATTAAAAATGATACCTCGATGTGCTTTCACCCACGAAATGCACTTCTTGTCTACATCAAATACATTCAAGGGACATTGAATTTTGGTTTGAAGTATGATCAGCCTGAAGCGCCAATGTTGGTAGGTTATACAAATGTCGATTGGGCAGGTAATATTGATGACAGAAGATCTACCAGTGGTCATACATTCAGTTATGGTACAACTGCAATTTCATGGAGCAGCAAAAAACAACCTACAATAATCATCGACGGAAGCTGAATATCGAGCACTCAACAATGCTACACAAGAAGCGGTATGGTTACGAAGATTGCTTGTGGATTTAGGTCAACCACAGGTGGATGCGACTACTATATCTTGCGACAATCAAACCTGCATTCACCTTGCCAAAAATCTAGTTTTACATGTTCGAACCAAGCACATCGAAATACGCTATCATTTTATTCAAGAGAAAATTTTTGATGGAGCCATTGATCTTGTTTTTTGTAAATCTGAATATCAAATGGTAGATATTTTTACTAAGTCATTAGGTAGATGTAATTTGAGAGGTTTCGTACTCTATTAGGAATAGAAGAATGTAATTTTATCATTGAGAAGGAGTGTTAGAAATCAATGATAAACTTCATTGTTACTGTTTACGATGTACATTAATGTTAACAGCTGTTACCAGCTGTAATTAGTCGTAGGCTAGTCTATTAGTCTGTTGGCTTGATTGAGTTGATTCTTCTTCTTGAAGCAATTGGTGGCATAGTGGCCTTTCTTGCCACAATAAAAGCACTTGATCTTCTTCTTCTTGAGATTTGAAGTTGAAGCATGAGAGGTATCCTCCTTCTCCTCTCCATCTTGGTCTTTAGCTTTGTCATTAGAGAAGTGATGGTGTTGCTTCTTACTCCTCTCTTTGTGCTTGGCAAATAGAACTTTGCCATCATCATGATTGAGTGATAGCTTGTCCATCCTCAAGAGTTTGTACTCTTGTCTTGATTCTTCAGAAATAAGCAGACTTTGAAGGGCCTCCAAACTTGGTAGCTCCTCCTTAATGGCATAGGATTGGACAAGGTTGTCATATGCATCTTGAAAAGTTTGAGCCTTTTAGAGCCAAACTTGGCTTAGATCTGATTATGTAAAAAGCCTTTACTTGTAGTACTATCATGAGAATGACTTGGACTAGCTCACTTTGATTGATTGAGTCACCAATACATGCAAGCTCCCTATGAATATCCTTGAGTGGCATTACAAGTGGAAATGGATAATTTGCCGTCTATGCCAAATTTGACCCTATCAACATCCTACACCTAAATGCTTGACTATGAAATTCTATGAGACCCCTATATCAAACATTTTTTATTTACTTTACAATTCTCCACACGTGGGAACATCCTCCACACATGTGAGATTCACTTACAAACTTCTATCATAAAAAATACCAAGCTAGATTTTTGCCAATTTCTCACAATATAGTCTATAGTAGTAATAGATTGTTACATTTGCATTTATTTAGGATTAAGAATGATAGATGAATAGATGGCATTGAGAGAGAGAGAGAGAGAGAGAGAGAGAGAGAGAGAGAGAGAGAGAGAGAGAGAGAGAGAGTAGATGAATAGATAATATTTAATGATAATTGTATGTTAGATTTGTAATCTAAGAGAGAGATAGAAAAAAGGAGCAGGCATAAAATAAAAGAGAATTTGAAGAAGATTAGAATAATTTGCTTATAATAATGGTTCAATTGTGTAAAATAGTGTTATTTTTTAATTGCTTGCGCATGTGACAAAGATATTAAAAAAAAAAAAAAGCTTGTGTTGAAAGAGCGAGCAATTGCACGCTTGCACTTAAGCTTTGAGTGAGTTTACCAATGAGTTTGTGTTGTTTCCATTTCTTTATTATTCGAATACGTTATCAATGTAATTCATCACTTTCATTTTGTTCAAAGCAATGTCGTATTTTACCACATACACTAGCAATTAGTTAATATGCAAGAGTGAAATGTAGATAATTAAAATTCCCAATCCTAGGAAAGTGTGTAGCCCTTTTCTCCCGTTAAAGGCGAGGTTCTAATCTTTCCAACTTGTATGAAAAAACCTACACGCCGCAGGGAAAGAATATATGGTGACATTCTAAAATAGGACATAACCACAAAGTTCGGGTATTATAATTATCATATTTAACTCTAACTATAAAACTATACATAAAAGTATTGCGATGAATATAAAAAAAAGTGAGTTTAAGTATTAATAATTATAAATCATTCTCATCATTTACGTCATTCTTGTCATCACACAAGTCTTGACACTCATCTGAATCTAGGTCTAGATATAATCGTAGATTTTCGATCATGTCTCTTTGATGATGTGAGCTACCCTCATATTCAATCTCTTCTTCTTCTAATTCTATCTCATCCAAATGTGGGGCCCTCACCCCCAATTTGGCCTTGTACGATCACATGAATCTCATCATTTCCATTTTTATCTTCGTCTCCCATCATTTCCACATCATTTGAAGTTTGAATGAGTGGTTCAAGTTCTTCCAAGACGTCCTCAAAATTGGGTGGTGGTTCGTCGTATGTATCCAATTCAACAATATCTTTTCCTTCAAACACACGTCGTTTTCTTGCATTAAGTTGGATCACATACCACCATCTTGGGTCTATTCGATGTGGATGGAATACAATCTGCCAAAGAACTAAAAAAAATAAGTTAGTCTTATAAGATTGATACATAAATAATTGGATTGAGAATATTAATGACATTGGAACTGTAGAGTCTCACATGTTCGCAATGTCGTGTCCATCGATATACATTTTGTTGAGTCGATTTGAAAAAACTTTGAGTTATCATTTCTAATCGTGGTGTTGCTTCCACGATAGATGACCTTAAACCATTTTACATCAAAAATAATGTATTTGTCGTTAGTCTCATAATCGACTTCATAAATATATTGCAATGTGCCGACATAGTCTAGGTCGCCTGAAATGACATTAGGGTCCCTCGCACTAGAACGACTCTCTTGTTGAAAGTTGGCCATTATACCACAATCATATGTACGTCGCTTGTTGTCACCTCTCTCAACACGATATATGTCTATTAAAACTTGATGTTGCTTGCAACTAAACACGGATGGATCAACTCCGTGGAATGGTATTCGATTTATTGGCTACACACATTAAACAGATTCAATTAGTGACGTATATAAATTGACAAATATTATAATAAAAAACAATCATGTAAAGTTAACAGATCTCAACGTCTTCCAAATTTGATGGTTGACCCTCATCTTTTCGTCCAAACTTCCACAAATGATTTTTAACAATGCGTATTTCACGCATCTTTTGCCCATCACACTTGATGCATGTGCACCATATTTTATTTTGAAAATAGTTTTTCTGCAAGAAACAAACATCAAGTACATGTCACTTTACCACAATATTCAAAGTCATATTTAATCTATAGTAACAAAGTCTTTATGAACAAGAAAACATGCATGTTTATTATTTACCTTGTTAACTTGAGTAGTGTCTTCATCGCTAGATCGATCTGAATGTAATCCATCTCTTTGGGATAAACTGCATATATGCACAAGTACAAAACAAATTATTGTATGTTTCTCATGGTTTGATTATTAGTTAGTACGATTCTTATACGTTGTCACTTACATGATTCTTTTGCATCTAGTTGCAGGTTATAAATGCATTCCTATCTTTTTTTTTTTAAATTTTTATCACAGGTATGAAAGTTAACTCCAATATGCATTAAAGTTTTGTCATTGGTTTTCATTTTTTTCTTCATTTCAGTATGCATTACAGTTTTGTCGTTGATTTTCTTTTTTTCTTCATTTCAATTTATTAGGGTTTATTGTAATGTTTTGTATGTTTATGAATGTAGAAACCATGTCGGGATCTGGTAGTGGTGAGAGCTCGGGAGACTATGTCTCAAATTTCTATGCATCGTTATCTTCCGAGCAAAAAGCAGAATTGCAAATCTTGCTTAGTCAAGATGAGGGTGCAGGTCCCTCACAAGCGGTCGCGGCTCCCGCACCTACCGAAGAGTCATCCACTAATCTGTATTACGACGTGGATCCTGAAGGTAACATAATCATCAACCGCAAAGGTTGGGTGGTTATAAATCACTTATATTCTTTATGCCAATGCCATTTTGACGACAGATTGTTCATGAAATGGTCCGACCAATCTGCCGATCTAAAACGGCGGGTTCTTGGTAGCCTTCGTAACGAATTTCCACAAGATAAGGAATTCGAGTCGAAGTAAATCTATAAACATACGAGTGTATGGATTAGACATCGTCGTGATACATTACGATGAGCATATACAGATGGGCAATCAAAACCCTCCTGATGTTCAAGGGCAGATTGGAACACTGTGAAAGTCGATGAATGAACACCAAATAAGTATAAGATTCCATAGATCATGACAATGCAATCCATACACCCATATGTTTTGATTGCAATCCATACATAGGATGCATGGAATGGGCAATCCTAGGTTGGGCTCAAGCGGAAGAGCGGGCTTGCAAGCCAGCATGGTAAGTGAATCTAAACTATAGGCTTATAGTTTGTATTTGATTTCATATGATGTTTGTTTCTAATATGCATTATCATTAGCTACTCAAACTTAGCCTCAAACTAAATTCAATTTAAATTGAATGGATAGTTGGAGGACTATGAACATCTCCCAACTTTGCCTGCAGAGAATCTTATGAGGCATTAGTCGACAAATTGAAGAGTGAAGGCAATCCCCCATGTGTAAGTTGCTTTCAAACATTATTTAAACTTCATATACTATTGTTGTGTGAACTCTTAACCATTAGTATGATGTTACATCGAATACTAAAGTGTCTTGTTTGCTTGTGCTCATGTAGAGTGGACGTCACGACGACGACGAGTAGATTAGGTCTTTAAGTACTTCATATTAGATCTAGAGACTAGACTGAGAGAATAAAGCAACAATTTTGTAATACATTGTGTTATATTATCAATATATTATTATTGCAATTGATCGTGCAATATTGCTATTGCTTTTGTATGTGCAGTATTTTTTTTTCAAGAAATGCAATGTCGAATTCCGAGATGTGGATTGACGTAATAACTAGTTAGGAATTCAAACCATGAGCAATTTTGCATTTCATTTCATGTTCAAAAATGAATTTCACAAATCTAAAGTATGGGATGGAATAGCTTCTCATTGGTCCAAATCTAAATGCAATAAAGTATGGAATGGAAATGCCTACTGAAAATAAGAAATGTTGAGGGATAAGTACCTCATGATGCTTAGCTTATTACTTGATCCAATTGTTTAATTGATCCACGAACATCACTTTTCCAAGAATGCCACCCAAAAACAGCATGATAAAAATACGCACGCTGTTTTTTAAGCTTTTTTTATTCTTTTTATTACCTATTTTGGACGTCAAAATCCGACATAACTATACGTCGTCGGGCAGACGTCGAATGTTTTGAAAGGGCATCCTGTTAACAGACGTCGGACTCCGACGCATTTTTGGGACATTGGAATATGACATCAATTTATATGTCGGGCTTCCAAAAGTAGCGTTCTGTTAACAGACGTCGGAATCGACGCATTTGAAATGCGTCGAATTTTGACGTCCAAGATTTTTTTCCTCAAATACACACTAGATCCGCCACATCAGCTTGGATGTCGGATTCCGACGTCCATGCTGGATATCGGATTCCAACGTCCACGTCGACACATCGGAATCTGACGTCCACGTTAGATCTCGGAGTCCGAACATCCCAATTGTTGTCTGGGAGCCTGGCAATCAGCGGGTGTCGGATTCCGACGTGTTTAAACATGTCGGAATCCGACGACTCCATTGCAACGTGTTTTGTGACGTCCACGACGAAAATAAAAAAAAATTAAGATCCCAATTCACATCGCAAAACATGTCGCAAATCGCGACGAGTGTTGTAGTGACAATGGTTATTGCATATAGCAACAAACTACATATCAAGGAATAACTTTGGTTGGCCTTTTTTCTTTTTCTTTTTCATCATTTTCTTTTTCATAACATATAGAATGGAAAAGAGATTCACCAAACAACATGATTAGCAAAGCAAAAAAATGAACAAATGAAAATAAGACATAAACTTCCTATTTTCCCTTATCCCTTAGGTAAACTCAAGGATAAGAGTATAGTCTGTCATCATATCGACTACCCCACATCGATTTTTTAATATGGATATCCATCTTCTATTATAGGTCTATCGTGATATATGGAATAGGAGGCTAAATTATTCAGATCTCTCAATTGATGTGGGTGATTTTGGTGTATGTTTTGGTTCCATGGTAGAAATGGAAGGTCTGCATTTGTAGCCGGAAATATCCTTCCCATATCATAGGGTTCATTACCGTTATTTATATCCATGATTGGAGGTATAGTATTCCTCATCTCTTCTCTGATTTCTAATTCAGCCCCTTCGTCCTCGATATCTTCTTCAGAGACATAGCCTAGCATGCCCTCTTCCCAATGGAGTATATCTATTAATACCTCTTGGGTCTCTTGTAGTTTTCGTATCCATCCTCGTTGGTGTTTATTGATGTACTCTTGTTCTGTACTCTTGCTCACCACATTCTTATGATTCTCGAATAGGTTTTGTATACCGTATGACTCCTCTTGATTAATGCCATCAGATCTAGGGGGTGTAATACTCTCACTACCAAAATCGATGCATCTAGATCTAGTGGTCCGAGTTTGGGAGAGTAGTGTATTGGGCATGTCCATGCGGGTTCGTCTATTTCTTTCCATTTTGTGTTGCTATCGTCATCCTCGTCTGGAGGCACAACTTGATCAGATTGGTCGCTAAACATCGATGGTGTTGCCTCCTCAGACTTAGTGGTTTTCCCAAGACTTACTGCCTATCACTCTCTTGCATCCACTCTGTTCTAGGGGGGTCTACTCGCAACTCACTTTGGATTATGGTGAGTACGCTCACCCTAGCCTCTATGGGTATGCATGTTTCTTCGAAATGTGTAGGGGGCATGTTGCCAATGGTCTCAGCTCTATTATCCTGAGGGGTGTATTCATGATATTTAGTCCATGGGTTTATATTTTCTATCAATTTGTATTCCACGATTGACTAGCCCATAACAATGTAGATCTGGCCCATAATCCTCTTGTGTCCCATCACAATCTTCTAAATAATATTCCCAGGTGGTGATAGAAGCTTTGGGTAGACTGTAGTTCCAGCGCCTAGCTTTTCCTACCAGAGTTGTGGAAAATTATATCATCCTATGCGCAGGATTTACAATCGCATTTATGACCATTAGTGTCTCAAAATCTTCAAGATGCTCATGGCATCTTCATCATTGTTTCCATGAATTGCGTTAGGGAGCCTACTATACTAGGTACTCTCTCGTACAGCTATTGGCTAAGTGATCTCCTTGTCACCGGTGTGATAGGTATATAGTTAGGTGTTTGCACCGTAGGTGCTTGAGCTGGATCGTCAACTTCAGCTAAAACTTCTTCCTTCATGTTATGATCATC
>CM055115.1:1084828-1147684 GCA_029204225.1 Diphasiastrum complanatum
GATGATGCGAAAAGTGCGTCACTCTTACGAATGGCCTTAGGATAAGATTTACAAGGTGCCTTAGATTTTAGGGCACTTTTGGCATTCTGTAAGATAGTGTCCCCTTTTCGCTTGTCACCTTAAATTGTGTAGAAACACAGTGTCGCGATTCTTTTGTCTTTTCTCGTCTGTGCAAATTTGCATGTAAATATGCAGACTTGCGTGACAATGTTAGTAAATATGCAACATGAATGGAGGTAGATTAAATGGGATTTAGGAGAGCTAGAGGGAATAAATCAACAACTAGTTGATCATTCTACATGCTGCTCAAACAAAGAAATCCATGGCCTGTAGAGAAGCCATGGGTTGAATTGGTGAACTGGCCGGTGATTTCCAAGAATTTCAAACAAAATCTCCCTGGATGACCTGAGCTACAGTTGCTGGACTTCAGGCACAAATACAAGACCAGTGCCGATCTATGCGTGCAAGAAAGCGTCGAATATTGTCGATCAATGGCCTTTCTAATGCATCAAGAATGTTTTTGGGATCGTGGTTTGGATCCAATACATAGCCCTCTAGTCAGAGGAAGACCATGAGATGATGGCCCGGCTATACTACAGAGCGGCCTTCATGTCATCACGGTATGTCACCATGATAGAAGACTGGTTGGAAATGGGCTTCATAAAAAAGATACGAGAATACTTGGGACCGCTAAACTTTGGAAGTAAGCTCTGCTTCCAAGTGTTTGAAGCTCTAAGACAAAATGAACGAGCGAAACAGAAGGCGAGGCGACGAAGCGAGTAGGACTCGCAAGAGGTTCTCAAGAGTGCTGGAATGTAGCGGCCATTGAGAAATCTTCATTTTTGAAAAACAGTTTTGCGGATAATAAGCACATGGTTTTATGGAAGCGAACGAAGATCCACGCTTTTCCAAGTGCCGAGCGGAACGACATCACCTGTGTTGCAGTGGGTCTTGCAACAGATTAGGAGAGGATAATGTTAGCGGATTCCAGAGAATCCCCAGATGTCAAGCCAAGCTAAAGACGCAGATTATCTCTCACCCATTAGCGAGGAGGTCCTCTAAAGACCCTAGGAGGAGAGCAAGAAGAAGCTGAGAGCCGAGGATTACTAGCTAGGATGACAGTTATTTTCTATGTGAGCCTACATGGTGCTATCCCAGAGAAAGAACGACCATGTAGGAGCTAGAAATGTTTCCTAGGCAATGTAAATAAGTGTAGACCCCCTTAAATAAGTGTAGAACCCCCTTAAATAATTTAGAGTGAGCCACCTTTGATGGTGACCTCTAGTGGAAGGGAGATTATCACATGTAATTTCTAATTAGTGGAATTGCCACATGGGCAGCCCTCTGCTTATTTAAGGACCCCCCCTCTCTTGTGATGGAGCTTTTGATTGTATTGTCATTTCTCTTGATTGAATAAAGAAGATCTTCTATGAGTTCTTGGCAATTGAGAAGCTCCTTGTTCATATTGTATATATATATTGAATACCATTTGTGTATTTAATAGGTGAGATAACAACGTGTGTGAAAGCTTATCAAAGATAGACGGAGTAGATGCCCTCACCCATCAATTCTTTGTATTGTCAGTAATACGTTCATTGCTTTCACATATAGGATTAGCTTTGTAGAGCACGCGGTGTTGTCCGCTATTGTCTTGTGCTCCACAACATTATTGACATATATATTTTGCTATACTTAATCTGATAATAGCTCTGTTTTGTTCTGCGTTCAGGCTTGTGTCAATATTGCTATGCTTTTCTACGTTCTGTCTGACGCTCTTATTGCTCAATCTGGTAATCTGTTCTTAGCGAATTATTATTAGTCTAGTTGTTCGTGACTAATATTAAGTCTTGTCTTTCGCGACTGATTATCAGTCGAGCTCAGTCTAGCCCTTCGCAAATCATTCGCAACAAATAATTTGTCTAGCTGTTCACGACAAATTATCCTTATGATGTTTTGTTGCTTAATGTTTGGCTACGTAATCAGATTGACCGTGATTTCTATCACTAACGTTCTGTTCATGTCTGATAGGCGTAGTCATGCTTAGGGAAAGAGTAATATAGCTCATTATGTTGCACACGAACACTTTTCGTTCGAGTTCGTTTCTCGTTCGAGTTTCGAGTTCACTTCTTTTCGTGTTCATTTTCTTTTCGAGCTATTTGAGTTTCTCACACTCACACACCCTCTTTCTCCAACATATGTGATAATGAGAGTACCAAATTGTGTTGTGACAATTCAGGTACCAAACCATCATTGTCATGAACAACATCTAATTTTAAGGTATTATATCGTATTTTTGTGGATATATTATAGGTTTCATAGGTTTAAAAAATTTTAATTATAAAATAGAATAGATAGTTTGACACATTTGGGAACCAAATTTTAAGTAAAAACATTATTTCAGAATATTGTTTTTAGCCTCCAACATAGCATGCTGGTTTGCTCAGCTAGAAATTTTTTTTTGCAACCTTCAAAAATAATATGTCGGCGTGCTGCCCTGCGATTTAGCCTCAAAGTGTTGTCATTGAGCCATGTGGCACAAACAGGGGTAGGTGCATCAAATGCCCACCCACCGAAAATTTGTAATTTTTGGTGGGCTTGGGTTTTTTTTTTTTAAAGTCAGTTTGGAGTACATAGGCATATACAAGCACGCGAGCCCGCAAAATTAGAGCCACAAATATTTTTGGTGGGCCTGCAAATCCGTGCACACATGCACACATATTTTAAGAAACCTAGTTTAGTTTCAATATATAATTAGCAGCTGTATGAATGAACACATGTCAAACAGAGGAGCTTGGGCAGGGTTTTGGGAATAAAAAATTAATTTTTTAAATTTAAAAAAAAAAACGAGTGGGTGTGATTGAGCTAAGGCCAAAAATTGGTAGTGCCTATGGAGGGTTCCATGGTGAATCGGTCTCTCGTCATTATTTTACTATAACGTAATTGTCGTTGGCACGATTTTTAGGCCGTTTTGGGGGGCCTATATTATATTGCATAACATAGGGCCCCAAAATTGCCATCCGCCTAACTATGTTCCCATTGCCCGTCTGCCTGTCTGCCTGTCTGTCCACACCTGTCTGCCTGCCTATCCACACCCGTTGCCCGTCGTCTGTCCAGAGTGCGCGAGCTATTGTGAGAGGGTGAGAGAGAGATGCCGCGAGAGAGAGAATGGGGTGGATGAAGAGAAATGTGGAGAGAGGGGGAGGGGAGATGATGTGTGCGAGAGAGAGATGTTGCACGCAAGAGAGTGGGGGGGGGGGGAGGGAATGCGACAGAGCGAGAGAGGAGAGGAGAGATGATGAGAGAGAGATCTAGAGAGCTGCGAGAGAGAGAGAGAGAGAGAGAGAGAGAGAGAGAGAGAGAGAGAGAGAGAGAGAGAGATGCCGGGACAGAGAGATCAACAGATTCACATGCTCCTAAGATTAACATAAAAATCTACCAACGACAATTACGCATGGTAATGGTCCATTGGTCGGGCCATTACCACAAAATAATCTGGTCCCCAGGCAACTCGTGGCCTCCTCCACTCGTTGCCTGGGTCCCAGATTATTTGTGGTAATGGCCCTCCCAATGGCCATTACCTAATACATAATGCCTTGTGCTGAGGTGTCCTTTGTATTTTGGGACCACCTCCAGGAGCATAATGTCCATCCAATTTTTTCTCTCCTAGGAATCTGTCATTTTCTCTCCTCTCTCCGGTGGAATTCACTTTCTCTCTCCTCTCTCCGTTGGAATGCACGTTCTCTCTCCTCTCTCCGGTGGAATGTGCATGTGCTATGTGGCAGCCCGTCATTGGCTGTCCACATCCACATCACAAACGTAAAAAAATTTGCGACAAAAAAAGAAGGCAAAAAACCGAAAAAAAAAAAAAAAAAAAAAAACTGCTCCACGCGTACGGTCGTACGGCCAGAAAAAAAAAAAAAAAAAAAAAAAAAAAAACCTTTGCACAATGGTATTACATGGGGGAAGGCCCAAAGCCCTCGAGCTTTCCTTGCTGGTCGGGGCCTGCCCTCGGGCTCCCGCCCTCGGGCAAGGGCCCTCCCAGCAAGGAAGGCCCTCATGCAGGGCCTTCCCTCCCACGTAATGGATTACTTAGTGCATATTCTGCCCATTTTTTGGGCTCCTTAAAAAGCAGAATATGTCAATGTTTTTTCAAAAAACAATTGTCGCTTATTCCAGCCTGCACTTCAGGAGTCAGGCCTGTGCCTGCCACATGGCAACATCAAAGTGGGCAAAAAAAGTTAAGCTGCTCATTATGTTTCATAATAAGCATGTAAAAATTTTCAAAGTATCCATTATGCAATGAAATGAGTCCGGGCATAGGCCATTCTGCCCAATAAAAAATTTGAAAAAAATTTCGACTTACGGCCTCGCCCAAAAAATTCTAAAAATCCTTACCGGGCAAAAACTAAAAGGGTTTCTCTTGTTGTTGCTTCTTTATTGTTTCGCTGCAACGTTACGTACTTCTAACATCTGATCTGCACGATGATCTTTAATTCTTCGTAATTTATTGCTGTTGGATTTCCTGGAACTGATGATTAATCTCGTTATTGGGATCAATCGACCCAACCTGCACTCACTCACATGTGTGGCAGTACATTCGCTGATGCTGGCAGCATATATTGATATTGGGCTGTGTACAGTGTGACGTTTCCGCCAGAATTGAGGCATTGTTTATTTAGAAAGATCGTGAACTTTGAAGCTGCCTTGGCATCATAGATATACTTAATGCGATCTGTGCTGAGGATGTAATAGATTGTTTTCGCTAGCAAACTGTCAATCTGTAGCCTCTACGTTGTAGCTGAGAAAAGGTTTATGCGCTATGGAATGTGTGGCTGTACGCTGAACCGGCAAATGTAGTTTGTATCAAACTTAGCTGAACTTCTAGCTTGCCTATTGCAAGGATGTGGCATAGCCCAGTTGGATTTGGGGATGAATTAAATTAAGTCTTGTAGAGATAAGCTGGTTGATAGAGGGTAGATAATCTTTAAATTTTTCTGGCTACTTTTGAATCACTTGTTTTGCATTGTAAGTGGAAGGAAGTCCTACCCTTAGACAAAAAAATAGATAGGTACATGGCGGATTTGCTTAGCTAATACGGTCTTGTACCTATCTTTTGCAGACCCGTGAGGTTGGCACGCATGATCTGACAATTGCTACTTCTTTGGTACACGGCGCTGAACGCGTGAACGCCGTGAACGTGAAGCCTGCTGGGAGCAACGCAACTCTTACTGATAGCCCAATTCAGTGCGCTGCAAGAAGCACCGTTTACATGACTTTACATGACTTTACATCTGTTCACTCAAAGCACATTGTCCAGGTGAAAGCACGCGGTGCGACATACCATTGGTCAGCGCTTTTGATTAAGCACACGTTTGAGCCGGGGGGGCGAGAGAGAGAGAGAGAGCATTGTAGCTAGAATCAGATTGCCGTTTTGTATAGAATGTTTCTCAATCCAAATCTGGAGCTTCTTTTGAAATATGGGAGAAGAATTCACTCTATAAATTATGTTCTGGTTTGCTTTCGACGCTTTCATAATAAGTTCCGATCAGCTGAAATTTGGTAGATTTTATTCCCATGGTGAGAATAGTTGATAACCCCCATGCAAGTCTTCGTGTGAAGAATGTTCAACGTCCTTCTTTAGACTGCATTCAGCTGTTAACTAGATGCGTTTTCGCGTGCAGGTTTTGTTTCATTTTGATGGCAATCCATGTTGATCCCACTGTCAACAGGGAAAACTAGCAATGGTATTCGAAACAAACAGCAACCAACCATTCAGCATTTGCAAGCATTCTTTAGCCTTGAGATAAGAAAGAATTAGGATCACAGTAAGGAACTAGAAAAGATCGACAATTGTATGATCAAAGGGAAACATGGATGAATTCAAGCATAGAACCACATCATTGTTGCAAGATCTTCAAAACCGTGAAGTAGGGCCAGACTGGGATGCAAGAGCTATCCTTCAGGCTTTACAGGGTCACCCTTTATCAGCTATCTCCACCAAGAGCCCTGTCCCTTTACCCCGCGATGACCAACTTGAAAGAGGATCCGCACCAGCGAGCAATTATACGGCCGTTACCAAGCTTCCTTCAATCCTCAAACGGTCCACAGCTCCTCAATCACCAAATTCTGAACAGAATTCCACACCTTGGCAATCGTCTGAGGTTTCCCTAGATGAGAGAGGTATGGTGGGTCGAGCACTTCCCAGTAGCACTTCTGATACTGGGGCTTCAAGGCGAGGACTTTCCGTGAGGTTCGCTGACAGCGAGTATAAAATTGATTCTCTACCTTCAAGTCCCACCGTCTTTGGCAGTCCTCGGGAGAGAGTTCCATCGCATTTCCACTCCCCCGATTCTCATAGTTTACAGGATGGAGAAAGTGCACTGCACTGTTCGCATGACATTGCACCGATTCTCGTGAGGAGTTGTGTAAGCGATCCATGCACGCCAAATGACT
Organism: Diphasiastrum complanatum; assembly: GCA_029204225.1. NCBI lineage: Eukaryota > Viridiplantae > Streptophyta > Lycopodiopsida > Lycopodiales > Lycopodiaceae > Diphasiastrum > Diphasiastrum complanatum. The sequence continues at coordinate 1,091,282 of CM055115.1, forward strand.
CTCCAGGCCCAGAGACATATAATACTAGAAAGTCAAGATTTTTTAACAGAGATGGAGCAAAATCTTCGAATCCAAGATCGAGAACACAATCGAACAGCTTTTCATTTCCACTAGAGGTTCGCACCGAGCTTGGCAGCTGCGATTGGCTGGAAGACAGCCCTGGGCAGATGAGAGCACCAAGTAAGACAAAGTATCACTCGGAGCCATTGCCCACACCAGCCAGAAAGGACGAATGTCCAGGAGACATATCCAAGTCAGGTCCTGTGCCTGCATGCAAATTACCCCGTCAAGGCAAGCTCGAGAATTTCCAAATGTTTCGGACGAAATCAGAGAGGTTTAATCCGAGTATTCAGAAGAACTTCTCACGGTTGCAATCCCGCATGCTGGGCACAGCGCCGGAGAGCCCAGAGAAACCAGGAAGGGGCTCTGGAGTACCTAGGCCACGACTGGAAAGAAGTATTCCTGCAGGTCGTTACTTTGCCGCACTGCAAGGGCCAGAGCTTGAAGATCTAAAGGTAATCTCCTTACAAGGAAGGGCTGATTCTAGCGTGGTTGTTATGCTATTCTCTATGATCTGTTATTTTAGTTTCCATATTTTACCAGGTGCAAATCCATCTTTTCTACTTTGTCGTTATTGCAAACGTCTACGATTGCTAGCGGATAGACTGTGGCTCTGCATGCTGCTAAGAGTTTTTATTATGGAACAATCAACTAAATTAGCAGATAATTTTCTTAAACAGCTTGATAACGTAGAGCCTCAAGGTGGATCTAGGATAGAAACCAGCAGTCCAGCTTTGAAATGTAAAGTAGCTTTTGGAACTATGCCTGACATAAATTACATATGGTGGCTACGAGCCCTTTCGTGCATGTAACGGAAAATTCGCCTGCAACTTTTGATTTTTATCTTTAGAAGTTCAGCTGCAATGACCAAATTCTTCTTCTGAAAAAATTTCGGAAGCTTGAACAGAAATATTGGAACGAAATTTTTAAAGCATAATAAATATGGGTATGTCTATGTTCTCCGTGACGACGTCGTCAAATGTATACTACATTTCAGCCTAATGCATCTGAGCTCCCTGCAAATCAAGCAATTTCTGTTGATGTGAAGCCTAGCTCCTTTTAATCTGCATAATAGCTTTTTATCGAATCTTCGTATCGCTCCTTTACTCCTACATGGCATGCAGCTAACGGGTTAATAGTTCTGCAATAATTCTTTTCCCGTCATGTGGCCAAAGTTTGCGGATTATTTTCTTCTTTCATGCATTGCAGAATCTTTGATTTGCAACTAACAGCAATTGCAATCTAACTAGTCACAAATCCGATGACAACCTAAAAGACTTTCAATACGTGCTTGCCATGGAGTCTCGGCGTAATTACATTGCTTCATCTCACCATAATTGAAATAGGTTCTCTGTACCGAATTTCATCTGTTTTACTTGGGTCCTTCCGAGCGGGCAGATCTGTCACCCTCAACCCGAGACTACGAAAAACTGTTGGCTCGTGTACATCGGGGAACTTCGAAGCCTTAGTTATGGTTCATTCGTGACAAAGACTTCATGCAGTAACAGTTCTACACATAGAGGTCTTCGCAGGAAAAATTGTCACCTGCTGAATTCATCCAGCAATGATATGATTGTGATTTATATCCAAAGTGCGTTAATGCCATCTAAGCTCTCGAGGCGTACAAAACTTGGACTGAATCTATTCATAGAATCTATCGCTTCAGTTTTTTTATCTGCTATAATGTGAGTAATTGTTTACTATATAGCGTCTAGTTTGATGGCTCCGTCTACACAGAGGTTACTTAAATATATTACTCTCATCAAGTGCTTTCTTTTCTTCTGCAGGAATGCGAGGAGGTGCTGCTTCCACTGGATCAAGAATGGCCATTCCTTCTTAGATTCCCCATTAGCAGCTTTGGTATTTCTCTTGGCCTCGGTAGCCAAACAATTCTCTGGAAAAGTATCGATTTCACTTCTTCCACCCATTTGCTGCATATACCCAAGTTAGTCAATCTGGTGCTTTGGTGCTCAGCTCTTTTTGCCCTGATCATGGTTTTTTCCACTTACACTCTGAAGTGTATTTTCTACTTCGAGGCAGTGCGCCGTGAGTTCCAACATCCCGTCAGAGTAAACTTTTTCTTTGCTCCTTGGATAGCTGCAATGTTCTTAACGATTGGGGCCTCCAATTATTGCAACTTCAATCCACCCTGCTCTTTGGTGTGTATTCATGACACCACTGTTTCTGTTAGAGCTCAAGATTTATGGCCAATGGCTATCTGGAGGCTAGAGAAGGTTATCCAAGGTGGCCAATCCGTCTACACACTTGTCCATTGTAGGGAATTTTATTGGAGCTATTCTTGGGGCAACAGTGGGGTGGAAAGAGCCAGCCGTCTTTCTCTGGGCAGTTGGCCTTGCTCATTACTTGGTTGTTTTTGTTACTCTCTATCAGAGGCTGCCCACAAATGAGACCCTTCCAAAAGACCTGCACCCAGTTTTCTTCCTATTTGTTGCAGCTCCGAGTGCAGCTAGTGTTGCATGGGAAAAGATTGTTGGGGATTTTGACTACGTATCCAGAATTGTCTACTTTGTGTCCATCTTCTTCTTTGCATCACTGGTAGATCCAATTGAAGTTGCAAGCCATTCTTCGCGAATTTTTTATCATTAAATGATCATTGTTTTTCTATGCAATAAGTTGCGGCTATTATACGTTCTAAAGTAGTGCACGAAGCTTGGTTGGAGCTCTGACAGCTCATTTCGTGTGCTAACCATTAAGCTTATTGTTGGCTATGTTGCAGGCTGTAAGGCTGAACTTTTTTCGTGGGTTCAGGTATAAAATGCTTTCTTGATTTGAATCTGAAACAAAAAGAAACTAGGAGCTTCATTTAAGAGACGAAAGTACATCCCTGTATCAGTGCTAGCTTTCTCTTTTGAAAAATTTGACGGATTGAAGAACGAGGTCATGGGAAATGCCATGTATTGAGTAGCAGCAAGATGATAAGCCGGTTTCCATGTTTGTCTTCGTTTGGCATTTATTGAGCAAGGCTTGATCTTCAGTCGTCTTGGTGGTTGCAGATTTTCCATTGCCTGGTGGGCATACACTTTTCCACTCACAGCAATCTCAATTGCTACAATTCGGTACTGCCAAAAAGTAACATCGCACATCACACAAATCATGGCTATTGCATTTTCGCTGATCTCCTCAACAACAGTTGTGCTACTATTCATTTCCACTCTTTTCCACTTCTGCTCAGGCAGTCTTTCTCCAAACGATCTGGCTATAGCCATTACAACAAAAAGGAAAACAGGTTCAAGCCATGGCCACAAAGAAGATGCATGTTCTGTCTCTCTGAATGGGCAATGATTGTCTGGGATGAAATGATGAGTGATTTTGTAGGATAACAAATGCCCAATTTCCACAAATGTGTACATCTGTTCTGGGAAGTGAAAAAAGGAACAACTACCTGCAGTACTGCCGAAATTGGCAAGACAAATCAGTATTCTTTGCAGAAACAGCTCTTCTACTCACAGATGGCATCCTCTAGCTCTACACTTGAGAGAATGAACCATGAATCCAAGAAGCATCTCCCTTGAAAGTTGAGCTCCATTGAAATTCCATAATGCTTTGTCATTTCAATATTGAGGTGTGAAATAAAAGGCATGATTTTCCATGCAAGCTGGCTTTGAGAAGTCTTTTGAGTTGGGGGGAGGGGGTGCTGCCTATGAAAGATTTCAGATCCTTAAGATCCAATTTACTTGAATGATCTTTGGTTAGAAAGAGAAATACACTACCAATTTCACCAATGTAAAAAAATCAGCATCTACACACAATTTGAGATGCAAACACTAATAGAACTTGATCAAACTTGAATGAAATGATTATGTATTGTTGCTGTCAGTACAAAACCAGCAAGCTACTGTATTTCACACGTGTGGATCCAAAAATAGCAAATATAGATCATTCTACACATAGAATTGCAAGCAATCACCAAGATAGTGCACCAATGGATAGTAAAACCCAAGAGAACCATGTATAAGCATGAAATGAGATAGAGAAGAGAAAAGATGACTCTCTCCACGAGTTACATCCTTTTATAGCAGGTCCAAACCCTATTTGGCCACTTGGCTTTCCCACCAAAATGCTAACCCTACCAATTTTGGGTCTAGATTCAATGTACCCAACTTATTCAAATTGAATCTACTCAAACTCGCATTCTATCTTTCCCACACTTTCAAAAAGTGTCTATTCAAATGAAATTTAGACTAATGAACTTTGAAAAGTCAACCTCTAAGTCTAAATCAAGTTTTGGCCTCAATATGCCAAATATGGAAATATTGCAAAATGTGATGAAACTAGTTGAATCTTTCACACTCCCTCTTCAACTAGTTTTAGCATAGACTTTGATAATACTCCAAGTGAAGTCCTATGCTTCATGAACAAGTCTTTTCCCAATGCTTTGGTGAAGATATCAGCTACACATTCCCTTGAAGACACATGTTGAAGCTCCACCTCCTTTGCAATGACTCGCTCCCTCACAAATTGATATTGTATCTCAATATGCTTGCTCCTATCATGAAAGATAGGATTGGATGCCATTCTTTGGACTGATTGATAAGATGATTGGGCTCTCTGAAAAATCCAGCAAGTGAAGATCCTTGATCATCCTCTTGATCCATACCATCTCCTTTGTGCAATGTGTAAGAGCTTTGTACTCGGCCTCACTAGATGACAATGAGATAGTGGCCTGTTTCTTTGACATCCATGATATAGCTCCATCACTAATGAAAATACAATAAGAACTAATGGATTTCCTATCCATTATATCTCCGGCATAGTCCGAATCTGAAAATCCAAAAAGATTAGGTGATGATCCCTCATACAATATGCCAAAATCTCGAGTTCCAATGATGTACCTCAAAACTCGCTTTCCTAGCTTCCAATGCTCCTCATTAGGATCTTGCATGAATTGACTCAATCTTCCAACACAATAGCTTAGATCAGGTCTAGTAATGGTTAGATAGATGAGTGAACCAATTAGCTTTCTATAGAGAGTAATTTCCTTAAAGGATCTTTCATTACCTCTTATAGTAAGCTTTACATGAGACTCCATAGGTGTATCAATAGCTTTTGCATCTACCATATGAAATCTTTCTAGAATAGAATTAGCATACTTCTCTTGACAAATGAAAGTAGATTGAGAAGATCTAATGACTTCTATTCCTAAAATGTAATGCAAATTACCAAGATCATGCACCTCAAACTCCTTCTTAAGAGCATTCTTGATATCCTCCACATCTTGATTGTCTCCACCACTCAAGATGATATCATCCACATAGATTAGCAAGATGGTAACATCATTTCCAGCAAACCTATAATAAAGTGAATGATCATACTCACTCATAACAAAGCCTTGAGAGAGTAAAAAAGTGTTAAGCTTAGTATACCAACTCCTTGGTGCTTGCTTAAGGCCATACAAACTCTTTTGTAGAAGACACACATGATTTGGCTTTGTTGATGAGATGTAGCTCTCGGGTTGCTCCATGTATACTTCCTCCTCAAGATCACCATTCAAGAATGCATTTGAAATGTCCATTTGCCATAGATCCCATCCATAAAGTGTAGCAAGTGAAATGATGACTCGAATGCTTACCATCTTTGCCACGGGTGCAAATGTCTCATCATAGTCAATTCCTTGTTGTTGAGCATATCCTTTTGCCACTAACCTTGCCTTGTACTTGTTGATAGATACATCTTGGTTTGTCTTCACCTTGAAGATCCATTTTCATCCAATAGATTTCTTGTCCTTAGGCAACTCCACCAATCTTCATGTTCCATTCTTCATAAGAGCTTGATACTCAAGATCCATTGCTTGGATCCACTCCTCTTCTTTCCTTGCTTGATGTACACTTGTAGGCTCATCCAAAGAGGTTAGGAAAGCAACATAATTTCCAGAAACTACTTGCTTATCCTTTTGATCATATGTGAGTCTTGAAGGTACTTGTCTTTCTCTTGATGTTCTCCTTGGCTTTTGACTTGATGAAGGTCCATCATCACCACCATCCAAAGTAGGATCCTTCTCATCAACATCAAGAATGTTAGATCCATCTACTTTACCATCAATCATGCTTGAAGACACCTTTGGAATGTTTTCCTCATCAAAAATGACATCTCTACCAACAATCACTTTGTTAATAGAAGGAATATAAACCTTGTGGGCTTTATTCACCTCACTATATCCAACAAAAATACCTCTTCTTGAAGATGGATCCTCTTTGGTCCTATCATCAAGAGTAATGTTGACATAGCATGTGCATCCAAAGGTTCTTAGAAAGTTGACACTCGGCCTTCTCTTGAATAGCATCTCAAAAGGTGTCCTTCCATCCAAAATAGCACTCGGCCACCTATTGCACAAGAAATTGGCACACAACAAAGCTTGATCCCAAAATGGTTTGTCAAGATTAGCACTTAACCTCATAGCTTTAGCACTTTCACATAAAGTTCTATTCTTCCTTTCAACCACTCCATTTTGTTGTGGGGTCCTTGATGTTGTATACTCCCTCTTGATCCCATGCTCATCACAAAAGGCCTTGAACTTGTTAGATATGTACTCACCACCAATGTCACCTCTCAAGCACTTGATCTTTGTGGAGAATTGGTTCTCCCTTGCATTCTTGAACTTGACAAAGACATCATACACTTCATCCTTGATCTTTAGTAGATAGATCCAACAAAATCTACTAAAATCATCAATGAATGTTACATACATCTTAGCTCCACTATTGCTAATTGTAATAAATCCATGAATATCCGAATGTACAAGTTGAAAAGGCTTTGTAGATCTAGAAATAGATCTAGTATAAGGTAGTCTATGTAACTTAGACAAAGCACAAGACTCACAAACATGCTTGTCATTACTTAAGGAACTTGGAAGACCAATCACAACCTTCTTCCTTGCCATTACCTCCAATGACTTGAAGCTGAGGTGTCCCATCCTTTTGTGCCAAACCTCTTGATTAGAAATTTGCTCCCTTGCAACACATCCAACTTGGTTAGCAATAACACAAGCATCAAGTTTGAACAACTTCCCTTGCCTTTTACCTTTTCCAATCAAGACATCCTTCCTTTTGATCAAACAAGCATCTCCATCAAACTCCACCTTGAGGCCCTTACTTAGCATTTGACTCACACTAAGCAAATTCTTGGTAATAGATGGAATAAACAAGACATCCTCCAAATGAACATTCCTATTTGTAGAGAGAAAAATAGGAATTGTGCCAATCCCTTTGATTGCACACTCACCATCATTGGCCGTGTAGATCACCCTCTTGTCATCTCCATATGCCAACAAAGAAGTGAAGTATTCTTTGTGAAAGGTCATGTGTGAACTTGCCACTATCAATCCACCAAAGACCTAGATCTCCATCATTAGCAAGCATACATGAAGACATCACAAAAGCATCATCATTTGTATCTTGCACATCCAAACCATCCTCATCAAGAGTAAGATTGCCTTGCTTGTCTCCTTGATCTCTCTTCTTCTTGTAGCACTCACTTGCAAAGTGTCCTTTGATGCCACAATAGAAGCACTTGAGCTTTGATCTATCCTTCTTTTTTCCACTTGAAGAAGCATCCACTTGAACTTGCCCTTTAGACCACTTGCTTTTGGTTTTGCCCTTGAATTTGCCCTTTGTGAACATAGCATCCTCTTGAAGTGTCGATGTAGATCCACCTCTTGCTTGAAGCCTATATTCCTCATTGATCAAGATCTCTTGAAGATCCATCAAACTTGGCAAAGTCTTTTGAATAGAAATACTTTGAACAATGTTAGCATGAGCATCCAACAAGCCATTAAGAATCACTTGAATAAGCTCTCCTTCCTTAATGCTTCATCTATGCAAGCTAACTCATCATTCAATGCTTTCATTCTCAAAACAAAAGTACTTGGACTTTTTTCATTCTTTTGCAAACAAGAAAAGATTTGCCTTCTTAGAGTCAACACTCTAGAAGTAGACTTGGATTCATAAAGCTTCTTCAATGAATTCCAAGCTTTCAAAGATGATGTGCACTTACCAACTTCCTTGAGAAGTTCATTGGTAACATTCATCTTTATCATGTGTAGAGCCTTCTTGGCCCTCTTGTCATACCTCAATTGATCTTGTTGTGTTGCTGGTCTCTCCTCCAAACCTACAACAATATCCAAAACATCATTCATCTCAAGAAGTGACTCCATCCTCACTTTCCATAATGAATAGTTACTTGAGGTAAGCCTATCATTGACTTCCAACATGACTCCAATTGAGGTTGCCATGTAGCAATGACCTGATCTTCTCTTTCAACCTGTTTCAATGCACAAATCACTCCTTTGAACAACAACAAATGCTTTCAAAAGAAATCACCAAGATTTGAAACTATCTCACAAATTCTCTTCTAGCACTTATCCAAGCAAATCAACACATAGAATCATGGAATCTTGATCAACCTATGATCTATCCTCAATCTAATGACTTTTGCCACTTTCTAAGATTGAAATACACTCAAATGAAGTCCAGCGACCTCACTATCTAGAGATCCAATCAAAATTAGGGTTTTGACAAAATCACAAAAAATTGACTATTCCAAATCTACATGCAAATGCTGAAAATTTGATATGCAATCTATAAGCCACCACTTAGGCTGAACCAATGATCCAAAAATCGGCCAAATCCAGCATGTGAATTCAAAAAATGGAATTGAACAAGTATATTGACCTATTTAGTGTTTTGATCTACAAAAGATCCAATCTACAAAAGCAAAAAATCCGATTTTGGTGTAGAATCCTCTCTAGCATGCTCTAGACTTGATATCTTCACCAAATCATTGATAGATCTGATTTCCTCCTTCATAACCTGAAACACAAGCTCTGATACCATGTGAAAGATTTTAGATCCTTAAGATCCAATCTACTTGAATGATCTTTGGTTAGAAAGAGAAATACACTACCAATTTCACCAATGTAGAAAAATCAGCATCTACACACAATTTGAGATGCAAACACTAATAGAACTTGATCAAACTTGAATGAAATGATTATGTATTGTTGTTGTCAGTACAAAACCAACAAGTTACTGTATTTCACACGTGTGGATCCAAAAATAGCAAATATAGATCATTCTACACATAGAATTGCAAGCAATCACCAAGATAGTGCACCAATGGATAGTAGAACCCAAGAGAACCATGTATAAGCATGAAATGAGATAGAGAAGAGAGAAGATGACTCTCTACACGAGTTACATCCTTTTATAGCAGGTCCAAACCCTATTTGGCCACTTGGCTTTCCCACCAAAATGCTAACCCTACCAATTTTGGGTCTAGATTCAATGTACCAAACTTATTCAAATTGAATCTACTCAAACTCGCATTCTATCTTTCCCACACTTTTAAAAAGTGTTTATTTAAATGAGATTTAGACTAATGAACTTTGAAAAGTCAACCTCTAAGTCTAAAACAAGTTTTGGCCTCGATATGCCAAATATAAAAATATTGCAAAATGTGATGAAACTAGTTGAATCTTTCACACTGCCCAAGGGTGGGCAGGTGGGTTTTTCCCTCATAATGCCACCAATAAGGTTGTTTTTTTTAAATGATTTTTGCATTTTGTGCAAATTTTATTTACATCTTTTGATTTTTTTTTTTGAAAAAATGTGCATGTGGACAACCTTTAACGAGCTGCCACATGTCACATGCACACAAATTGTGATTGGTTGTCCACTTACACATTCCATCAAAATTTTCATGTGTTGTGTGTCAATCTTTTATTGGATGTGCTCTTGAGATTTGTGATGAGTAGGCTCACAAAAAATTCTAGTTTTAAATTTACATGAAAATTTTGCTTTTGGAGGTACCTCCAGATTACAAAGAAAAGTTGAGCACTTTGGCATCACATCGATGCAGCAATTGCTTATAGTACAAGATTCACTTTTAGCACAAAACCCATAAATAAAACTCCATTCCAAGGTGGAAAAGAGTTCATAACGACAAATATACATGGCATTGCCCACAAAGATTATTTTTCTACCATGGGTAATGATTTTTATTAATGTGGTACATCTATTCATTTCAGATGATAATGCCCAGATTCTTTTAAATCACATCTTACAATCATGTTGGGTAACCCCTAGAAAATTTTTTGCTCATCCTTTACATAATGGAATGGTCTTTCTAGAGACTTTCATGGTGGTTTAGGTACTTTTTGATGGTGGATCTTATTAGATGAGCTTGTTGGATAAGAGTAAGTTTTAATTCCCACATTTGGCCTAAAGTTCTTTTATTAACTACTAATAAATTAAATAACTATGTGATCATCGGGTTGGACTTACACACACAAGGTGCCAAATCTCTCACACTTATTAAGTAATGTAGATCTACAATCTAACTAAGAATATGCTCGTCTCGATATCCATGAATCCTCCAACAGTCCCTTACAGGCGTCCTAAAACTGGCCTACGACCTGCCAAACTAGAGTTGGGCTCAGTATGGCCAAATTTGACCGACAAATTCGAGATATGCCCCTGCGTATAGCAAGTACTATAATAACAATGTACAAGCTAATTTCCTATCACTGTGACTACCCGGCTAATTCAAGTAGCTAGTTATGGGACGAGTGCCCGATTGATATATCGATAACGGGTCAAGTCCCGATTACTACCAAATGCAGTAAAACCAATCAAGTGTACAATACTTACAATATTACATTTGAAGCTTATACAATATAAATAAGATCAAGTCTGATTTTTGATAGTTTATTATTGTGATTTTCATTAAAACCCATAGGTAGAAAAGTAAAATATCTCAAGAGAAGGGAAGAATTATTTATCAAGTATAGTTTCAACCATCTTTTACCCAAAAAGTTTGCAAAAGTCAATAAGTTAAATATAAACATTTAAAATTTGTTGTTAATTAATTTGCAAATATGTCAATCCACACATTCCTTATTGTATTTGGTTTGTGTCGTTGGATTTTTCCAATGTTAAAATAACAATTTATAGAATATAGTCTCAATTGTCATTTGCCTATATGTTTATAAAAGATAATAAGTGAAAGCTAATATATGTGAAATTTATAAATATGTAAATACGTAGAAGCATGCAATTCTTTGAGTTTATTGAATGTTAATCAGGTGAAATGAAGGATGATAGATACATTGGTATGTTGCTATATTGTTGACATACTGGTAGGTATATTGTTGCTATAATGATTTCATTCTAGCATCATGTTTATTATTGTGATTTTCATTGAAACCCATTAGTGAAAAAGTAGAATATCTTAAGAGAAATACAATGGCACTTATGTAGTGGTTTGTGACACTAGATCTATCAAGGCTGGGGAGGAATTGTTCATCAACTGTAGTTGGGTAGGATTTGTCAAACGTTAGGAGAACTATTTGTAAAGTATAGTCTCAATTGTCATTTTTCTAGATGTTTACAAAAGATAATAAGTGAAAGTTAATGTATGTGAAATTTATAACTATGTAAATATGTATAAGCATGCAATTCTTTTGAGGTCATTGAATGTTAACAAGTTGGAATGAAAAATGTTCTAATAGATACATTGGTATGTTTGTACTTTTGTAACAAAGAAAAAATCTATATTCATGCAACATTTAGATCTATCAAGTATGGGGAAGAAATGTTTATCAAGGATCACTATACTGTTGTTGTTTCGCCATTTGCCAATGCGCCATGCCAGGATTCGAAGAGAATTGGCTTAATGCATAGACAGAGAAGGCCAAGTCGGGTTAGATTGTGAGGTACATCAGACTACCGATCAGATTTTAGTATGGAATGCCTTCCATCCTCTGTCTCTCCTCATCTGTATTTGGGCAATCCTGCTTTGTTAGTCTGCCTCCAGCTATCATTAGCATGGCCTTTTCTTTACAGTCCAGTCTTGGACTACCACGCTCAACTGCCAAGGTCCCTTGGGTTCTACTATCCATTGGTGCACTATACTTGTGATTGCATGTAATTCTATGTGTAGAATGGTCTATATTTTCTATTTATGGATCCACATGTGTGAAATATAGCAGCTTGATAGTTTTGTACAGACATCAATAGTACTCTATCTTTTGATTCATGTTTGATCAAGTTCTATTAGAGTTTGCATTTCATTTTGTGTGTAGATGCTGATTTTTCTACATTGGTGAGATTGGTAGAGTAGCTTCTTTTGTAACCCAAGATCTTTTTGTGGATTGGATCATCATTGATCTAAAATCCTTCACATCCACTTGAGGAAAACACTAAGACTATTCAGGCTAAGCCTTACCGTTGTAACCCAGTCTATTGAGAGAGGATTGATGAAGATATTAAGAAGCTGCTTGATGTTGGCTTCATTTATAAAGTCCAGCATGCTGATTGGGTATTGCCCATCATGGTGGTTCCCAAGAAAAATGACAAGATTGTATCTGTGCTGACCTCAATAATCCTAATGTAGTTACTAAAAAAGACTACTTCTCGTTGCCCTTAATGACACAAATTCTAGAGGAAATGGCAAAGCTGAAGCCTTCGGCTCCTTAGATGGATTTAGTGGCTATTTCCTAGTCTAGATTGCAAAATCTGAATCTGAGAAGCCACAAAGGTCAGGTGAAGATCCTTCATACAAGATGCCAAAATCTCTAGAACCCGAAAGGTATCTTAGTACTCTCTTTCCTAGCTTCCAATGAGCCTCACTAGGATCTTGCATGAATTGACTTAGTTTACCAACCACATAGCTTAGATCAGGTCTTGTGATGGTTAACCAAATAAGAAATTCTATGAGCTTTCTATAGAGAGTAATGTCCTTGAAGGATCTTTCATTACCTCTTATATATTGCTTTACATTTGATTCCATAGGAGTAGAAACTAATTTGCAATTTTCTATATGAAATATTTTTAGAATAGAGTTAGAATACTTCTCTTGACAAATGAAAGTAGAATTAGAAGTCCTAACAATCTCTATTCCTATGATATAGTGAAGCTAACCAAGATCTTGTATCTCAAACTTACTTTTAAGTGCCATCTTGATGTCATTTATATCTTCATTGCTATCACCACTTAAGATTATGTCATCAACATAGATCAAAAGTAAAGTGATGTCACCATTATCATTCAATCTAAAGTAGAGAGAATGATCATACGCACTCATGATGAAGTTTTGAGAGAGTAGAAGGAACTAAGCTTAGCATACCAACTTCTTGGTGCTTGCTTAAGCCCATACAAGCTCTTTTGTAGGAAACACACATGATTAGGATCATCATGTGAAACATAGCCCTTGGGTTGCTCCATGTAGATTTCCTCTTCAAGATCACCATTCAAGAAAGCATTAGCAACATCCATTTGCCACATGTCCCAACCATAAAGAGTTGCAAGAGAGATAAGGGTCCAAATTGTTACCATCTTTGTCGTGGGTGCAAAGGTCTCATCATAGTCAATGTCATACTCTTGAGCAAACCCTTTTGCCACCAATCTTGCCTTGTACCTTTTTAAGATCCATCTTCTTTTGTCTTGATTTTGAAGATCCACTTACACCCAATTGCCTTCTTGCCTTTTGGAAGTTCCACCAACCTCCAAATGTTGTTCTTGATGGGTGCTTGATGCTCATGATCCATGGCTTGGTTCCATTCCTCCTTTTGAATTGCTTCACCTACACAAGTTGGTTCATCAAAAGAGGTAAGAAAAGCAAAGTTAGAGTTCTCCACCACTTGCTTTTCTTTTTCATCATAGGTTAGTTTTGATGGCTTAGTCCTTTGCCTTTGAGTCCTCCTACTTGAAGGTTGCTTTGGAGTGGCATCTCCACCTTCATCCAAGACATCTTGCACATCATGGTGATTACTAAGCACATCAACATCATCATCAACATTGACAACATTAGAAACATTCTCTTCATGAAAGATGACATCCCTACTTATGACAACTTTATTCGTAGAAGGAATGTACACTTTGTAGGCCTTGCTTACTTCACTATGGCCAACAAACACACCCTTCTTTGATGAAGGATCTTCTTTAATTCTATCATCAAGAGTGATGTTGACAAAACAAGTACAGCCAAAGATCCTACAATGCTTGACACTCGGCCTCCTACCATAGAGGACCTCAAAGGGAGTCTTACCATTCAAAGAAGCACTTGTCCTCCTATTACAAAGATAGTTAGCACATGCTAAAGCTTCCCCCAATAGGACTTAGCAAGATTAGCATGTAGTCTCATTGCCTTGGCACATTCACAAAGGGTTCTATTCTTCCTTTCTGCCACTCCATTTTTTGTGGAGTCCTAGGACTAGAGTACTCCCTCTTAATCCCATGTGCTATGCAAAAATCTTTGAGCTTATTTGAAGTGTATTCCCCTCCATTATCTAATCTCAAGCACTTGATCTTTGTATTGAATTGATTTTCCACTTCATTCTTAAACTTGACAAATGCAGCAAACACTTCATCTTTGGTTTTAAGAAGATAGACCCAAGTATACCTACTAAAGTCATCAATAAAAGTTGCATACATTTTTGCCCCACCATTGCTAGTTGTACTAAAAGAATGAAGATCTGAATGCACAAGTTGAAAAGCTTCTTTAGATCTAGAAGTAGATCTAGAATAAGCAAGTCTATGAGATTTGGACAAGGCACACTGTTCACAAAATGTATTATTTGCAACAAACTTTTAGGGAGACCAAAAACATGCTCTTTCTTTGCCATTACCTCCAAAGATTTGAAGTTGGGATGGCCCAACCTCTTATGCCAAACTTCTGGTTTGTCAATTGTTCCCTAGCCATACATCCTTCATTTTTAGAGATCACACATGCATCCAGTTTGAAAAGTTTACCATGCCTTCTTCCTTTAGCAATCAAGGATCCACACTTACTTATCAAACAAGCATCTCCAATGAACTCAACATCAAGCCCCTTGTCAATCATTTGGCTAACACTAAGCAAGTTCTTAGTGATTGAAGGAATGTACAATACATTTTCAAGATTAGCTTCCCTATTTGTTGAAAGAGAAATAGGAATTGTGCCTATGCCTTTGATGTCACATTGACCATCATTTGCAGTATAGGTGATGTTGCTCTCTCCCTCATAAGACAATAAGGATGAAAAGTATTCATTATGTCTTGTCATGTGAGATGAGGCTCCACTATCAATCCACCAAGGATCATTCCCATCTATATTGCAAGCAAACTTGAAGTCACAACAAGAGATTCAGAAATGCTATCCTCTTCTTCATCTATTGCTAAATTTCCTTGCCTCTCACCTTGCTCTCTTTTCTTCTTATGACATTCATTAGCAAAATGACCTTTTATTCCACAATATAAGCACTTGAACTTTGACTTATCTTTCTTTCTAAAAGAATTAGAAGAGGAGGAGGAAGAGTGATCATCATGATCCGAGTTACCACCTTTGGACCATTTCCCTTTGCCTTTACTTTTTCCTTTGACTTTTCCTTTTGTGAAGAAAGCTTCTTCACCTCCACCTTGCATGGATACAAGATCAAGCTTTGATTTCAGCCTATGTTCTTCAGCCAATAAGATTTCTTGCAAGTCAACCACACTTGGCAAGACTCTTTGAATGGCAAAACTTTGCAAAAGGTTAGCATGTTCATCTACCAAACCATTCAACATAATTTGGACTATTTCACCATCTTTTATGCTTTCATCAATGCATGCTAGATCATCACTTAAGGACTTAACCATCAAGACAAATGCATGAGCACTTTCTCCCTCTCTTTGTCTACTAGAAAATATTTGCCTCCTTAGGGTCAATACCCTAGATGTGGACTTTGATTCAAAGAGTTTCTTCAAGGCATTCCATGCCTCACTTGCACTTTGACACTTACCAACTTCCTTGAGAAGTTCATTGGTAACATTCATTTTAATGATATGAAGAGCCCTTTTAGCCTTCTTATCAAACCTTTGTTGCTCTTGCACTGTGGGTGGTCTCTCTTCAGTTCCTGCAACTATGTCCATGAGTTCATTCAACTCAAGTAAGGATTCCATCCTCACTTTTCAAGTAGAGTAGTTTGATGAACTCAACCTATCATTAGTTTCTAACATGATCCCACCATTGGATTCTTCAACTTTTAGACTCTGTCCTAATGCACCTAGCACTTGCTTTCCTCTCAACAAATGATGGATAAAGAGATCTCAGAAGATCTAGGACCCTAAAACACTTTTATCTTGAACTTGGCTGGTTTCCAATCATAGAAAGGAAGATTGAAACACATGCAACACTTTGCACACACTAAGAATGGATTACAAACACATACAAAAGACTAGGCTGCCAAGAATACCTAGAGTTGAACAAACTTGATCAACATATGATCAACACACTAAAATATTGATTCAACATGTAAAACCACATGCAAACCACACTTCTAAAAGTTTATAAACTCTAGAAAGTGATAAATACAAGTTTTAGAGGTGAATGAAAGATCACACTTAGTGAATCACAAGACTAGCTTCACTAGCTTGTCAAATCTTGGTATTTAGATGTAGATCTAAGATCACTTCACATGAGAATGTTCCTCAACTTGTTAAGAACTTGAAAACACATTTGCATAATGGTTAAAACCTTCCATCAAATGCTCCAATCAAATTACACAAGGAGAATTACTTACATGCTCAACAAAGTACACCAAAATTTATGCAAAAGATTGTTGACAATCTGATCACCCAAAAGGGGATCTCTCATCCAAGTGAGAGCTTTGGTCAGCCTTTTGGAGAATTACAAAATCACTTAGAGAGTATTTGTCATCCACTTAAGGAGAAGGTTCATCCACTTAAGTGTTCATCCAGAAAGGAGAGTGTTCATCCACATAAGTGGAGATTGTCAACAATAGATTGAACAAAACATTGTTAGTATTTAATATGCACAAGCCTCACAATCAACAAATGATTAGGTGTTATGATCTGATCCAAAATAGCTTCTTCTCAGCCTCTGATCTTCAATAGACCTAAAATATGCTTTTGATCCACAAGTTCAACTCACAAAACAAAGGCTAGTAAGATTTGATCAATAGTGCAATGCATAATCATGCTAGAACTTGATCAAACATCCAAATATCACCATAAATGGAAACCTTACTAGCCAACTAGCTATGATACCATGTGAAAAAAGTGGATCTTGAACAAGCTACAAAAGCTAGAAATGACAAAGCATCCTAATGCTACCTTTGATACACATGAACTTGACAAAGCATTCAAGAGACAAAAGAAACTAATAAAAGGTACTAATGGCAGCCAAAAATAATAGCAAATAGGCCTTACTACATTAGCCTACCACTTTTGAAAATCTCCTAAGATCATACACAAGAGCTTGAAGACAATACACAAAGCAATGCTCACAATGGAGGAAGAAACTATGACAATGATCTAGGATCTCACTCAACAATACAATAAGTTTCTCCAACCTATTCTCCACGAATCTCAGCCTAATATAGGTGTGAGAGATGACTCTCTCTCCTCTCTCTAGAACTTAGGACCCAATTTTAGGGCACCGGTAGCCTAAAATAGCCAATTTTGGCCTATATATCCAAATAACATGATTTTGGTGTCATTTTGAAGGTCCTGAAGTTTGGGTTTCTTCAATATGAAATATATACTAAAATAAGAGTATCTAGGCCTCTTTCACACGTGTGAAAGATTAGATCCAAAATTACGTACAAAAATTGCCCATTTAGGCCTCAAACTAGCTAGGAAATGTTGACAATTTTCACACAACGTTATGCCTTTTGGCTTATGCAACGTGCCTTCCATGTTCCAACACGTCATGCAAATGGCGTTTCAAGATTTGCTCTACTGCATAATCGAGATTTATCTTGATGATTTGGGGGTGCATTCTTCCGTAGAAAAACACCTCGAAGCGCTTGAAAAGATATTCAAAAGTTGTTGGCAATTTGGAATATCACTAAACCCTGAGAAGTGACAAATCTGGGTAACCCATGGGGTTGTACTCGGACATATCATATCAAAGGATGGTATCTCTACCGATCCTTCTAAAGTCAAGGTCATAGTTGAGATGCCCTTACCTGTGATAGTGAAGGAAGTATACGTTTTTCTAGGCCATACTAACTACTACCGCATCTTCATAATCAACTATGCCAACAAGGCATGGCTTGTTTATTTAGTTGTGGTGGATCGAGGAACGAATAAAAGCTTTTGAGAAACTAAAAACAATGCTCACCACTTCACCTATACTACGATCCCCTGATTACACGAAGGAATTCCATGTGCATACTAACGCAAGTAAGTATGCTATTGGCGGTATCCTAGCACAATCGGACGAGTACAACAAAGATTTTCCGATACGTTTCTTGAGCAGACAACTGGTGCTTGTTGAAGTAAACTATACAACCACCGAACGTGAAGCACTAGTCATGGTCTATGCCATACGACAATTGCGACACTATTTTTTCAGGCCAACGTTTGTATTTTACACAAACCATTAAGCCCTATTAAATTTTGTATATAAATCTTGTAAAACCGGAAGCATAACAAAATGGTTGTTAATCCTTGAGAATTTTACCTTCTGTGTAGTCATTAGGAAAGGCACACGACACTTCATGGCCGATCACCTTTCTCGACCTCCAAATGCTGAAAAGGCCGATGCACCAGTCAACAATGACCTACCTGATGCATGTCTTTTTCAGATTGACGCCACACCACTTTGGGCTGTGGAGACCAGTCAGTTCTTTACAACTAGTAGACTAAAAGAAGAGTTAACTCAAGTTGTCAGAAGAAAAATTTTAATCAAAGCGGCTCCCTTTCAACTTATCACTAACAATTATATAAAAGGGGTGTTGACGGAATAACACATAGATGCGCTTATGAATCTGAGATACGGCCTATCATATCTTAGGCACATAAAGGCATTGGTGGCGGTCACTTCTCTGCAGAAGCGACTGCTAAGATTATATTTTGAGTGGGCTTATGGTGGCCATCATTGTCTAAGGATACATTTGCTATTATAAAAACATGTGATGTTTGCCAACAAGCCAAAAAGACTGCCAAATCCGACTTCACACCGCTCACCCCAATAATAGATGGTGAAGCTTTCCATAAGTGGGGTATAAACTTTGTTGGGCCCATCATCCCAACAACAAAAAACACTCAAGCCCATTACATCCTGATTGCCACCGTACGCCATAAAATAAATTGAGGCTCGAGCCACAAAGGATGCCAATGCGAAGACCATTGTCCGTTTTCTTTATGAAAACATCAATACACATTTTGGCTGTCTTATCGAGCTTGTTAGTGACAAAGGTTTACGATGTAATGGCCAAGTAGAATCCACTAACAAGACCATCTGCAAGATTTTGACAAAGATAGTTGAAACAAGTAGATCAGATTGGGAAACCAAGTTGTTCTCAGCTATCTGGACATATTGTACAACTCCCAAAAAGGTCATCGGATGAGTTACACTGTTCCACCTCATTTACAGTCAAGATGGATCCTGATCGATACGAAATGAGAAAAATACCAACTCAGCCTCCACAGAAAGCGCCTATAGCTAAAGTTTTCAATGTGGAACCACCCAAGACACCTGCTAATAAGAAGAATCAGCTGAAACAACGATGCAGCCAGGTGATCCGATGGAGTAATGTACATGAAGAAGCGATAGCTACGGTGGACATAGATATTCGTAACCACGAAACAAATATCAAATAGGTTCCCAAGAAGGAGACAAGGAGGTACCACTATGTTGATAGAAAGGGTAAAAAGAAAGTGTGGGGCTCCTTGAAATCAATCCCAGATGAAGCGTCATCATCTCAGATGACTGGAAGCTCGAAGATTACAAGTCAAGCTAAGATCAACATGCTGAAGGAGGAATCCCGACGAACGTCAATTCACAAGATGCCAAAAGTCCTGAAAAATTATACCTTAGACGACATGGTAATTATGATGCCACAAGCACAACAAGAACCTGATCAAAGTCAAGAGCCAGAAGAACGAAGAATTAGTCTTGGGCTGCTTGACATGGGAAACAACATCAATTTCTCCGCTAGTGTACGTTCGCCATAAATTTCTCATGACGCCTACTCATGGATCTGGAGGAATATGATTGGATTTGTTGATCCATCATATTTTGGCATTTCAAGATGAGGTGCCCTCCGAACTGCTTGCAAGGGTATGACAGAGACAGGTTGACCCATTGGTTCCATTGTTGTTGGTCCTGCTTCTAGTTCAATTTGCGTTGCTGCAACTCTTGGAAGGTTTGCTGCTAGAATAATAGAAATGAAAACAATAAGGAAATACAACCGCAAATGGATTATGGGCTATATGTTTTATGTTGTGTTGATCCAACTTATGTTTCAAGGTTGTTTCCAACACTTAATCTTAAACTGATTCTAGAATTTCCTAGACTATGCTCATTTGGAAAATGAGACTCTTTTCAGGTAGAAAACTCTTGTTATAGCTTTGAAGTCTAGTAGACGAATTTTTTTGTATTATCGGAGCTAGGAATCCATGAGCGCCAACACAAATGGACTCTGGACTGTGTGTTCAATGTTGTGTCGATCCAACCTATGTTTCTAGGTTGTTCTCAGCACACAATATTAAACTGATCATGGAATCGCATTAGATGATGTTCATCAAGATATGTCACTCTTTTGAGGTAGAAAACCCTCGTTTCAACTTATAGGTCTAACAGAGGTATGAATTTTGAATTTATCAGAGCATGGAATCCATCCGCGCTGACGCAAATGGATCGGGCTCTGTTTCACGTTGTGTGTATCCAGCTTATGTTTCCAGGTCCAGAATCTTGAACTTGTTGATGGTCTTCAAGATGCCTTTAATTCAAAAATGAATTGGGTGTTGGACCTAAATGCCAACACCATCACCAAGATAGATGGTGTTGTTTGGTGAGGTGGCACAGAGAGATCCCCTGATTTTTGCAAGTACAATTGAAGCATTAATCGCTATTGTGTTACCAACTTATTTTGAATCTCTTAATTGTGTTTAATATGTCTTGACATTTAGTATATGGTTTCTTTCATGCAAATTTCTTTTGGAGGTGTTTACAAAACCAGGGGATGTAGTTATTGTTGGAAAGAGGTGATAATGCAATAAATGACAAGTTGAAGCTTGTGAACGACTTATCGTGCACAACAGAATTGTGAAGTTTTTAGCATGTGTGAACTTCACCACACACCCTACAGGATCTTACTGAGGTGTTGTGATTGCACAAGATTGATAAGAGAACAGTATACTTGAAAAATCTATGACAAGAGCACAATGGCATACATCTGATGAAAAAATCTAACTTCTCACAATGAGAATTGAATGTCAGAAATAAATCTCTAAGTGCTCAGTATGGAAAAAAACAGCCTGCTCTTGAGTAGAGAGAGAAAATCAATGATAGAAAACTCGGGTAGAGAGAGAATGAGTCCAAAACACCAAAATCTCACTATTCACAATATGGCAAAACATGCCAAGATTTCCCTACATGAGAGAGATTCGAATTCCTACAGTGGAGTTGCATGGAAAGTCCACTTTACTGAACTAATTCACCTATCAGAGATCCACATGTGTAACTGCATGCATGGATGTTGCACGTACTACATGTCAACTCATAAAGCTGCCTAGACATGTGTAGATCACAGAAACCACTTTGCATGTTGCATGCACTGATTGCATGTGGCTTGCATGCATGCAGTATGACATTGCATGCTATCTAAACTTCTGCATGTCATCAAAATTGAATCTACCTAACTCAAATTTGACCTATACTAGAAGGTCATGTGCTCAATTCACATACCTTTTATGTACAACATGAAATATAGTGAAAATAACCATGGACATGGCCCCAGACTCAAGATAGGAAGATAATATTTCAATAGCCTTCACAGTCTTTAAAATTTATGTTCCTATCAACATAGACTTCGAAATTAGGCCAAGGTTAGACCTCATCTTGATAAAGACATTCTTGAGTAGTGGCTTGGTGAGAAGATACTCCACTGAGACACTGACTCAAACTCGACCAACTTGAGTACTGGATCTCGACCGAGTCCTTCCACTTACAATCTTGAACGAGTCATGTTGAACCCAATCTCGACCGAGCTGGTCCCTTCAAAAAAACCACAACCAAGCCGAGTCAGGCCTCAACGCTATAAAACAATCCAAATCGAAGTCGTTCACACCTCAGCGATGTGCAAACTTGTTCATGTTCCTAGCGACAGATTCTTGACAATTTTGATGCTCCCGTGTTCATTCCTAGTGCTCTTGAGCTCATTGAGACCGCGCTCCACCACTACTTCCGAATCTGGAGCACTATCACTAGCTATTACTCATCAAACATGAGCGCCATCAACAACCTTTTTCAGAAAACCTAACTGGGATTCCACATTTTCGTTCTATCTTTTTGCACAACAACATGCTGAGGGGTAGTGTTGCTAAAGCACAAATCAACACTCTAGTTCACTATTGAGGAGACATCCCTCCTTCAACAAGTTCCATCCGCCTTTTTCCTTTCCTACATGGCAATTTTTACCACAACTCTTTTTTTCCACCCCTTTGTTCAAACTGCTTCTGAAATCGGCTGGAGACAAGTCCAATAATTCACTTTTGATTGAGTGCTTCAATGGGTTCTCGTCCGAGCTATTCAGTTCCATCTAGAGTGCTTCAATGGGTTCTCGCCCGAGCTATTCAGTTCCATCTAGACCAAGCCATTCAGTCACTTCAGTAATTTCTTGACTGAGTCATCCCGTCAAGTCTCAACCGAGCCCTTAACTCAGATCTCAACTGAGCCATTGCTTCAAATCTCAACAGAGTACCTGAGTCACATCTGGATCGAGCCAACTCCATCAATCCAATCTCGACCGAGAGCCGAGTGCCTCCAGAATCCCGTTCCAAATCTCGACCAACGAGCCGAGACCTTCTAGAACCACCTCCAGAATAGACATATATTCCCATAATTCTTCTAGTTCTGATAATCCTAATGCAGATAAGATAGACATAAGCCTGGCTAAAATGACCACTTGGTACCAGCAAGCACATCAGTTATTGACCCAAATCGAGTTCCAGATCTGTGCTTTATCTGGCTATCAGAGTCCATTTGTCTTGCACATTGCTTATGCCTCCTACAACCCAACATACAAATCTTTTCGTTTTATCATACCTCCAAACAAGAATCACTTTTATAACATATCTCTCTCTGGAGCTAATGACATCCATATATTTGGCTTCCCTTGAGGACCGAATGCAGTCATTAGAACACTCCAGAAGATCAAATCCACTACCTACTTCAAATATATAGATTCTTCAGTGGATAAGTGGAAGAACAAGGATGAATATCAGGTCGCTGCCATTAACGACAATCCTCTAGCTGCTACATGTGCTTATCTAACCAAATACACACAATGCTATAAGTCAAAGATCCTCAGTATATCGATGTCCTTGTTCCATATGATGGCAGACTCAAGATTGCACGACCAAAACTTGTATGATTGGGTTTAGTTTGTATCGAACTGCCTCCATGAAGGTATCAAGAACAAGTAGCCCTCCACCTTACTGGGCTACCTGGTGACAGATCTTACACTACAGTAGGTGAGCAACAGACCAAAGCTACAAGAAATGTTATAGCTAGCTGATAAAGCTTGGAACATTCCAGCTCCATCAAGGAAGACCAAGCATGCATCTTCCAGAAAGAGGACCCTTTCTCAAGAAGGACCACCTCCAAAGAGGCCAAACATGAGAATCCTAAAGCTGACAGTGAAGAAGCAACCCATGCCTTCAACGTCCCAGCAAAGTATAGCTACCGAACGGTCTTCTGCTCAACAACAAGACCCTAGCACAAAGGTCCAAGACCCACAAGTACGACCAAAGGCAAGGCCGAAGATGCAGATGACATGCCATGTTTTCCTAGATGGTTCCGAAACAGACGAGATGGAGTTCGAAGTTGAAAAGCTCCACAAAAGGCCCAGATCCACAAGAGCAGCCACCCAGTCTCAAGCAACTTCCTATGGGTCAACGGAATCACAAGCTGACAACTCAACATCCGATACGGCTTCACAACAACAATCGTCACCACATCATGGTGCAGATGGTGCAAACGATGGAGCATATACATCTATACCTACAGCTACCGCCATAGATTCACAAGTGCTCCAACAAATTCAGTTGCAACTCCATCCATATTGGTTAACGCGCCAATGCCGCCAACATCACCCACAACACATACAGTCTAGACAGATTCTTTGACAACAATTACAGATGAAGCACACATGCAAGCTGATATCCAAACAAACCCCACAGGGGAGGGAGATGGGAATACCATTCCCAAGGAAACAACAACAACACAACAAGAGTAGGCCCAACATGTCCATATCATCATGGACACATCCTCATATTTTGATGTTGCGGACCTGGTCGAGATAGAAGACAATGTCAACAACAGAAAAGCAGATCAGTCAGGAGGAAATCAGATCTCACCAGCTAACATTACCACCTCCACCCAACCTGCTGATCCACCCATCACTCTCACATCCACCACCACCACTAATATCATTCCTCCATATTCGCCATTACCACCCTCACGTCCATCTCAATCATTATTCTTTGGACTAACACCACCTCATCACACCCCTGACTAATATCCCAGTCTTTCTAACTCTGAAGAGCTCTCAGATGTAGCCAGGAATTCCATGATAAGCCTATTCGAGACCAGCTACCACATACACTGGTTGGGGAACTAGCAAAAAGAATTGGAAGGCAAAGTCAAACAACAAGAACAAACCATAACGGAGTAACAGAAACAGATCAAAAAGAAAAACGATGAGGCTGAGGAGAAGAAGATCTCAGTAATGGAACTGCGAGCCACCATGGCCAAGCAAGCCGAAGAGCTGAACAATGTCCAAAATCAACTTAAGCTATAGATGAACCAGATCAACCAAACTCGAGGCGGATCGTTTGGGGCAATGATGGTTGATACCCCTCCCGTGAAGTATGAAGATATCCAGATTTAGGCCCCTCAAGCCTCAACGATAAGAATGGAGAAATACATCAGGCTTATCAAAGAGAAACCTATTTCTCTGCTTTCAACTTTTTCGAAACCTTCATACCCACATATCTCATTCCCCAACCATCACTCTCTCCTCCCTCAGTAAGTCAACTTTTGAGACCACATCAAGGGCCTCCCGAGACATACAAGGCTTGATGGGATGAGTTCATAAAACAACTTAGCTCCCTCAACGCTGCGTACAACCTTGTTGAGAATCCCATTCTTGGTAAACCCATCACACTCATGCCATCTTCTCCAAATCACACGCCACCTGACCTTCCTAAAACTAACATTGACACTGGAGAATTTGACGACCCTCAGGCTGATCAACCAAACCATATAAGATTTTTACCATGGCCTACTGGTTTTGACGTGGGTGAAACTGAGCCCTCAACAAGTGAAAGGGCCAGAAAAGAAGATAAAGATTCCAAGGCGTTGGATGAATATCTGACAAAGCCACAACAAAAGCCAAAGGCAACCCCACAGATCGAGCCAAGACCTCAGATGGCCAATGAACGAGAATCAGAAAGATTTGAGAGGAAATAATCCAAAAGCATGAGGTGCGGAAATGATGATATCAACCAGAGCCAATGTTACACGAGGGCCAAAATCCGCCCTGTAACCACAACCCGAATGGCGAAACAAGGTCCTGAAGGATAACAGGAGGTTGCAAGAGTATTTAAGCCTGCACCATCCTGGAAGAGGGTTGACTCGTTCTACATGCCAATCAGAAGAAGAAATCCATGGCCGATGGAACGACCGTGAAGGGAAGATATCAACTAGCCCATTATTTCAGTGGCTTTAGAAAGCTGATCTGAGGTTGCAACTGTTGGTGCTGAGTATTGCCGATCCATAGCATTTCTTATGATTCAAGAATGCTTTTGGGATCGAGGCCTAGATCCTATTAAGATGGAGTTTTCATACATGATCTTCTCGACCATTGAGGATGCCTTCTAGCTGGATCATATAGATATCCTCCTCGATAACTCCATTGAGAAATGTTGTTTGTACATCCATCCGGTGTACCTCAAGATTCGTTGCAACAACATACAAAAGTAGCAGTCGAATAGAAGTGTTCTTGACGAATGGGCTGAAAATTTCAAAGTAGTCAATATTGGGAATATGTGCGAATCCCCTTGCCACGAGTTAGCTTTCCTTCTATTGATACTGCCATCTACATTATATTTGATCTTGAAGATCCATTTGTAGTCAATAACTTTTCTATCTGTTGGTAGCTCGGTGACAATCCATGTGTTGTTCCTCATCAACCAGTTGTACTCCTTGTCCATTGCTTCTTTCCAGAGATCTGAATCTGTCTGTGACATATCTTCCTCAATTGTGGTTGGCTCCTGAATAGAATAGTGAGCAAACTCATGAATGTATCGGACAGGCTGAGTTCGAATTCGAGTTGATCTTCTGGTTGAAGTTTTTGGCTGCAAAACTAAACTTTGTGTCAGCTGATTTAGCTGCTCCTGAGTTGTAGCTTCTTCTTCTTCTTCTAGGTATGACTGTACAGGGTGACTACTGGAAGGAATAGAAATTGTCTTCCGAAAAGAATTAGTTGTTGGGGCATAAATTGTAGACTGCATCCAGTCCTTGCCCTTCAAATCAATAAATCGATCTTCTATAAAAGTCACATGCCTGTTAGTAAAAACTTTACAAGTTTCTATATTGTACAGTCTATACATTCAATCAATAGCACAATAGCCAACAAAAATAGTTTCGAGCGAATGCTCATCTAATTTATTTCTATTGTCCTTCTGGACATGAGCATAGGTAGTGCATCCGAATACTCTCAAATGCTTCAATGAAGGCTTGGATCATGTACAGACTTCATGAGAGGTTTTGTTGTCAGGGAGGCCTTTAATTATACATCGATTCTACATGTGAGTTGTGTCGAGACAGCATGTTGTAGAACGATTTGGCAAACAAGGCATGAGTTATCATGCATTTGGCATACTCGACTAAGGTCCTGTACTTCCTTTCTGCTAGCCCATTCGATTGTGGATAATAGGAAGCAGCAAATTGTTGCTCGATGTCATTGGCTGAGCAGTAGTGTTTGAATTCGTTTGAGATGTATTCACCGTCGTTGTTGCTCCTTAGTGCTTAATCTTCTTGTTTGTCTACAACTCAACATTTTCTTGTACCTCTTGAAAAATTCGAAAGCTTCAAATTTGTGTTTAGCCTTCACAATATTCGATGAGGCTTCAACAAGCTACACAGAGCAAGATTATGACGTAGTCATCGACTCAGGAGCAACCTCACACATTACCCGCAACAAGAAAATATTGATCAACTATAGAGAACTCGACAACAGTAGAGCAGTGATTCTAGGCGACAGGAGCAAACACGATGTGAAAGGCATTGAGACTCTACATCTAAGAACATTGTCGGGACAAGTTGTGTTGTCAGGAGCACTCTACGTATCCTCACTGAGAAGAGACCTGCTGTCAGTCTCGAAGATGGCGGATAATTCAAGTCATGTTTGACGACAGTACATGCCGGATGATCAAACAAATTTCAAATAAGTTGCTGACCATAGGATTTAGAGAAGGTAACCTGTATCAAGCCAATATTATCAACAATTCTGATAGCATATCGAATGCATCGAAAAATGAAGATAAGATCTGGCACAGAATAATGTATCATCTAAACATGAGAAGCCTCTACGAGATGAGTAGAAAAGACATTGTGACGGGTTTGAAGATATCCAGACCAGACACTGACTTCTGTGAAGTCTGCCAAAAGGGAAAACAACATCGAAGTCCATTTGTGCATGAAGGAAAGAGAACCAAGGAAGTCCTTGAGCTCGTCCATTCAGATGTGTGTGGGCAAAAGTCGATTCGCTTTTCGGATCAAGGTACTTCTTGACATTCATCGATGATTACAGCGGGATGACGACAATCTATTATCTAAAGAAGAAATCTGAAGTGTTTGACTCTTTCAAGAAGTTCGTGGCATTCGCAAAGAGACACACCTTGAAGAAAGTGTAGACCATCAGATTTGACGATGGAGGTGAGTACAAGATTTCTACCAAGAACAAGATAACATCAATTCACTCCTCTGTACACACCGGAATATAATGGTGTCACAGAGAGAAGAAACATGAAACTAGTCGAAGGAGCCAGATGCATGATGGCATGGGCTCAATTGCCAGGTCAATTTCGGGCTGAGGCAATAGCTGCAGCGGTACACCTGTAGAACAAATCAACAACGACAACTATGGAGAACAAAACACCGTATGAGATGTGGATAGACAAGAGTGATGGGGCAAGAAAGATAGAAGAACGTGAACGGAGAAGAGAGTATGAATATTGCTACTATACTTGGATCCACTGGGATATCAATTGGTTTGAAATCAGACATATGAAACTTTTCTAGAATGCCTTTTAGATATGCCTGTTGCTAAGATAGATCTTCTTCTGAAGTCTATCTCTAGTAATGTGAATTTCTAGCAAAGAATAAACAGCTCCTAAATCAGTCATGTCAAATTCCTTTGATAGATCACTCTTAGCAGTGTGTAGAAGAGAAGTGTTGTTAGACAAAATAAATGCATCATCTACGTAAAGAGCTATGTGAGCTGAATTGGTGCCTATATGCTTCGCATAAATATTATAGTCAGCTGAATTGTTTGCAAATCCCAATTGAATGAGATAAGAGTTGATTCTATCAAACCATGCCCTTGAGGCCTGTTTCAAACCATAGATTGCTTTGTGCAGCTTGCACACTTTGTGCTCTTGGCCTTTGACTTCAAATCCTTCCGGTTGAAAGGTATACAACTCCTCTTCGATGTTGCCATTGAGAAATGTTGTCTTGACATCCATTTGGTGCAGTTCAAGGTCTTCTGTGGCTGCTAACGCAATCAGAATCCTGATTGACTGCATCTTGATGACATGACTGAAAATTTCTTGATAGTCCACCCCTTGGACTTGAGTGAATCCTTTAGCCACCAACCGTGCTTTCCATTGATGGAACCATCAGATTTGATCTTCTTCTTGAAGATCCACTTGTTGTTGATAACTCTCTTATGAGTGGGGAAGTCGACCAACGTCCAGGTCTGATTCGTCAAAAGTGAGTTATATTCGCTTTCCATAGCTTTTTGCCACTTCACAACATCCTTAAAGTTAATTGCTTCGGCTAGGCTCTCCGGTTCTTCTGATGAAGTCCAGGCTGCGTCGTCTGCATCGGGTTTTCCTTCTACACCTGTAACAACGTCATACAATTCTTTACCCATTAGTACAGTTTTCATCTTAAATTTCCACAGATGGTAATTGGCTCCATCAAGCTTGTCCATGATAGAACTGGCTTTTCCTTGGAAATCCATAAGGAGGAATTAGTCCAAGCGATAGGAGAAACTATTGGTGACTTAAGTATGAAAATCTGATGCTGAAATACAGAACAAGAAAACGATTACTCTATCGGCTAGTAGAGTCTTGTACTCTGGAAGCTTATCAAGCTATGAAAATAGCTCTGATACCATGTTGGAGAGAGGGGGAGTAGCGAGAGTTGAGAAAGGTGTCGTAAATTTTTTTTTTAGTTAGAGGGGTAAGACAAACACGAACGAGAAACAAAACATGAATGAAAACGAACTCGAATGAGAAACAAACTCGAACAAAAATTTTCGTGCGTAGCGGAACGAGCTATGCGACTCTCTCCGAAAGCATGGCTATGCCTATCAGAACGAACAGAACGTTAGTGATGGAAATCACGGTCATTCTTGATTATGTAGCCAAACATTAATAAATGAAACGCCAAAAAGAATAATTTGTCACGAATAGCTAGACAAATTATGTGTCGCGAATGATTTGCAAAGAGCTAGACAATGCTTGACTGATAATTAGTCGCGAAACATTCGCGAAAGACAAGACTAAATGTTAGTCGTCTATTACCGGAAAGAGCAACTAGAAAAGATCAGACGGAATGACTAATAAGCATAGCAATATTAACACAATCTGAACGCAAAACAAAGAAATGTATCAGATTAAGTAAATCAAGTATACAAGTCAATAATGCGATAGAGCACAAGACAGTAGCAAACGAAGCCGCGTGCCCTACGAAGCTTATTCAAACTGAAAAAGGAATGAAATCTTATTGCTGACAAATTAAAGAATCAATGCACAGAGCATCTACTTTTGTCTATCTATGATAAGCTTCTCTTCTTCGTTCTCTCTCGCTTATTAACTTCTTGCTTGTTTTTAATGGTTAAGGAATACGCAAATGATATTCAATATATACATAATGTTACAGGTGTGTACATGAAGAAAGTACAGGGTGGATGTGGTGTCTGTAGGAGATCGTGGGTGGCTGCAGTTGTCGCCCAGTTTGTTAGCGCAGCTGCATGAGCGTGAAGAGGGAGTGACGTCAGCCTTTGCTTTTCGTCATTTCATCGCCTGTGAGAATTTGCTTGTGAATATGCAGACTGCGCGACAACGCGAGTAAATATGCAGCATGAATGGAGGCAGATTAAAAATGGGATTTAGGTGACTTAGAGGAAATAAATCCAACATGATCCAGTTTCTTTCTAAGCTGTTTAGGAATGTGAACAAAACATATACAACCAAAGATTTTTAAATGGCTGACACTAGGCTTGTGCCCACTCCAAACTTCATGAGGAGTCTTGTTGTTGACGGCTTTGGTGCTGGATCTGTTCTGCACGTAACAGGCTGTGGCAATAGCTTCTGCCCAGAACTTCGCAAGTAGGTGTGCTTGATGTAGCATGGATCTGGTTGAGTTGAGAAGAGTTCGATTCTTCCTTTTTGCAATCCTGTTCTGTTGAGGTGAATAGGAAGTGATGAACTGTCTTCTAATACCATGTTCAGCCATGTAGTCGGACATCTCGTTAGAGATGTATTCGCCGCCACCATCAGTTTGGAGTGCTTTCACTTTTCTAGACGTTTTTGTGTCTCAGCCATGGCCTTGAATCTCTTGAAGCATTCAAAAGCTTCATATTTGTGCTTAATGAACATGGCTGTAGACCATCTAGAGTAATCATCTATGAAATTGATAAAATAGATTGCATCTCCTAGTGACGGAGTTGGCATTGGACTACATAGATCACTATGTACAAGATCTAGTACATGCTTTGTTTTGATGGAATGTGATTTTGGAAACTTGCTTCTAGAATGATTCCCATAGATGCATGATTTACAAAAGAAAAATTTTCTATCTAATGAAGTCGGGAAATTCAAACCATCAACTAAATCATTACAACGCATATAAGAAAGTGGTCTTGTATTTACGTGTCCAAATCAACTATGCCACAGAACAGCACTATCGACATTTTCATTAGTGATACTAGCTAATGCAACTGAATTGGAGAGTGCGTATAGATTTTCAACTCTAGTGCATGTAGTCAAAGTAGTATCTTCCTCGAGTATTGTACACTGCTCAGATGAGAAACTAATAGTGTAGCCCTCATCAGTTATCTTAGAGACTGATAACAGGTTCTTTGACAACTGAGGAACATGAAGGATGTTAGGAACACAAATGGACAGATCGTTGTTGAAGCTGATCTTCACTGTTCCTTTGCCTTCCACGCATATGGTGCTAGAATCTCCGAGGTAGATAAATTGGTCTCTGCTGTAAGCTGTGTACTCCATAAACCATTCCTTGCGAGAGGTGATGTGTTGGGCAGCACCGTTGTCCAGGTATCAGCTATCACAGCCTTCGTTGCTACTGTAAGCCATTAACAAGTGTGTATGTGACTCCTTGAATTCCGCCGTGTTGGAAGAGTATGTTGTTGCTATTTCTTTGCTTCGTTGTAGATCCTGATGCGACACTCCTTGATGTCATGATTAGCTCTTTTGCAATATCTGCAGAAAAGCTTCTTGCGCAATCCACCATGCTCACCTTGAGTGTGAGGCTTCTGTTGTTGCTGCTGCACTTGATTCTTGCCCTTGGAATAGTCATTTTTCTTGGTGTATAGAGCCATGGATTTGTCTTTGATGGATAGGCTGCTGGTCTTTCTCTGCATTTATTTTGAAGAAGATGACCAATCACCTTTTGAAGAGTGAGGTCGGGTTGTGTGGATATCATCACCACAAAGTGCTCATAGGACTTTGGAAGAGAAGAAAACAAGGTCATAACGTCTTGAATAGAACATCCTACAGCTGATAACTGATCTAACAGGGACTTGAAGCTGTTGATGTAGATTTGATAACAAGTCTAGTGCTTCCTTAGAGGTTTTACACGTGGTAACGTGAGATATTTGGGAGTCGGCCAAATTGAATACTTTGATTCTCCAAGCCTTTGCTTGATCGCCATCTTCTGGTTTCAGGTTTGCACCTTCTACTGCATCCCAAAGATCTCTATCTATCAACATCATTCTAAGTTTTAACTTCCAAATGTAGAAGTTAGAACCATTGAACTTGTCAATGACTCTAGCTTCACTGAGTGATGACGACGAAGAGCTACCTATATGAGACATGATAACAGTATACAAATAAAACAAACTTAATCTCTCGGTTTATTTGAGCTACGCTCTGATACCAATATGATGGGGCAAAGGAGATAGAAAAACGTGAACGGAGAAGAGAGCAGGAATATTGCGGAACAACTCTCCCATTCCAATCAACTGGTAAATGCAAAAACAGTCTAATAGACAACTTATGCTAAATGTAACCACAAATTTAAGTGTTCTAATTGTCCAACATGATCTTAAAAGGTTAATTCATATCTCAAATAAAAGTACAGTCCACCGGAGAGATTAGAGATGATTTGTATGTGGTACTACTGAAATCAGATTCAACGTGAAGTATAGTTCTGAAATAAATGGAAGAGCAGTATGATAACGTGAGTTCCTCAGGCATCAGAGACAACCATCGTCTGATCAGAAACTGAGAAGTCGTAGACGTCAATGTTCTGATCAGAGCGAGTAAACAAGCGTGATCAAACAACAATGAAAGTGCATTCAATCACAACAAGCATTCATCTACGTTTTACACAGATAAAAGCAAGCTGCTGCTACATTACCCTGAAGCACAATACAAAATAGCAATTACAACAAAAAATGACGGCGTAATTGGGAGGCTCAAATAATGTGTCTCATGGACGGAGCAACCCGTAATCTGTGCTTGGATGATCTATTTATAGATTTCATCTGTGTATTAATTACACTGAATGCTTGTCACTTAATTAGGAAAGCCGTTGTACTTGGAAGTATATGGCTTTTGTGACAACTGTACACAGTATATATCAATGTTTCATAGGCGCGTTTCGTACGTTGTTTCATACGCGTTTCAAAATGTGTATGAAACGTCTGGTTCAGGTTCGAAACGAGAATTTTTTTTTAGGTTATTTAAAAAAAAAATGTGTTTTTGAGTGTTTTTGGGGTTTACAGATGTCATAGAAAATCTAGTAACAATTAGATACATCCAATTTCATGAGAATGCCCTAGAAAATGCAATTTCAAGAGGAGAAGCTGTGTATGGTGACTATGGTCACTTTCCTCAATCAAGTATTGATACTGTCATGGATAAGTTATTAGGTTGCGAGAATCTGTTCATGCCATTGCCAGTACATACTACAAAGCTTATGGGGCAGTTTTGGGGTTTACTGATGTCATAGACAGTCTGGTAACAAGTAGATACATCCAATTTCATGAGAATGCTCTAGAGAAATTAGAATGCAATTTCAAGAGGAGAAGCTGTGTATGGTGATTATGGTCACTTTCCTCAGTCAATTATTAAAATTATTGATACTATCATGGATAGGTTATTAGGTTGTGAGAATCTGTTCATGCCCATTGCCAGTACATACTACAAAGCTTATGGCGCGGTTTCAGAAAAAAAAAATTGGTTTTTTTTTCTTGTCGTTTCGAACAATGAAACGACGTTTTGAAACGGGGTCGTTTTGTACGTTCCCTTTCGAACGCGTTTTAGCATTCAAAACGCATTTCGAGAAAACACTGGTATATATACGGTCAATAATCTAGTATCGTTGACATGGACGAGGACGTCGCTGGAATGTTCCTCATTTATTTTGGATGACCTTCGAGATTTTTCTCTCTCTTCACATTTTTCGCAAGAAACCGAAGGTGCTCTCAAGAGGACGATATCTTTAGAACAAGTTGACGCATGAAGATAGATGATCTTCGGGAATTTCTCTCTCTTCGCATTTTTTGCAAAGAGCCAAAGGTGTGTTAAAAACAATTAAACTTTTGAACTATGCAAGTGTCGCATTGAGGAAATGCGAAAACGCCGAAGCTATTGAAAACAGTGTGTATTTTGCACATACCAAAGGAACAAAGAAAAAAGCTCAATGAAAAGTTAGAGCAGACAGTCGTGGTCGGATACTCGAATGAATCACAGGTCTACAGACTCTATCACCCAACCATGAAGAAAGCTGTGTCAAGTCGAGATGTGATGTTCGATGAGTCCAAATTTCCAAGATTGAAGGAAGACAAAAGCTATGAAATTTTCACACTACTACCAATTCAAGAGGGAGATCGAGGCCAAACATCATGTCAGAATATCGAGTCGTAGACTCTTGAGCAGCAGGAAGCTAAAGATCAACCTGACGAAGAAGAAACAATTGAACAGCGACAAACGGGACCTAGATGGTCAAACATTGATTGAAATTTACAAATGTATACTTCTCTATAGGACCTGTTTTGGCCAATTCTTGAGGTGATTTAAACTCAAAACGATGAAGATCTTTCTAATATGAAGCAAGTACAAGTATAACAGCCTCTCACACGTGTGAGAAGTACACTTGAACATCAGATCAAATGATTAGACTCACCCTCTCTCAACTTGATTTTAGCACCAATGCTTTCTACAAATTGAAGAGATATAGTTCATTAGCTATGCTCTTAGACTTGGCTCTGATATCATGCTAAAAATAAGTAAATAGATCTTAATTAGATCTATAATAGATCAATAAGAGTGATTGGCAACTTGGATTATTGATCTAGATCAAGACTAGCACTCAAAACTAGATTTACATGACAATTCCTACTCATCCAAGCAAGAACAACAAAAAAACTATGATCCCACGACCTCACACGTGTGAAAAAAGTGAGTGTACGACCTGCTAATATAGAAAATGATTACTTTAAGTTTCCTAAGCATTCAGACACTTTGATCATTCACAAGAGAGTGATAAACATGGATTTGCTCACAAAACAATGCTTCTCATCATTAACTTCAAAATGGATCCAACATGGATCACATATACAAAAGTGGTTAATCTCTCTCTAGATCACTTGCTGCACGTGTTGAATAGGCCATTGTGCTTATCGTATCCATTTTGGCTTAGATTCCACTAATTTGCCACATTATCCATTGGTGGCTAGTGTTGACCTTCTAGATTCCTACATTCTAGGAGATAGATCCTACAAAATAGGGAATCTTGCATTTCTCTCATTTGAAAGTGATGTACAATGGGTCTGAACTTTTCCACATGCATGTCACACGTGTGGACAGACCCTCACATGTGTGGATTCACCTAGATACCAAACAATTAACTTTTACAAGGTGAAAATTGTCAAATTCAACACATAGAAACAAGGATTTTGCCCGATAAAAGAGAGTTAACCATCAAAGCTACATCTATGATCTTCTAGAGTCAAAGTGCATGAGCAATAGCAAAAATTGGAACTTTGAATGGCTAGATGGAGCTAAAACCCAGCTCGAGATGGTGATGTCAAAGATTAAGTATAGGCCTCAAAATCATTAGTATCATAATGCATAACACTATGCTCAACCTTAAGGGGAGTGATAAAAATCTATAATGAGCTTATTCCACACCAAGTCAGTCATGGTGCATTAATCAACCAATGTTGAGAGTGAGCGATACTGCCATCTCTCAAAAATGATATCATGTCTCCCCACCTTTTGATCTTTGGGAATTTCACACCAAGTCAGTCATGGTGCATCAATCATCCAATGCTAAGAGTGAGCGATACCGCCATCTCTCAAAAATGATATCATATCTCCTCACCTTCTGATCTTTGGGAGCCCATGATGGTATCATATATTTTCACTTTTACTCAGTGCACTATATTCGTGGTTCGAGATGTGCTCTCTTAAAAATTTAGGTACAAAGTTATGGGCATGCGTAAAAACCTGCAGTTTTTTTTGCAGTTCATTTGGAAGTTGCCTTAAATGGTAAAATTTTTTACTTTTGAAAATTATAAGAGCAATGAATACATTACAGATTTGTAATGTACTTTTGCTATTTTTAGAAAGTTTAAGAATCACCTTGCATGTTTGTAAGGTACACTTTTTATTTTTGGAAAGTCTCACAGATCCAACTTGCTATTTTTGGAAGTTGACTGTCTAAGAATAAAAAAAAAACCTGCAGGTGTTTTACGCAGGGGGCAGGGGCCTTCCCCCTTACATTTAGCTCCAATATGAATTAGATTATGCTGGTGAAGTCCCACCATATTTGAGGTCAACACATTATGAATCTATACATACTAAAAGAAAATTGGTTTTCGGGCAACTCACGCTGCCCGTCACGCTCTCACGGGCAACGTGAGCTGCCCGAAAACCCATGTTTTTAAGTAAAAAAGGCTGAGGAAGGGTGAAGGCCACGGGCAGGGGCGGAGACGGAGATGGGGGCAGGCAGGGGGATGGGCACGGGCCTGCCGCCCTCACATTTGAATTTGCCCGCCGCCGTTGGGTGGGCATGCGTTACTAGTTCCTCACTAAAACCTTTGTGGAAGTCTTGTGCCTTTCCAAGCAAAGGCACAAGAAGAGGCCCAAAATTTAATGAAGTCACCCTTGCTTCCAAGGCTTATTATGGGACCTCCGACCGAGCATGAAGGCAATCAATCTATCTCCTCATCTTTGAGCCTCTCGTCGCCTGACGGAGGTATTCCCGTTTTACCTGGTGTGTGTGTACATGCTGAAGGCATGTCATGTATCATTCTCAATTCTCCCTTGGCAACAATGCGAGCAGAGTGTTGCGCGCCTGCTGGAACTGTGTGGCACATTCCTCCGAGAATTTCCTCCAAAGGTACGTAGTCACAATCTCTACAAAAGGCAGTTGTTCAATTTCCTAGGTAAAGCTTACATATGTTTTTGGATCCTTACATAGAGTTAGCATAAACGGTGGCTACATTAGCTACCTGCAATCTGCTGCTGATCTTGTTTTGTGAAGTACACTGAACCCTTAAGGTGGGTGTTTGACACAGACGCGAATGGATGCTGGTTGCTAGTTGCAGGAGCCAAACTGATAGTACCAAATTAAGGTGTGTTGCTATTTGGAGTTACCAGTGTTTAGAACCGCTGGGTGCATCGTATGAAGTGGATTTTTTGGAATTCCTGTAGTTACGGGAACTTTCAGCTGCTTTTTTCATGCAAAAAAGCCAAGTAAATATATTGATGAAGATCCACACACGTTCCACCTTCGTACTGATGCATCAAAGTATGCTATGAGAAGTGTTCTCACTCAATTATTAGACTAAAAACAAGGCCATCAGTGTTGACCTACCAGACAAGACTATGAGATTTGGTTTGCTGCTAGACAACTCATAAACGCCGAAGTGAATTACACCACTACTGAAGTAATTGATACAATCAATCTCCTTTTTTTGACCTTTGCAAACCTTCCAAGTCCATGCTTTACAGTTTGTTTCGTAGTCAAATCATCTAATTTTGCGTACTTTGTTTATACGCTGTCTAATCTCCTGTGGGGTTGGTCGACATGGCCATGTTCAAACAGGCTCGTGAAGAAAAAGCGTAGGCTCGATGAAGTATGCGTAGAGAGGTTTCCGCAGTTCAGCCGGAATTTGATCCAATCTTGGATATTGCAAGGTAGTGATGTATATTTGTTAGTTGGAAGCAAAGAATCTTATTCCGTATTGTTATTGAACTTTTTTTGTTATCTTTTGTTTTTCCCAGATTTTTTTAGAGAGCGTAAATTTTTTTCTACGGGCACTAGAAATCACAAATTGGTAGAGATAAAAGGCTTTCCTCTATTGCAAAACTTAGTGGGAGAAAATTAGCAGCATAAAACTATTCCATACTGCTAGCTCATTTGGAAAAAATAAATTCTCACCGCTAAAAAAGGCATTCAAAGAGAGGTGGAATGGGCATTTCAGAGAGAGAGAGAGAGAGAGAGAGAGAGAGAGAAACATGTAATACTTCTTGGTGGACCCGCATATGGGGGGCTTTCCACACTTGATGTTTGAACAAACATGTTTACACCTCTCAAGCTTTGTGTCCCTTAATCTGGTATTGGAAAGTTGGAAGTTGGATTTCTGAATCACTACCCAACTTTAGAAAAAATCACGATTCACCCTCGAAAGAATCTCCCTAAGCCTCATGGCACATTCACCTACCCCGAGTGAGACTACTCTAGAAACCTTATCCGATCAGTATATTGCTTTAGTTGATACTGGCAGCACTCATTTTTTTATTAGAGTTATATCACTAGTCGGATACGTGCTTCACCTGTTCCTGCTTCACAGCCTCTCACAGTTGAGGTTGCCAGTTCCCATTCTTTTTCTAGTTCTCAGATGTTTCAGCGTTTACGATACCGCATTGGAGATTTTTCTGGACAGGCAGATCTTTACATTATTTCTATGGAGCATTATGATCTTATCCTTGGTGCTGATTGGTTTGCATCTCTTGGAGCCGTTACACTGGACTTGACACAGCAGACATTGACATTTATATCTAATTTCCTCCACAGCAATAGGTGAAATCAGTGGCTGTAGGAAAGTCCAGCGAAGTAGAGTACATCAATTGCTGCTTCACTTTCACCATCCGTGGGTCCTCTTCCTCAGGTTGATGCTGCTTCAGATTTACAGGTTGTTGCTGTGTGCCTTGATTCACAAATATCGTATTCAGTGGTCATTCTTGGTTTCATTGATATTGAGACCGTATACCTTGGTGGTATTTCTACTATTGCTTTTGCGCATACTTCAAATTGCCCTGCTGGTTCGGTGGTTGGTGCAGTATCTTCTCCATTGGTCTCTATATCTCCATCTCCTGAGTCTGTTATGGCCGATGTTCCTGCTGATTTCTATGGGGTTCTTCATGGGTCCACATTTGATGGTTCCCTCGCTATTGGTGATCAGGTTGTATCTTCTTTCGCTTTACTCCATGGATCTCTGCTTGAGGTTTGTGATCTACCTCATGATATTTCTACGGTTCCTGACATGATTCATGCGCCTTTGTCCCTTACTGTTACACAATTTTCATCCGAGGATAGATGGTCACTATTACTTATCTAGGGTATTTATATGCTGGGATCTTTCTAGATGAGTACACGGACATCCTTCCGTCGCCTGGTGTTTCTACATATAGGTTTGCTGCAGTCCATGCCGATGCTATGGATATATGGCATTCCTGGTTATTACATATAGCTTGGTTTTCATTTGGACCTGTTGATTGGTGCTGGTTTTTCCATATTACTGATCGTCTATGGTGCAGATATCTCTATGATTATGCATGTGGCTCTCTATCTGTTCCTTGGATTGTTGCTCATTGTCAGGCTTGGCATATCCTGTTCGCTTGCATTATTGCCTCCATTCCAGCTACTGTTTGTCTGGGTGATCTTCAGGTTCCCTGTCATTTCAGGTTGCTCCATATCGCTTGGTCTCCGATGCTGAGTTGCCACTTTGTTCTGGTGTTCCGAGACCATCAGGGTACCTTGAGAGAATTCCTTCTCCTCTCTTGGATAGTTTTTGGGGATGTTGCCGCCATATACTTCAGTGTTGCTCATATGTGCGTTGATACTCATTCCCAGCTACACGTGGATATTGCTCCAATGCTTGCTACTAATGTTGCGGAACCTGTTCCTCGTTCCAGTGCATTTCTTCTATTCCTCACTTGTGCGCCTGGTGTGTACTTTGGGATTACATTTGCGGCCAGTTCCGATGGGTCATCCGATTCTCCATCCGTTTTTGGTGTATCCTATGATGGATTGGTATGTCCATATGAGGCCTTTCTGGACGAGTTTTTCGGCTATAGTTTGTCAGTTGGGACCTCTACTATTTCTAGATTTGTTGCTACTATTTTCATGCATCATGTCTTTTTAGATGATGCATTGATTTCTTGGACCTTCTGGAGCTTTTGGCATGTTGCTCTTCTCGTGATATGGGCCTTGAGGGTACCGTATGCCATTGGTACTTCTCATTCATGGGCCCTAAAGATACCTTGGGCTTTTGACCATGTTGGTGCATATTTCTCCATTTTAAGCTATCCTTTGTCAGGATGATCTCCTTGGTGCTAGTCTTCCGATTCTGCTATCTTTTCTTGGGGCACCTTGCACATATGGTTGATGGTTACGTGTATCATGCGGCTATTCGCGATGAGTGTCCATCTCTTTTCCAGTTTCCTATTGGCTTCTTGGTGCTGATGCAATTCTACCTTCTCGGGCTTTTTGGATATGTTGGTGCTCGAGAGCTTATTACCTGGGCCAGTTCTCATTTACAGCATGTTCAGCAGCATTATCAGGCCTTAGTTGATCGTCACCGCCGCCATGTTGAGTTTCAGCTTGGAGATATGGTTTATCTACGCCTACGGTTTGCACGTCATCATTTTGTCCAGGGCCATACTTCTACTGAGAAGCTTGCACCACGTTATTATGGGCCTTACACAACATCACTTTGCCCATCAAACACAAGAGATACAGACGAGGCAGCAGTGGTAGATGGAGGATCGGGTGTCAATTTGATCTCCACTACTTTATATGAAAAATGGGGTTTGCAAGGGTTGAAGCCAGCAAGATTCGTCATCAAGCTGATAGATCAATCTTGTGTGAAACCAAAAGGTGTAGTTGCCGATATCTCTATAAAGATAGCAGGCATGCAGTTTGTAATTACTTTTGTAGTCATGGATATACCTGAATCTCCATCTGCATACCATGTTTTACTGGGAAGACCATGCTTGAGGACTGCGCAAGTAGTACACAACTGGGGTATGGGAAAACTCACCTTCGAGAACAAAGAACATGCTGTAAAGGTTGATCCAACCACATGGGCGGTGAAACCTATTGCACCCAAAGCTGATGACGGATCATCCACGATAGAGGTTCTTAGTCCAGTTACATATCGCTTACAGCTTCCTGCTTCCACACGCGCCTGTGATGTATTCCATGTCAGTTTATTACGTGATGCTATTGAGGATGACGCTCCTCGTGATGCTAAGTTTCCTACTGCTCCGGAGTTATTTCTATTTTTACCTGCTGCTATATTACAGGTTCGTCTATACCATAGTCGACGCCGTCGGCAGATTCAGTTTTTGATCCAGTGGGATGGCCGTCCTATTGAGGAGGCCACATGGGAGCCTATTGATGTCTTTTATCATACACCATCACTTGCGGATCAGGCTCGTGCTCTTGCTGCACTTGTTGATTCCTCTACATCAGATGTTGTTCTAGCTGTTGATGCACCAGGGCTTGCTGCTACTTGATCCAGTTTCTTTTCGGCAGTTGGGTCTTTTTCTTTTGTGCCAGGGAGAGTTATGGACTCGGCTCATTACATTCGCCGCGTCCATTTACATTTACTTTACTTTATGCATAAGCAGGCCTTGAGCCCTTTTTTATTCATTAGTGACACTTAGACTATATGGTTGGCCTTTGGCCTTATTATTCATTATTAGGCCATTTGGACATATTACTGGAGAGTGGGGGCCTTCTTGGAGGGCGCACTATTTTCCCTCACAGTTGGGCCCTAGCCACCGGAAGCTTCCTTTTAGGGCTTTCTCTTGGCTATAAGTAGGGAAACTGTGTCATTTGTTATTCAGCTGATGATATTGATCTCTCTCTTTAGTCTCCTTAATCTCTCTCTTTCTTGCTTTCTTAACTGTAGATCCAAGCCCGTATAGTAAAACATTTAGGGTTTATAGCCTTTCTTTTTATACTTGCAACTTCTAAGTTCTAACATGAGCTGGCTATTTTCTTAGTCAATATCCTTTGCTATGTAAATTTTTTCTAGGCCTATGTATGCTTGGAGATGTAAAAGCTAAACGATGTTTATAGAGTGGCTTGGAATGACAACCATAGTAATGTTTTTTTTACAGGAAAAGTTTTGGTGGATGGAAAGTCTGCAAGTAAGGCAGGGATGCAAGTTCTAGAAGCCTCCAAAATTGACCTGATTGCAAAAATTCCTAAATATGTATGCAGGTAGTACGAATTGTATGAAGATTTTTGAAAGACATGCTTTTAGAAGATTCACAAGTAGCTACTTTTATCAATGATGTTTACTTTCTTAGATAAGATGTTGGATGCTATAATCATAGCAGGGTCTTGCTTATTTAGGCTATCGTATTTTAGGTTTTTGTGAGCCAACATAGTTGTATTTGGATGTCTTGAGACATTTTGATCAAAGTTTGAAAAGTTTCCACCTTCCTTTTGGCTTTTTTAGGTCTTGGTCAGATTCATGGAAGCATTACGTTTCGAAATGTTTAGGGTTGTTTTGGATCAGAACGATGGTGGTTGTTTTATTTAGGTGTCTTGAAGGGGAAAAAAGGCTAGAGTTAAGAAAACAATGGTATGTTACTATAACAACTGATGTTTTGAAATCATGAAAGCATCGCGTTTTGGACTGATTTTCTATCCACAGAAACAATGTACACTTCCAAAAGTTAAGCACTTGGTACGCTTAGTTCTAACTTCCAAAGAATCCAAAGTTGAAGTAATGCACATCATTCCAGAATGATGCATTTCGATCTCGTTATGGAATGACATGTTCCAATCTCACTCCAATCACGTTGAGCAGCTTTTTGTAATATCACAGTTATTGAGTTCAGTGCTCATCAAGAATTGGTTGCTATATCATCCTTCCAATCCTATCCATAAACTTGAAGTGGGGCCAAGTGTACAACCCTCTCGATGCACCAACCTCAACACATGGTACACTGGCCTAGGATCTCAACTAGCTGCTTAGCTCGTCACCATAAATCATCTCCTCCAAATACTCTCCTTTGGAACAAGAGTCTAGTAGACTTGCTGCTACGATCCTGCTGTGTGAACTTAGGGCTAGCTACGATATGGTGCAATGCGGGTTGAACCTTAAGCGACTACTCCAATATGATGAAGTGGTAGGCAAAGCGTGTGGGTGCTGGCTTCTTTAGATCCAACGAGCTGTGTCCCCTAAAATCAGTAATAGCTTGCTTCTAAGTTGTTGGTCACAAATGTGACCCAGCCTCCAGGGTCATGGTAGTGGATGTGACGGTAGAAACCCACCTCATCTATTGTGCATCAACAATAGAGGAGGCCTCCTCTATTGTTGCACATGGGGTCTACGGAATTGTTAGGAACAACGTAACCACGTCGAAGGCAAAGCTAGTCTGATCCACCCAGCCAATGCACTCTTTTATAGAATGCCCCTCCTAGCCTAGTGTGAGTTTGTTTGCATGGGAGTGGTAGGTGGTAGTTATTGCCAACACCCACTGTTCATGCTGCATGCATTTGCATGTGGGATCCCAGTCCATCACTGATGGATTGCATGGCCCCTTACTATCATGCATGCGTCCGCATGTATCTGCATGCGTATGCATGTGTCCGCATGGGCATTACTGGCCCTCATACCAATTGTATGGTATGCATGCATGCCTTTGACTCACACTGTCCTCTGCCCCCTGGTGGTTAGCTATTCCCAGATGTACTGTTGGGTCGGTTTTGTTACGGTCTCGTAACACTCTCTCCCCTTTAAGAGCTGTCTTGGTCCTCTAAGACAAAATCTGGATATAACCGTCGAAGTATCTGCCCTTTTCCCAAGTGGCATTCTCAACTGGCTGATCCTTCCACTTGATTAAATATTCTTGATATAGGGTATGACGAGTCTGCGTCTCCGTAACACTGAGAATACTTTCTGGCTCATATGGAAGTTGCTGAGAATTCTTGAAGGGAACTAGAACACTGTCCCTGACTAGATTATCTGATCTAGTTAAAGCCCTTCGTAACTGACTAAGATGGGAAATTGGATGGACTTTAGTACTGGTCGGGAGTTTTAGCTCATAGGAAACTTCACCTATTCTCCTTTTGATGGTAAACAGACCACAATACCTAGGAGACAACTTAGCACACACTCTTGTTTAAGAGTTTTAGAGTCATTTGAGACTCCAAGAAAGACTTTCTCACCAGGGGAGAACTGAACATCCCGTCTGTGCGGATCTGCATACTACTTAGCTCGATCTCGGGCTTGCCTAATACTGCGCTTAGCATGTCCTACCATATGGTTTAGGTCTTCTAAAAAGTTTCTTGCTGCTTCAACTTTTTCCTGTTTAAACCCTACTGCTGTGGGTGAGCGT
The DNA here is from genome assembly GCA_029204225.1 of Diphasiastrum complanatum. Classification (NCBI taxonomy): domain Eukaryota; kingdom Viridiplantae; phylum Streptophyta; class Lycopodiopsida; order Lycopodiales; family Lycopodiaceae; genus Diphasiastrum; species Diphasiastrum complanatum. Next base: position 1,135,480 of record CM055115.1, read on the forward strand.
GGCTGAAAAGGGTCTTAGGCAGACCTAGTACAAGATCCATGGAAATACTTTCTCATTTACTAGCTGGTATTTCTAGGGGCTGTAACAATCACCCTTCTGCCTTCAGACCCTCTGCTTTATTAATCTGACATTTCTGGCAACTGGTTATATATAGTTGGACGTCCTTTTTCATACTAGGCCAGAAAAATTGCCTACGAAGAAGATCATAGGTCTTTTGAATTCCTATCTGTCCCACACTAGGACTGTCATGACATTCATATAATATTTGGCGCCTAAAATCCTCTAAGTCGGGAACACATATTCTGTTTCTGTAAAGTAGATACTCTTCTTGAATGGAATAATGTTTCCATTTACATCCTCGAGAACTGGATCCCTCAACCTCACTGGTATGCTTGGGATCTATAGACTCAAAATCCTCAACGCAAGCTGGTGTATGTTTGGACTTTTCATCCTCAACGAAAGTTGTCGTATACTTGGATGAATCTTCCCTAGGCCTAGGAATTGGTTCTAAAGTCTGTACATCTCTGTTCTAGACTGTCTTCCAAACTATGGAGAAATACTGATCACTAATGCATATCCCCCTCAAGGACTCGAGTAACTCATTACAGAACTAGGTAAAACTCAACTCGTTTACCATTGGCATTCTACCAAGAGCATCTGTCACTGTATTGAACTTTCCTCGTCTATATCTGATAGACAATTCAAATTCCTGCATTAGCTCAGGCCACCAAGCTTTCCGACCCCTAAGCTCAGGCTGATTGCACAAATACTAAGGCTTTCATGGTCAGTCAGGATCTCAAAGCTAGTACCATACAAATAATGCCGTCAAGTCTTAAGAGCATGAATAATAGAAAAAGGCTCCTTATCATAAGCACTATATCTGGTTTGAGCAGGTTCGAGCTTCTTACTTTCGAACGCTACTGGTCGTTCGTTGTGGTTTAACACTACACCTACTGCAAAGTCGCTGGCATCTATTTCGACCACAAAAGGCTGATTTGGGTCTACGACTTTCAGTATTGGTGCTTTAACCAAGGCTGCTTTGAGAGCATCAACACTCTCCTGTTTCTCTGGCCCCCAGACGAACTCCTTTCCCTTCCCCTTAAGAAGATTTGTCATGGGAACTGCTATCTACAAAATCCTTGACAAATTGTCTCCAGTATCCTGAAAGTCCAAGAAAGACCTGAAGGTCTGTAATGCTGTTTGGTCTAGGCCATTTGAATATAGCTTTGACCTTATTTGGATCCATTTTAATCCCATCTCTAGAGATAATATGGCCCAAATATGCTATTTCTTTGGTAAAAACTCACATTTAGGTTTCTTTGCGAACAGCTTATGCTTTCTGAGCAAACGAAAACACCTTTATGAGGTGAGCCAAATGCTCTTTCTTAGTTTTACTGTAGACTAAGATATCATGTAGAAAAACTACCATAAATTTTCCTAAATATGGCTGAAGAACATTGTTCATCAGGGTCATAAAAGTCGCCGGAGCATTGGTGAGTCCAAAGGGCATCACCTGAAAGATATTACTGCAAACAGAGTCATCAGAAATAAACTGTAAGTCACAAAGAAGTACCTCATGCTGATCATCCTCCATAAGTTGAACAAGCTCTGAACTGCACACCAAGGGACTGTTGGGAACTCCATGCTCCCCATGCAGATGAACCTCTCGACCATTTCATTGAAAACTGAGGGTATTGTCTTGGTAATTCCGTTGGAGAGTGGGGCCCAATCTGTAGAGCCAATCCCTCCCTAGTGCTAGATCGGTACGGTCCAGATGCATGATTTGAAAGTTCAGGTTATCCTGATAACCTTGAATGTCCAGACCCAGATTACTGACCATGGTTTCCCACACTTTCTTATCATGACCCTTCGCCAAAGAAACTGTATACCTATGCTGACTAGGTGTTTTTGGAAGCTGTAGTTTCTTGACTAGGGTGTAATTGATGAAATTATGGGTTGCCCCATCATATGTGTTTGTTTGGAAAAATGATCAACCACAACAAGGCAAGTGTCATGACTATGCTGTGTGCAAGCCTAAAATAAAGTCCGTGGAGATATCAGTCCACTGGCGGTGTGGAACATGCCAATGCTGAATAAAATTGACTAACTCAAATTTCATACAAGGCCAATGTAAGTGGGGCTTGAGACGAGCAAAATATGGTACACCCATACTAGATACTTGTCTAAATATGTAAGGTTTCTGCTTGTAAGTGTTGCATTTGACCAAGATACATCAAAGAAAAATACAGGATTCTATTGTTGTACCATCTTCTGTGTTGAAAATTATACCTGTGTTGTCTGGTAGAAATCTGTAATCCGCTGGACTAGATTGTACTATTTGAAGTATGAGGTGCCATGACAAGTTTCAAGGAAAATGGACTGTGAATGCTTAGGGTTAGAAAGATTCTAGCAAGATTGTTCAAGATGGTTTTATACTTTACATTGGATGCTCATTGTCCATTTGCATGACATCGTAATGTAATTTAGTGTGTAATTTTAAGATACAAAGTCCTGAGTCTCAACATTTACCAGTCAAGGGTTTCTCCTATTAGTGCTTCTATATCTTTGCAAAACTCCCTCATCGGGGAGGGCGGGGATCTTGGCCCCTCTATTGGCATCACGTGTGATAATTTGCGAAGTTTAGGTTTTGCATGTTACCTTTTCTCTCACTTTGATCAAAGATAAATCCTTGGGTTTGAATAGTTGCGGTAACTAGTGGTGTTAAGGCATAAACATGTTGGGTGTGTGCATGTGTGTGTGTGTGTGTGTGTGTGAGAGAGAGAGAGAGAGAGAGAGAGAGAGAGAGAGAGAGAGAGAGAGAGAGAGAGAGATTGCTAACTGATTTTTGCTTTGATTACATAAGGGCTGGTTACAAGTTGGAAGCAGCTATTAAGCATTTTGGATTGAATTTGGAGGGTATAGTAGTATTAGACTCTGGACTTTCTACTGGAGGTTTTACAGACTGCTTATTACAACATGGTGCAGCCTTTGTGTACGGGGTAGATGTCGGTTATGGTCAGGTGAGTAAAAAGTTCTGTGCAGCATGAAAAGGTTCCATGCTGAATTTTAGCAAAGATTACCTAAGATGTTGCATTTGATTACGATGAATTTATGATGCAATGTTCAATTATATGGGTACTTATTTTCAAGTTCCACACTCTTGAACTGACAAATCTTTATGGTGATATTGTATTATGGAATCATTGTGGCAGAAAAGGTTCCATGCTGAATTTTAGCAAAGATTACCTAAGATGTTGCATTTGATTACGATGAATTTATGATGCAATGTTCAATTATATGGGTACTTATTTTCAAGTTCCACACTCTTGAACTGACAAATCTTTATGGTGATATTGTATTATGGAATCATTGTGGCAGGTTTCCTTTCTTGTTGTTAAGAGGATCCTGTTTATTGCTGTATACTTTTTGATTTTTGTTCTTGAACATCAATAGTTCTACATGTTTTGGGAAGTCATGAAGAGCGACTACCACAGGATCTCTTTGGTTTTTAAGGTATGTAACTAGTTGTATTTTCACAGGTGGCTGAAAGAATCCGGATTAACAAGAAGGTATGTGTAATGGAAAGAACAAATCTGCGTTATCTTCCTGCTCTTCCAAAGATGGTTGACCTGGTCACACTTGATCTATCATTCATTTCGTTGTTATTGGTATGTTCACTTAATCATCCTAGTTATAAATTTGACTTGCACGATTTTCAAAGTTTTAAAGCTGTTTGCAAAATGAGTTGTATAGAGTTTTGCAAGTCTCACTTTCTCTCTCCCCCCCCCGTTCTCTCTCTCTCTCTCTCTCTCTCTCTCTCTCTCTCTCTCTCTCTCTCTCTCTCCACACACACACACACACACACACACACACACATATATAGATATATCATAGTTGCACTAACGAATCTGGAATCGCGATTCGCAACAGATATTGGAAATGCTCAACAAAAAAGCGCCGTTCCTACTTCCAACAATGTCGAAATGGGTCTGCGCGCGTTGAATAGATATTGGAAAAGCCAACAGAAATAGTCCAATAGAAAAAGGAAATGCGCAAGGATTGCAAACGTGAATAAACTACAAATGCGCAAAAATCCCAATATTTATACCCTAGATCGGTTAGCGGTCACGTCAAATGTCAAATCAAAGAGCGGTCGTCGTATTGACATGCGGCACTACTCGATTGGTTCGTATTGTTGTCATGCCCCTTGCGAGGCCGTCACTGAAGGGCGTATCGTTATGGTACATAACATTCCCTCCCCCATAAAAACTTCCTTCTATGGTAGAAAACCAGGGAATCTAAGTCTCATATCGTCTTCCTTCTCCCAGGTGTCCTCATCATCTGACTTACCTTTCCAACGAATCAGATGTTTAGAAATCAAACGATTTCTCAGCTGATGACGTTGGGTATTTGTTACAACTCCCATGAATCTCCGATCGCCTTGAAGGTTTCGCACACCCCATACCAGTGACGACGCACCATATCCGCCCATCCATAGGGTCACAATCGACCCACTCCCATGCACTGGAGCTATCTACATAGTCATGCCTGTCTGACCATCCGTTTTAGGATGCTTAGAGCTACTCATCCGCAATTGTGTTCCCAGCTTGGCGAACACCTCAATTTAGAAATTTCCCGTAAACTTGGGATCCCTGTCAAACACAATGGACTTTGGAAGGCCATGCAATCTGACAATATTCTCAATAAACAACTCAGCAACCTGCGGAGCTATGACCTTCTTGGTCGTTGTGATGAAGTGAGCCATCTTGGAAAACCTATTGACCACTACCATAACGGAATTTAATCCCTTCTGGGTCTTGGGTAGCCCAACAATAAAATCCATAGAGATGCTTTCCCACCTTCCTGTAGGTATCTCAAGTGGATGTAGCAAGCCCGGCTCGGCCTTGTTCACTTGACAAGCCGTGCAACGTTGGATGTACTCTCTTACATCTCGCTGCAATCGTGGCCAGAAAAAAATGCCTTCTGAAAAGCTCATTGGTCTCATCAATACCAAGGTGCCCTGCGCAGGGATTATCATGGCATTCATGAAGTATCTTACTGTGAAGATCCTTCATGTCTGGCATGAATACTTTTCCGTTTCTAAACAACATACCTTCCTTCACGGGGTGTATGTCAAATAAATACTAGTGTGTGCCTCTATGGAAGCGACAGGCGAGGCTGACTCTTCCGCTTGGTCGACTAGCTTGCATGCATAGGCCACACACGCTGACAATGTGGGTCCTTTTGCAGCCCTCTTGATCTCCTCCATGAGATCACTGTCAACTACAGGCAAGACTCATCTGATGCAGTACCAACGATAGTGCATCAGCGACCACATTTTCCTTCCCTCTTTGGAAGCGACTTTCCAAATGAAAGTCCTGTATCAGCTCGGCCCACCGAGCTTGGCGGCCTTGCAAATCTGGCTGAGTGCATAAAATACTTTAAAATATGATGATCTGTGTACACATAAAACTTGGCGCCCTATAAATTATGTCTCCACACCTTGAGCGCATGTACTCACATACAACTCTTGCTCCTGTGCGGGTATACCATCTTGGCTTAACACTGCACCTACGGCAATGCCACTTGCATCCGTCTCTAGGTCAAACGGTTTCCGGGTATCAACAATCTTGAGAACTGGAGCCGTGGCCAGCGCCTCCATCAAGTTTTCAAACCTGTGCTTAGCTTCAGCAATCCACTGAACTACAGTGCTGTTTTTTTGTAACTGGTCCGTCAAAGGAGCAACTACCTTGGAATAGTTTCTAACGAACTGCCGGTAGAATTTGCAAAACTTAGAAAAGATTGCAACTGGTGTATATCGGGCCTCGGCCACGACGGGATCAACCGAAATACCCATAGAGGTCACGACGTGACCCAAATACTCGACACGAGTCTTACCGAACTCGGTCGTCTTATTATTGGCATACAAGACACAAGCTTGTAATTTGCCAAATACAGTTGGAGATGAACTTCATGCTCCTCTACCGTCTTACTAAAGACTAGTATGTCATCAACAAAATTGATGACAAACTTGCCCATAAGTCACTCCTGGCATTGTTCATGAGCACCATGAACGTGGCTGGAGCATTGGTTAGCCCAACCGACATAACCCATACTCATAATGCCCAAAAACGAGTTCGGTAGACCGTCTTCTGGACGAATCCGTATTAAATGGTAGCCACTCTCAAGATCTATCTTACTGCCCTTGCAATGTATCCAGTAGATCATCAACCCTGGGCAACGGATACCTGTGCTTTATAGTGATTGTATTCAATCACTTGTATTCTACGCACATCCAAAAACTACCATCCGGTTTCTTAACAAACAAATAGGAGAGGCGAAAGGTGAATAACTAGGACGGATGTACCCCAGCTTGAGATACTCCTCCAACATCTTTCTGACTTCCTCTTCCTCTTTTAGGCTCGTCCTATAAGAGGCCTACATACCAGACTTGCCCTTGGAACGAGTTCAATACGAGCTCCACGTTCCGTCTAGGCGGCAATCCTTCTGGCATATTACTAATTAGCACGTTTTAAAACTAAGTGCAGATGGACTTCTCCAACTCACTTGTTGGGTCACATCTTGGTTGTAAAGAAACATGTGCACTAGGGAATGCAGATGTAAATGAAGTTCCTTGTGGTTCATTAGTAAGTGTACTTAGCTGATTATCACAAAAATGAGAATCAAAACTGGAATCAACATTCCCATAACACAATCACAAATACTGAATCTCCATTCTCTTTATTTGCATATAGGTAACAAGAGGACCTTCAACAGAAGGTCACTCTAAGACATGAGACATACCCTCATGTCCAAACTTTATATACATGCAAAAGAAAGAAAAACTATAACAGGCTGTCTACTCAACGTTGCTTACTAATAAGTCTTCCAAAATCTCCTCATCTGTCCTTATCTTGACGCTGTTGTAAAACATGGAGCGTCGTGTCCGTGCGGTGAGGACAATCCTTGACAAGATGCTTGCCAAGACAGAAAAAACATAATCCGTCTTTCTTGGCCTTGTCTTTTTGCTTTGGACTGAGGGGAGACTTGTTGTAAGTGACGAGCCATAGGAGATGCCTCTTTGCGCTTCAAAGTCTGCTGCATCTGGATAGGATCGCTCTGCGATAAGTTCTGAAACTTTCGCGAACCCTTCTTTTGGGGCCAACTTGCCACTCCAGATTCAGCCTTGTTACGCACGTTACCTTCGAAGTTAAGGGCTGTTGCAACGGCCTCCTCCAAGGTCTTGCTGAAGATTTACAAGACCTAGCTATGGAGTATCTTAACTCAAATGCTAGATCAACTATAAAAGCTTGAGAAAACTTGGCTATGGAAATATCACACACAAGGAGAATTGCATGAGCATCTCACAAACTCAAAAGTCTCAAGAAGAAATGAATTGCTAGAGAGAGAGAGGAGGGTGTGGGTCCTCCAAATCCCTTGTGAGGCAAGCACCTCCTTTACATGCATGGAAAGTCTAGGTGTCAACCATTGGAGTGAGCTACTTGGCCAAGTGGGCCACTTGCACTAATTTACATAACTTACAAAAGGGGGTCTCATGCATTTAATTAAAAACATGCCCCATGAGTTATGTACAAACTTAACTAATGCTTAGCCAGAAGGGGTAAAATAGGTATTAGTCTTCAACACCCCCCCTTAATGGCAATTTTATTCAAACTGACACCCAACAAAGTTCTGAACTTTTCAAACTTATCTTTACTAAGTGGTTTAGTAAAAATATCAGCTGTCTGGTCGTTGGTGTCACAATAAACTAGCTCGATCTCCCCACTGTGCACTTTCTCTCGTATAAAATGCTGGTCCACCTCTATGTGTTTTGTCCGTGCATGATAGACTGGATTCCTCGCAAGCTGAATGCAGCTTTGGTTATCACAATATAACAATGTAGGTCTTACTTGAGCAATCTGCATGTCCTCAAGTAGACGGCGTAACCAAATGGCTTCACAGGCGGACCTCGTAGTCGCCATGTACTCAGCTTCGGTAGATGATAGAGCAATAGTAGGCTGCTTCTTACTGCACCATGATATAGCCCCTGAACCTAGGCTGAAACAATAGCCTGTCATCGATCTCCGATCGTCTCTATCACCTGCCCAATCAGAATCTGAATAACCCTCCAGCTGAAGGTCCCCATCATCCGTGTATCCAATCCCATAAGTCACTATCCCTCTCACATATCGTATGATCCGCTTGGCTGCCTTTCAATGTGCTTCGGTAGGCTTACTCATGTATTGACTTGCAATTCCAACCGCATAAGCAATATCTGGCCTGGTGGTAGTAAGGTAAATCAGGCTGCCCACTAACTGACGATAGAGCGTCTCATCTGCAAATGCTGGACCATCATCTTTTGATGGCTTGTTGCTTGCATCCATGGGTGTGCTGATTGGTTTGCTTTCTTGCATGTTAAACCTCTTCAATAATTTCTGGTACCCATGGCTACACATTTTTTAGCCAACTTAGTTGCAGCTGTCATGTGGAAGCAAAATGAAAACACTGTCTCTTCTGAATGCTAGTGAGGAGGTAGCTCTTTCTTCTAAGAGTTCTCTATTTGTTCATATAAAGTTTCATTTGGTGCATACTTTGCCTGTGAGATAAAAAGACAACGCTTCCCTTTCCAAACTTCAACTCTTAGGCAATAGTGTAGCAAACCCAAATCTTTCATCTCAAACTCACTAGAAGGATTCTTCTTAACACAAGCAATAAGCTTCTTATTGCTTCTTGTGATGAGTAGATCATCCACATAGAGCACAACAACCACAAAGTCTTCTCCTTCCCTGAAGACATAAAGATTGCAATCAGACTTACTCTTCTCAAACCCTTGCCTTGCAAAGTACTCGTCAATTCGGCTATACCAAGCCCTTGGCGCCTGTTTGAGCCCATACAAGGCTTTCCTAAGCCTGCAAACCAGATTCTCCTTGCCTGTTATTTCAAATCCCTGCGGTTGTTCCATGTAAACCTCCTCCTGTAGGTGCCCATTAAGAAAGGCACTCTTGACATCCATTTGATGGACATCCCAATCAAAATATGAGGCTATAGCCAAAACGGTCCTGATAGATGTCATCTTAGCAACAGGTGCGAATGTCAGCTTGTCCCGATTAGTATCCCTTGCAGACAAGGCCTCTTGGCTAGGAATGGTTGTGAAAAGCTTGTAAAGACCTCCTTCTTGCATTCCCTTGGCTACCACCTTGAAGTTCTGATCTTTGTCTTTTACCAAATATTTAGAATCAATAAACTCTACCACCATGTTCTGTTTGGTAATGGCACCAACAGATAGCAAGTTCTTAGCCAACCCTGGTACAATACACTTTTAATTTCCTTCACCTCACCTGATGACAGCTGTATTGCAACTGTGCCTTTGCCCTTCACCATACGTGTAGAATTATCTCCAAGGCAAACATGATGACCATCTTCTGTCTCCTCATAGGTGCTGAACCAATCTCTATGAGGTGTCATGTGCTTTGAGGCTCCAGAATCAATGTACCATCCACCAAATGTGGGGCTGCGGTGAATAGCTCAAGCACACCAGATTGCTCCTCCTCTGCAACTTTGTCAACAAAGTGACCCTGCTGGTTCTTTCCCTTCTTCTGATCACTTTGCTTCGTCTTGCATTCAAAGGCAAAATGCCCATACTTACCACAATAGTTGCAGTTGCCCTTCCTCTTGGGTGTAGATGAGGAATTGGTGCTTGACTCCTCTCCAACCTGTAACTTGGACACCTGCTTCTCCAAGCTTTGCTTTGAGTTCTTCTTTTTGCCTTTGCCTTTCTTTTGAAAGTTTTGCTTCTTCTTAGAAGCAAATGCAAGCTCTGGATTATCTTCCCTTTCAGAAAGATTCTTCCTTCTCATCTCCTCCTGTAAAAGAAGACCACATAACTCCCCAAAGGTTGGGAGTTTCTCCCTAGCAGAAAGGGACATCACATAGTCTTGATAGTTGAATGACAAGCTGTTCAAGACTATGGGAACAATACTCCTGTCACTTACTTTCTCTCCAACTGAAGCAAGCTGATCCATTAGGTCCTTGAGCTTTGTAATATGATCACCAATTGTTGCACCTGCTTCCATCTTGAGAGTATGTAACCTGTTTTGCAAATACACCAGCTTGGCTGAATCCACTGTTTCAAACATAGACTTCAGAATTGTCCATGCATCAGCTGCATCCCTTGCATTGCAAATGTGAGGAATAATATTGTCCTTGACAGAAAGATTGATTATCCTATGAGCTTTTTGTCTCCTGTTCATGTAGTCCTTCAATTCAGGATCAGATGTTGGTACAGGTTCTGTACCTATCATGACCTCCCAGCAATTCTTATCCATCAAGATATTAGCTATCTTGAACTTCCACACTCTGTAGTTTGTGCCATCTAGTTTGCTAGATTCACCCAGCAAACTCTCCCCAAGACTTGCCATGCTAAAAATCTGTGCTTAAAACAGAAGCTCAACCTGAAAAGATTAGAAAAGAACAACTTCTAGCAACAAGGGTTTAACCCCAAACTAGGGTATGTAGCCACTTCAAGGCAACCCTTCAGCTCCTGCTTTTGTCTTTGCCACTTGGTGTGGCCTCACTAGCACAAGAACTAGGCTCCACTGGAACAGAAACCAGAAGCCCCTACAAAAAGTGCGCCCTACTTTTGTGTAAGCTCCTCCAGAAAGACTCCCCAAAACTTAGCCAGATTTAGAAAGTTTTTGGATCATCCCACTCCCCTTGCCAATAGCTCTCCAACAGTGCAAGACTCCACCTGATCTGACACCTGTAGATCAAATGCTCCCTCTTTCAAGATTGAGGTGCTTGTAGAAGATGAGAATCTTCTCAAGAATCTAAGCACTGAAGTTTCTCTCACTCACAGACTCACAGGCTAGACAACCTGCTCTGATACCATGAAGATTTACAAGACCTAGCTATGGAGTATCTTAACTCAAATGCTAGATCAACTATGAAAGCTTGAGAAAACTTGGCTATGGAAATATCACACACAAGGAGAATTGCATGAGCATCTCAAAACTCAAAAGTCTCAAGAAGAAATGAATTGCTAGAGAGAGAGAGGAGGGCGTGGGTCCTCCAAATCCCTTGTGAGGCAAGCACCTCCTTTACATGCATGGAAAGTCTAGGTGTACAACCATAGGAGTGAGCTACTTGGCCAAGTGGGCCACTTGCACTAATTTACATAACTTACAAAAGGGGGTCTCATGCATTTAATAAAAAACATGCCCCATGAGTTATGTACAAACTTAACTAATGCTGAGCCAAAAGTGGTAAAATAGGCATTACTCTTCAACACTTGCACCCTTCATTAAGGACTGAAGACCTCAATTCTTGCGAAGACCAAAAATGAATTTGTGGACTACCATCCACTCGGGAATCTCTTCTGGAATCTTGATAAGCGTCTCACGATACTTATCAGCATCCCCCGCTTGAAATCAATCTAGGTGGATGGAGCTTGATTAAACTTTAACAACTTGCGCCACCACCTGTCAGCAAAATCTGTGAAATGGTAAGCAGCTTTGCGGACCCGCCAACCCTCATCAGTTGGGGACTACTTCAAATCAAAATATTCCTCCCACTTATGCAACCACTGATCTACTATATCAGTAGTGCGTTGGGGAGTGTTTCCTGTGAAACGGGTAGGCTTAATGTCTTTGTCTTCTGGGTAGGGTGGAGGTACAACAGAAGACGGAAATGGATAAGGATAAGGCCGATCATGTTGTGAGGAAGACGCATAACCATTAACTACCATCATCGCTCGCATCTCTACGACGGTCTTCTCCACCACACTATCCATGCAAGCTTTCACAGAAGGGGAAGCACCTGCAGGGGAACTAGGAACTGTAATAGGACTGCACCCACCGCATGGTCACTAGCATCAGTTTCCACCAGAAAGGTCTGCCAGGGTCCACTATGTGTAGATAGGGGTTGTAGACACTAACATCTTCAAAGCCTCAAAGCCTTGATTAAGTTCACGGTCCAAGTAACAGGTGGACTGATTTTCGAACGCCTTCTGGCTTTCTTCGTATTACCCTTTTTAGTTTTTCTTTTTGCTTTTCTTCACTCCCTTAAGAAGATTCGTTAGAGGCAATGCAATTAAGGCATAGTCTTTAATGAAATTTATTGAAGAACCCTGTGAAGCCCAAAAAAGATTTAAATCCCTAATGGTTTTCAGTGTAGGCCAATCATGAACTTTCTGGACCTTATCGTAGTC
>CM055115.1:1157684-1220346 GCA_029204225.1 Diphasiastrum complanatum
TTTTCAGCTTAGATTTAGGATTTAGGGTTTACAGTCCGTAATGACAAAAGTGTGTACACAAAGTTTGGTTGGTATCTCATCTCTGAAGTACCTAAGAGAATATAACTAATTTCACTGCCCTATATTCAGGTGATTGATTTCCATCAAACAATGGAGGTCAATGGTATACGGTTTCTGGTGTTACACTGCAGGACATGGTGCTCGGTGCTGCTAGTTCATGGTGTGGATATTGGTGGAGTGCGTGTCCCTGTACACTGGCGACTATTCCAGAGAAGAGGATCGGCATCTTAGGGCAGGCTGAAATGCCTCAGTTCTCACCCGATGTATGCATAATTGAGTCAACTTATGGGGTACAGATACATCAACCCAGAATGGTCCGTGAAAGACGATTCACGGACACTGTTGCTCAGACGGTTTCTCATGGGGGGAGAGTGTTGATCCCCGCTTTTGCGCTCGGCCGTGCACAAGAGCTTTTGCTAATTCTTGATGAGTATTGGGAATCACATCCCGAACTTCAACATATACCTATCTACTATGCATCACCTTTGGCTAAAAGATGCATGGCAGTCTATCAGACCTACATCAATGCAATGAATGACAGAATAAAGAGCCAATATGAAGTTTCCAATCCATTTGACTTCAAGCATATATCACCCCTCAAAAGCTTAGATCTGTTAGAGGATGTTGGACCTTCAGTAGTCATGGCAAGTCCTGGGGGCCTTCAAAGTGGCTTATCTCGACAGCTTTTTGATCGGTGGGTGCCAAGATAAAAAGAATGCATGCATCATCCCTGGTTATGCAATGGAAGGCACCCTTACAAAGACTATAATGAATGAACCTAAAGAGGTTACCTTGATGAATGGATTAGTAGTGCCTCTTAATATGCGAGTGCACTACATATCTTTTTCTGCACATGCAGATTTCTCTCAAACTAGCACCTTCTTAAATGAGCTAAGACCACCCAACATCATTCTTGTTCACGGAGAGGCGAATGAAATGGGTCGTCTCAAAGCGAAACTCCAGACCCAATTTTCTGATCAGAATGTGAAGGTGTTGTCCCCTAAGAATTGTCAAACTGTGGAAATGTTTTTCAAGGGTGAAAAAGTAGCCAAAGCTGTGGGCAAACTGGCCGAGAATACCCCCAAAGAAGGAGATCCAGTGAGTGGAATGCTAGTGAAAAAGGGCTTCACGTACCAGCTCATGACTGCTGATGACCTCCATGTCTACACTCAGCTTTCTCGAGGCAATGTCATGCAGCGTCAGTCGGTCCCCTACAAGGGTGCATTCACAGTATTGCGACATCGACTTCAGCAAATGTATGAAGGTGTAGAGCCTGTGCTGAAAGCTGAATTTCCCTCTCTTAAGGTCCATGACAAAGTTACAGTCATTCATGAAGGAACAGATTATGTCCTCTTACAGTGGATCTCTGACCCTGTAGGTGATATGATTGCAGACTCAATGATTGCAATGATCCTGAAACTTGATGCACAGTCCATGTATGGCATGGCAAATAATGGATCTCGAGCTAAGGAGGACTAGGTTAGAAAGTGATGAAATGAAAATTGTGCATTCATTGCTAGTCTCTTTGTTTGGTGATGTGATTCTTGAGGAAAAGCAGCAGATTCTGACCTTAACAGTTGATGGAGTTACTGCAACTGTGGATCATGCCAACAAAGGTATTGAGTGTAAAGATGAGAGTTTAAAGGAACGCATCAAGCTCGCTCTTCGCCGAATACAAACTGCATTGTATCCACTAGATTCTTGATCTTGCTTTCATGCTCATGTCTTGAGCTTATCGAATCTAAAAATCTCATCGTTGTTGAGTATGTTGTATGTATTGGCTCTGAATTCCCTGAAAAAGTAATACTGAAGACACATATTACCTCACTTTTAAAAGACTGAATTGAAAATTTGTTGTTTTTAAACTTCATTCTACCAAGGTCCCCACACTCAATCATGTTTTCTAAATGCAACATAGCGGCTGCCTTTCAACAGAGTTGTCCAATGAAACAAAGCAATAACAAGTTCAGGTCATAACTGTAACATAGATATAAGCTGTTGGAATCTTTCTTATAAAACTGACTCCAGCTGCAGGAATCTCTCATTAGCATGGGTGACAGGACTCTAATGTGACCGTCCTTGCAAGCAACTCCTAAATAAGAGGAACATATCTCAGCATTAGATTACGTGGCAGATCAAATCCTTTACGACAGTAAAATTTTTGAAAGGTATAGCAACAGTAGTGAGAGAGTAGGCCCAGTGCATAGAGAGAAAATGGACTACAAACGCTGCAATAACAAATTGTAAAGTACTTAAAATCAACCACAGATGGCACTCACGAGTCGCAATTCACCCAAAAAGTAAGCAACAACAATCCAAAACAATCAGAAGTAGGGTTTACAGGAAATATTATTTGATGTATTGCTTGAAATAAAGTCGATAGTGGCCCTCTGCATTACAACAATATAGGGATTGCATATAATAGAGAGAGACCTGAATGGGCTGAAATTCTGGCCCAAATTTACCTACTACTGGAAATGATATAGATAATTATCACTAAAGTGAAGTATCTGAGGACCAAAGGACCAATAACAAGTCTAACATGATAGATCAGTAAAACTGTCAAAATACAGCAGATATCCAGAAACAAGCTGCCATAAGATGCAACAGATGGTGAACTTGACTCAAGATGAGTTTTAATCTTTCAATGAGCCACTGTGAGTTACTCTATGATGGACCTACAAAAGCTAATAGACAGCAAAGATTGATGGAGTATAATGGAAAGGATTCTATCTAGTGATAGATTGTTGAAGGCCACAAATCAGAAGCATTCTCCAGCAATCACCTTTTAAGAGTGTGTAGACAGCCAACAATAATAAAATTGACATACAGGCTGTCAACATGAAGAAAATGGGTGTTGCTCAAGTGATGAGAACCCAAACTGTGTCTGAATACATGGGTGCAAGCTGGGGCAATGTTTTCCTTGCAAAGAAATGACCCTCTCAACCTTGGAAAGTTCTCTAATGCCAAGTCAAGGACTTGATATGATATATGCATTCAATGAAGAAATCATGTAGCAATCTCCAAACTTAGATCACTCCATCGTGGGCAAGCCCACCATGGTCAACTTAGTCACTTGGTCAATATTTAAGGTTTGCCCCTTTGTAGGTATTTTCATGCTTTGGCTCTTGTTGATCTTCAGATGGTTTTGCTCTCTGTGTTGACTGATGGCTCATCACTTATTCTTTTGCAATTAGAAATCAAATGTCTCATTTAGATGAGGAGTTAGTGGATTGTACAAAGATAATCTCTAATATATGATTGATGAATACTATTATTTGAAACGTTGAGTGTTTATTGTGAAATTGGTGAGTACATTTAAATATCAATCATGGAGCTATAAAATATTGAATTGCGAATTTTATATTGTGAAATTTTGGCTATTTTTAAATTATTGTGAATGGGAGTATATAAGTCTAAAAATTGTGACTATGTTAGTGCATTTTGATTGTAAAATTCTAAATATTCGATTTTGAAAAGTATGCTAGTCAAAAACTTGATTTACTCTCAAAATTGATACAAGTAGAATGAGACTCCACATCCATATAGTGATAGCTCGATTTCCTATTCCATTTAGCATGTGGTAACCTCTACAAATGATTGGATCCATGATTTGCACCTCTAAATTTGATTGGACCTCAAAAGTCAATGTGATGAGGATTTGACCTATGGTGCACCACTTGCAATTTTGCTCTTTATGATGTGTCAAAACCTCATAGGACTCGAGATGGATGTCTATTTGCCTGTCCTAAACATGCATTTTGATTCGTACAAGTCATGAGGGGATTGAGGCCCAACCTCATGATGACACTTCGCATGATTCTACATGACTAGCTTTTGCCTACTTTCACATCGCTTTGAAAAACAAGCTATTCTAAGGCATGAACTGGCTAATGCAAATAGGCTTACAACAAAAGCTTTACAAAATACCTCCTAGAATTGAAGCCAAGTAGTTGATTTTACTAGGGTTTAAGAAAATGATGGACATATTTCAAGTAGGAAAAGATGGCATTTGCAGCTGCCAACCTTGTAAAGCCATGGCCTCAAAATGTTTGCTTGGAGAGCCATAGACAAGGCAAAATAGAGACGCGATTTCTATAGTTGATATAATGGAAACATTTGATGATTCGTAGTATGAAATTTGTTTTCTATGTTTGCAATACCTATTGTGGATGTCTCTTATGTGTATCTAAATAGTTGTGAATTCTTTGGAATTCTAAACTCATTAACTTTAGATCATGAACAAACAAGGAACAATAAGATTATAAGCCAATTTCAAGATATTTTTCCAACTAAATTAGCTCATGGTTTATCACCATCTAGGTCAGTAGACTACATAATAGACTTATTTCTTGATAGTCAACCTATCTCTAGACAACCTTATAGGTTTTCTTAGAAAGAGGAAATAGAAATTACAAATCAAATAGAAAATTATTTGAGAATGCCACATATCCAACCTAGTAAATCACCTTGGGGTGCTCTTGTTTTTTTGAAAGAGGAAAAGGATGGAGGTTTTTGGATGTCTAAGGCAAGAGCACTCAAAACAAGCACCTATCACTTATCATTCATCACACATAATTATCATTGATCTAGGGTCAGATGCAACCTCCTTAGGTTTTCTGTCTACTCATCTGATACCTGCAAGAATCATAGTTTTTTGTTTTGCTATTCTGCATATTTAGTCGTGTTTCTTAACATAGATCACAATACTTGCAAAACTACTTTCATTCTATGCAGAGTAATGTCTGATAAAATACACGGGTTTCTGTGCAGCAGTTCGACACTTGCGACTTTCTACACAGAATCGAATCAGCCGAACTATTCGAAGGACAAATATATCAACCTTTCGGCTAATCCTCATCTCCGGAACAAAGGGTACCCATTCCCATCAATCTCTACATTCGAAAGTCATTTTTAAACCATCTCCGACTACTTCAACCATCAAGTAACTCGACTACTTTGACGACGGACCGAAGTGACCGAAGTATCTGAAGTGTCCGACTCATCCGACTACTTCGACGATCGAGTCATCCGACTACTTCGACGATCAACTCGTTCGACTACTTCGACTCCATCGAGTCATCCGTCTTGTCTGGTTGCTGATAAACACATTGTACATATGTCGTACATCAAATATATGTAAAGTACATTCAGGACCAATATCTGGTTAGACAAGATTAGTCTTGTGATTATAGATTAGTTAAGCAATTCTGTGATCACAAGAATGTTGTGTATATATACATCCAGCTCGCATTCACCATGAGAGGTGCAACAGAGCGAAAGATTGAGCATCGGAAGCTACGCCGCATTCAGGTTGTAATTACTTGTGTTGTTCATGCTCCATATTGGTGGTGGTGGTCAATACATCTCGAATGAGATGTCTGACTATCTGACCGAATATGGCATTCGAAGACAATTTGCAACTTCCTATTCACCTCAGCAGAATGGAATTGCAGAAAGGAAGAATCGAACGCTACTTAATTCAGCCAGACCTATGGTACATCAATCCAATTTACCTTCGAAGTTCTAGGCAAAAGCCACTGCCACAACCTGTTACCTACAGAGCAGATCCAGCACAAAAGCAGTCAATAACAACACCCCTTATCAAGTATGGCATGGACATCAAACCTAGTGTTAGCCATCTAAAAGGCTTTAGTTGTATATGTTTTGTTCATGTTCCTAAGCAACTTAGAAAGAAATTGGACCAAAGGACAAATAAATGCGTTTTCATTGGCTATCCTAACAAACATAAAGCTTATAAAGTTTATGATCCATCCACCAATGTAGCATTTGTTTTTAGGGATGTAATCTTCAAGGAGAATGCATTCTACGACTTTAAACAACCATCGAAAAATGATGTTGTGTCCTTTCATCCTATCTTACACAACATCGAATCTTCCACTTGTGATGTCTCTTCTACAAAACTTGCAACCAAAGCTATAGAAGTTGAGCAGCCGACAACACCTATCGAGAGACAAAATCAAGCTAGCTCGAACAAGTCTGGAGAAATTCAAGAAGAGACACCATTCAAATCTGGTCAACCAATTGTTCGAAGATCTTCAAGAACTCCAACAATGCGTGAGAGGTACACACCTCAATCATTCTAGACTTCATCTGGGGATCCAGAGACCCTAGCCAAAGCAATTAGCTCTAAGGATGCTGTGAAGTGGCGTGAAGCAATGGAAAGCGAGTACAACTCACTTTTGTCGAACTAGACCTAGACCTTGGTTGACTTCCACTCACAAGAGAGTTATCGACAACAAGAGGATCTTCAAGAAGATCAACTCTAATGGTTCCATTGCAAAATGGAAAGCAAGGATGGTGGCCAAAAGATTCACTCAAATCCAAGGAGTGGATTATCAAGAAATATTTAGTCATGTTGTCAGAATGCAGTCAATCAGGACTCTCATTGCACTAGCAACCGCCGAAGACCTCGAAATGCACCTAATGGATGTGAAAATAGCCTTCCTCAATGGCTATGTCGAAGAGGAGCTGTACACCTTCCAACCCGAAGGTTTCGAAATCAAAGGCCAAGAGCACAAAGTGTGCAAGCTGCACAAAGCAGTCTATGGCCATCCGGCTAGTCCAAGTAGCTAGTTAAGTGACAAGTGTTTGACAAATATATCGATAGTGGGTCAAGTCCTGATCACTACCAAATTCTGTAAAATCTAATTAATTCTACAATACCACATTTGAAGCTTACATAGATTACATTTGATTTCTGACATGGCTAATACTCCCGATAATGTTGATCGACATTTTATATGCTGTATTGATTGTTATCAAAGCACTTTTTAAAGTTTGGTACATTTCCAAAAAAAATCCTAAGTAGTTATAAGTCTATTTCAAGAAATACATTAACGGTTGAATTTGAAATTGAGTGAAAATTCAACACTCCGTCTTAATGTGGATCTTGGAATACCTTGATTTTTAGATTTAATATACTAAATATGATGTGGTTGTTGTTTTTCAATGCTTTTGTAGAAATATTGGTCGCCATGAATTATGTTATGCAATAAGTCAGGACTATCTACTTGCTCAACACCTTTTCTCTGATGTGATGGCATTTTATTTCAATATGCTTGCTTCGAAAATGAAATCTTGGGTTCAAAGACAATGCAATGGTGCTCTAATTATCACAATTCAAAATGTTAGATTAGAACCGAGGAAGATTGATGTCAAATAGCAGGTTCCTTAGCCATATGGCTTCCTTTGCAGCATTAGTTATGTTATGTCCATGATCAGTAAGTAGGATTCAGTATACTCCTAGTCTTGGATACACGGTACTCTAGTAAATCAAGCTGTTAGTTATGCCACTTCATACTTTTTTCATGCTTTCTGGCACAAAATAGATAGTAAGAACCAAAATCCAGCAAGATCAGATCAATTAGATGGTTGTAATTCTGTAAATTGGTTTGCATGTGTTAGAGAAAGAGTTGTATGTCATGAATTTCCAATTTATGGTGATGAAAAAACCGAAAATAGCCAAAAATCATCATTTTTGCTTGTTTTTTTTTCATAAAGTTGGATAGTAGGTGGCTGTAAACCATATAGAGCTTGTATAATGGTGGACCAAAGTCTTTTGAAGCTTTCCCTGAAGTTAGAACCAATAATTCCAGCAATTGGACTTGTAGGAAGTCAAAAAAGTTCAAAAAATGACCATTTTTGGTGATTTTTGGGGGATGGATCTCTCCAAATCCATAAGGAGATCATTCTGGAATTAATTACAACATGATTAGCATTCCTTTTTACCTTCCCAGCAAGCTATTAGACCTGTGAATTGATGGCCGGTGGCTTATGCACCATCTCCATCACGTTTGCAGCTATTTTGACTTCTACAAATCAAGAAATCTTCGTTCTCAGCGTACACTGCATCTTAGGATCAGTATGAATGCTTCATGGAAGTCTAATTGATGGTTTAAGACTGTTGGTAGCATCAATTTTGAGCTTGGGGAGGTGTTTGCACGTTTTTGCACGATTCCTTCTTGTGGAAGTGCGCCCTACTATAGATTTCTGGCAGCTCTGATCTCACACGTGTGAAGCTTAGGTGGCAGGCTGACATGGCAAACATCTTGTTCACTTGGTCTCCCTCTTGTGAAAAATGCAAAAATAAGCTTGGTAAAGGCCAAAAATATTGTATATAGAATAGACACACATGTGTGGAGCCTATTCCCACGTGTGAAACTAGTGTACTTTTCATGTACCATAATCATATATGTTGTACATATGATTTAATTCAAGTTCTAGTGGTTAAAATGGCCAAAAACTAGTTTTCTAGAAATATGACACATGGCACCAATCTAATGATTGCATGAGCCAAATATTTTAAATAGGTGTCACATCCCATGTGTAGAGGACAACTCACACGTGTGGAAATAGCTGAAGTAGGCGAGTTTTTGCTTCTAGAAGATTTCCATGAAGATCTCCATATAGTAGGAAAATAGACCAAAAATGCCCAAAATGGAAAGTTTTGATCCAAGTGTCAAATTGCATGATGATGACCAAGTGTCAAATTGCATGATGATGACAAGGCATCCTCACACATGTGAGATCTGATGCATGATCAGTACCTCGAGCTCCAAAAGTGTATATATAGAGGCTTATTTGGCCATAATCAATGTGAGACACCAATCTTGGTTTTGGAAACAATTTTGAGTGATTCTCTTCATTTGTCTACATTTGTTTTGATTGTTTTGAGGTGCTATCAATGTGTACTTGATTTTCAGGTTGGAGTCCGTACTCAGATAGTGTTTCACACGTGTGAAACCAAAAAGTACACCTACCTTCAATTAATGATTGTTCTTGTTAGGATTTTGTATCTAGAATTGATTGATCTTAATCTCAAGTGGATTGATAAATCAAGTAAACTACCAACCAATCCCTCTTGAGGATCTGATTAGAATCCACTCTTGGTCCTTTTTGTACTTTTGGCACATGGTATCAGAGCCTAGTACAAGAGGTTTTGTTGAAATTGATAGGGTTAATCCAAATCAAAGCCGAAATTAGCAGTTTTTTGGAAACTAGTCAAATTTTGTGTAGCAAGTTGGATTTGATAGCTATCCTCAAAATTTTTGGTCCAGATCTTGTTGTGGGCTGTAGGAACCCTTTTCACACACGTGAGGCCGTACAACTCCAGTTTTGACTGAGAAATTTCAGAAATTTGTAGAATTTGACTCACATATCCAAATTGAGTGATTTTTGGTGCAAAATCAAGCATTTTCTATAGTGAATCAAATCCCTTGATTAGTTCTTGGATTAGATCAGCCAAAAAATCAAAATTGAAGCTCTAATTAGGTGCACTAATTGATCTTCTCTGATTTTTTGAGTGTATGTTGAGGTTGAAGAGGAAAATTGCTAAAAATCATAGATTAAGGAGTGATTTTGCAAGTTTGAGACTAGAATCTAAATTTCCATCATTCTAGATTGGTTCATGAGTGATAGAATTGATTCTATAAGCTTTCTAAATTGCTAAAAGATTTTAGGTTCAAGAAACCATAAGAGTTTCTAGTGCTTTTTCACATTCAAAAATGGCATCAATGGGTGGTTTTTTTGCTTGAAGCTAGTGAAAGAGTTACATCCACTAGTTATGCTACTTGGATAGTTCGAATGGAGTCTTTGATTGTACTTCATGATCTTTATGACATAGTACTTGAGGTGGAAGTAGAACCTCAAGGAGGAGTTGAGTTGGTTAAGTACAAAAAGAGATGTAGAGTTGCATTACATTGCATAAAAATGAATGTAAGTAATGAACTTTTGAAAGAAATCTCATCTTGTACCACATCCAAAGAGGCATGGGATTCATTAAATTCCATTTATGGATCCAAGAACACTTCAAGGATACTCATGCTTAGGAATCAAATCCTTCAAAGCATGAAAGGAAGTAGTGAAAGTGCCCAAAATTATGTCTTTAGGATCAAATCTTTGAATAAGGAGTTGTCTTCTATAGATGATAAAATCAAAGATGATGAATTAGTTCAAATCATTTTGAATGGATTAGGAGATGATTATTCCAATCTTGTTCAAACCTTTGCTATTCAAGATTCACTTCCTAGTATTGAAAAACTTCAAAGTGTGCTTGTTAGTGAGGAGAGTAGAATGCTTCATATCAAAAGTAGGATGAGTTCCTTATCTTTGAATGATGGTGATGAAAAAGCTAACTTTTCTTTGAAAGGCAAAAAGAAGAAGTTTCCATCCAAGAAGACTCAAGACATGGAGATGGAGAACAAAGATGGAGCATCAAGTTCCAAAGGCAAGAGCAAGAAGGACAAGAAGAAGCTAAAGTGTTTACTTTTGTGGAAAAAAGGGACATTTTGCATCCGAGTGCTACAAGAAGAAGAATGCCCAAGAGAAGGACAATCAAGGCAATCTTGTGCTTGAGGAGGAGGAAGAAGGCAATCTATCTTTGATGGTATCCTCACCACAAACATCTAATCAAGACACTTGGTGGATTGATAGTGGGGAAAGCTCTCACATGACTCACCAAACAGACTACTTTTCTAATCTACTTTCTTACAATAGTTCTAAAAGATTTATCTTCACTGCAAGTGATCAAGAATGTGAGATTGTAGGTGTTGGATCCATTCCTTTATGTCTAGGATCATCTAAAAAAGTAGATCTAGACAATGTTCTTTATGTACCTTCAATTACAAAGAACTTGTTGAGTGTAGGACAACTTATGGATAGTGGATTAGATGTACATTTCAAGCATGGAGCATGTTCTATCTTGAAAGATAAAAATGTATTGCTAGTGGTTTCAAGCAAGGGAGGTTATTCAAATTGGATGCTAATGTGATGGTTGGAAGTGTGAACATGGCAAGGGAGGAGCTCACTTAAGTGGAATTATGGCACAAAAGGTTAGGCCATCCTAACTACAAAGCTATGGAGACCATGGTGACAAAGGAGCTAGCAAGAGGACTTCCCAAAACCGTATCCAAGTGTGGCAAGCTTTGTGAAGCTTGTGGACTCTCCAAATCTCATAAGCTTCCTTTCAAGAGATCTTTGATAATATCTAACTCTCCTCTTGACCTTATACACTCGTATGTTCATTCATTTTCACATGAATCAAATGGTGGAGCTCTTACGTATGTCACTTTTATTGATGATAAATCAAGATACTCTTGGGTTTACCTCTTGTCTAAGAAAAGTGAAGTTTTTGAGTCCTTTGTAAAGTTCAAAACTCTTGTGGAAAAGCAACTTAATACTAGCCTGAAAGTATTAAGAAGTGATAATGGAGGGAAGTACATCTCCAACAAGATGAAATAGTTTTATGAAACTAATGGCATAAAGAGAGATTGTACTTGTACATATACTCCA
Source organism: Diphasiastrum complanatum (assembly GCA_029204225.1). Classification (NCBI taxonomy): domain Eukaryota; kingdom Viridiplantae; phylum Streptophyta; class Lycopodiopsida; order Lycopodiales; family Lycopodiaceae; genus Diphasiastrum; species Diphasiastrum complanatum. Next base: position 1,169,058 of record CM055115.1, read on the forward strand.
CAACAAAATGGAGTAGCTGAGAGAAAGAATAGGACACTATGTGAGTGTGCTGAAGCTATGAGATTAGATGCATCTCTTCCTATTTCATTTTGGGGAGAAGCTATTTTATGTGCAAACTTTCTTTATAATAGAATGACTAATAGTGCCATTAAAAGACTTACACCTTATGAAGTATTGTTTGGCAAAAAGCCAAATCTTAGTGATTTGAAAGTTTTTGGATGTACTTGTTATGTACATATTCCTTTAGAAACAAGGAAAAAGGAAGATGCCACTTCTTTCAAAGGCATCTTTGTTGGTTATAGTGAAAGTAAGAAAGCTTATAAGATATACGATCCTATTGCAAAAAAAGTTGTTGCTAGTAGAGATGTACTTTTTGATGAATCTCTCCAAGCCAAAGGAAAGGTGACCTTTAACAACACTCAACTTGTCAAAGATCATGCTATGGCCGAGGAGGAGCTTCATGAAGATGAAGACCAAGTGGAACCTACTCCAAGTCCAAGGGTGCCAAGAAGATCAACAAGGACAAGGATTGAGCCATCAAGGCTCACTTATAGTGACAAAGGGGAGCAAAGGGAAGATTCTCAAGTACTCAACTCTTATACTTTCTTGACTACTATGCTTGAAGAACCAACTAGTTTTGAGGAAGCAAATAAGTCTCAATATTGGAGGAAAGCTAGTTAAAATTGTGTGCATTGGATATACAATATTCTTGGAATAGAGTATTCCTTAGTTAAGGAAGGGATTCAACTCATTAGTGATTGTATCCCAGAGAGCTCAAATGGATAACGAGTCATAATGAATCCAAGAATAACAACTGAATTGATATTCAGTAGGACTTTGGGTATCTAGATGTGATTCAGCATACTGTTCTTTGATCAATCTTGTGCAATCACAACACCTCAGTAAGGGTGTGTGGTGAAGTTCACACGTGCTAAAAACTTCACACAAGTGTGATGTCAAGTGAACAAAGGGAGGAAAAGACAAAGGAATATCAAAGAGATATTTGTAGTCGATATTGTAGGAAGATGTGGAGGGTGAGTTTTGTGCTTATAAATCTAGAAAATTTTCAATGGATATTGACTATTCAATTTAACATATACTTTGGTTATCTATTTGGTCAGTTGCTTTCCATTCTTAATGTTGGAGGGTTTGCGGATCCTGAGGCAACCCTAACCCTAGCTAATAAGTGAGAGGGATTTGGCACCCTACGTGTGTAAGTCCAACCCGATGATCACATAGTTATTTGATAATTAGAAAGTCAATAAAAGGACTCTAGACTTTTTTGCGGGACTTTTAATGTCACAGGGCCTAAATGTCAGGTTAGTGAATAAAGTTGGGACTCCCACCAAAATTGGTTCAAACTCAAACTCAAATGGGTTCCCTCCAATTTTGAATGAGTTTTCACTCTTTTTAAAGTTTGAATAGTCAAGGAGGTAGAAATGGGCCAATAGGATTTTGAGGCCAAGGCCCTCCTCTCTACTATAAAAAGGGGTCAACTCGAGTTTGCTACACATGTTCATATTCTCATTTCAATACAAGAATATTGGTTCTCTTATAGAATGGATTTGTGAATGTCCTTGCTCTTTATGACTTTTCCTCCATCGCTTATGTTTTCTTTGGATCTATTAATTGTTGAATCTGAATGTTTTTGGGATTGTATGTTCTTGTGCTTTTTATGAGAGAGAAAGGGAGAGAGAGAAAGAGTAAGCCATCTTCATTGTGGATCATAGTGTTAATGGTTGTAGTGTTGATGTTTAGGGTTAATGGATGTTAGATTAGATGTGGATCTTCCATTCATGTTGAAATTTGAGATATGTTATCGCTCTCATGGGAACGAACCGATGCGTGACAACTAACTTCATCTCCTTGATGCTAGATTGCTTGGATCTTAGGTTGAGGATAGGATAGAAAAAAAACCCACTACAATTTTGGCACCGTTCCCAGGAAGCTATGCCAATTTTTCAGTTTGCAGCATGTTTGTTGGATGGTTATCTTGCATTAGGCATCTTGTCGTGGCATGAATAGTGTTAAATCTACATTTAGGGTAAGTCTGGGAGTGATTTTGCCTGATTTGAGTGGATTTTCTTGTTTGGAATCTAGTTTGATTATTGAACAGAGACGACTACTCAGATCACCATTCTTAAGATCCATCTGGATTTGAGAAATTAGAAAAAACAACAAAAATTGGTCAAATCTGCCAGATCTTGGTCAAAAGGAGGCAAAAATTGTCATCAAAACTGATAACTTTTTACCCTCTTTTAGGAAACCTTTGCCGAGTCATAGAAAGCTTCAATTTCATTCACAGATTTTTTAGATTGAACGACAAAGATTCATTCCCAGCAGATTTGCAAAAACATTAGAAAAACTATCAAAAAACACCAAAAAAATCATCAAAATCCTAAAAAAATTAGCAAAAGAACCTTCGCCCGATTCACTAGGCATAGGTGTGATTCAGATCTATCTACTGCTAGGTCGGCAACGAAGAATACCAAAAAGAGAAGGCCAAAGTGACTGTTCATCTAGTTGTTGGTAAACTTTTGTAAAAAATTATACTTTTTTGTAAAAATATTAGTTCTATGAGAAGAACCTTTGCCTAAACCTTCGCCAGAGTCTATGTCAGTCTCACTTACTATTTTTGATAGTCAGTAAGTTGGGCAAACGTTTCTCCAAATATCAATTGTCATATTGTCATATTTTTGTCAAAAAAATCTCTTTTTTGAAAAAATATCAGTATCACTCTTGATTCTTCGCCAGAACCTTCGCTGAGTATTCAGATTATTCAATTTATAGTAATTCATTATTTTTTACTTCGACGAACATTCATCTTATCAAGATCATAGAAAATATCTATTTTTACCCTCGCCAAACTACATAAACTATGTTTTTATGTGTTAGGGACCTTCGCCAGTTCTATCCTAGCTTTATCTAAGTCAGATTCTCTGTCTAAGAGTTCAACGAAGGTTATTTGCACCAATATTTGTCAGAAAAGCCTGATTAGAGAGTTTTTTTTTTTCAAAAATAGCATCGCTGAACCTTCGTCTGGAGTACTATTTTTTAGTTCTAATTTTCCATATCAAGCCTTTGTCAAATTTTGGGTCAAATCTAGTTCAATTTGATTTTAGTCTAAGAGTTCATCATTCTTAGAAGTGTCGCAATCGCTTGATAATAGATCTTTTTTTCAAAAATAAAAAATGTGATTATTATCAAGTGAATGGAATTTTGCAGATCTGAGATAGTTTTTGATTGAAAAATCTAGATTTAATCTCATTGTCTGACTGATTTAATTAGAAGAAAAAATGGCTGCTACTGGAGGTGCTCCTCAGGAGGTCAATCCAATCAAGCTCAATGAGTTCGAGAAACTGGGAAAGATCCAACAGAAACAGATGGAAAAGTTGCAGTCGCAATTTGATGAGAAAATCGAAAGTTTCAAACACTGATCAATAGCCTTGTACTTGGCTCTAATACCATGTGAAAAGTACAATACTAAGGAGAAACTCGAGTTTCTCCTTGAAACTCCAAAAAGTTTCTATCTTCTCACTATGGAGAATGAGAATACATAGTAAAAGACACTTCCTTTGCTAAATTAGGTGAAAATCCAGCATGTAATAAGGAAGTAGACTCCACTTTCTTGCCCTAATGTGAAAACCCTAGCCTAGATTCATGAGTCATGCTTGGTAGGTACAAATCTCATCATAAATCATGGTCTAGATCTTACAAAGTAGGAATCACTACCAAATGGACACAACCACTCCTCTTGACTCGTGGTAACCTACTTTAGGTGTGAATGTACAAGTGGCACTTTGGCCATTCAAGTAACCAACAAATAATATTGACAAAATGTACAATATTCTACATGGCTAGATTTGCCAATGTAGGCAATTTTTCACACAAGAGGCTAAGAGAAAAAGAGGAGGGCAAACAAGGGAACCTTGCATATGAAGAGGATGAAGATGAGGAGATCTCATCTTTGATGGCATCTACATCCACTCCAACAAGAAAAAGCAACTCAAAGGACACTTGGTGGATTGATAGTGGGGCTAGCTCCCACATGACTTTCCAGAAGGACACATTTTCAACCTTATACTCTTTCAATGGTGCTAATAAATTTGTTTCTTTAGCAAATGATCAAGAGTGTAAGATAGATGGTATTGGTACCATCTCATTAAGCCCAGGATCTAGCAAAAGGATGGATCTAGACAATGTCCTTTTTGTACCATCAATTACCAAAAGCTTGCTTAGTGTTGGACAACTAATGGATGATGGTTTAGATGTTCACTTCAAGCATGGAGTTTGTTCCATCATGAAGAATGATAATTGCATAGCAAATGGTGTTAAACAAGGTAGTTTGTTTAAGTTGGATGCTAAAATTGCTATGGCAAAAGAGGCAAATTGTAAGCTTCTTATGAAAATAAGTGAAACATCCTTGAAGGACACTTATATCCATAAGCAAGTATGTAGCCTCATGAAGTTCAAGATCACTTGTAATTACAAGATTAGGAAAATCATGCTTACTTTTGATGGTTTGTGGACTAGTCATTCTAGCATCATAATAGCAAGTACATGTTTTGTGATCTTGATCAATGTGATTTTCACAAAACCCGAAGACATCAAATTTCCTTCAAAGAGAAGCATCAAGTTCAAGGAGGAGCAAGTTTGAAGTTCATGCATCTTCACTCAACATGGAAGAAATCAAGTGCAAAGCTGCAAAGAAGAATCAAGTATAAGGGAAGCTCCTTACAAATCCTAAACACAAAAGGATAACACACTGTGGAGAAACCACCCAACCAAGTAGAAGCATCCAATCAATCTCTAAAAGCCTCACCCCCAAGCCAAGGAACAAGAAGCATGAATGTAGAGTGAGAGCCTGGCAATGAATCAAGAACCATGATCAGGAGTAGGGCGAGTTTGGTCCTCTTATATAGAGCCTAATGCATCTTGGGCACATAGCCATGCATAGCCCTATGTTCCCTATACATAGATTCACCTAGAATAGAGTCCTATGCATGGACCAATTATTCATAGAATTGTTATTGATAACTCTACACATGCATACACTGTCTCATTACCTTGTCTAAACTCCACTTAGTGTGTTCTGGGCCTCACAAGGATATTAATTACTTTCGGGTCACGTCCAGTATGACGTGGCATAACTAACAGCTTGTTTCACTGGAGTACCGTGTATCCAAGACTAGGAGTATATTTTATCCTGACTGGTCATGGACATAACATTCTTCCCTCCTTAAATTGTTTCTATCCCTAGAAACTAAAATCTGAAAAAAATTTCTTTATGCTATCAACTCTCTCTCACGAATCATCATCCTCAGTATGACCCTTCCACCGAATTAAGCACTTAGAGATAGAACGATTTCTCAATTGTTTATCTCTGGCTCTGAGCACTTTCTCAAGTTCCAAAGGTACACTAAGCAACAAATCTTTCAAATGGGATAAATCCTCATCCGATCCAATTGTATCACCATCATGTAAAGTCAGTTTCAAACGACTTACATAAAACACTGGGTGTGCAGTTGATTTTCCTTGAAGATCGATACACCAAAGAACCAATTCTACGTACAATCCTAAAAGGTCCACAACTTTAAAATCTCTTGGAAATCTCTTAAGATCGGTATAGTGTTTAGCTCTATCCTGAGAACTACAGATACTATCCTTAGCCACTTGCAACATTTATTGCATATCATGCAAAAAATCAGCAACCTTCTAGATCTTAACAGACTTCGTCTCAACATTTACTGGAGATCTAGGTTGAAAACCATACATAAGCATAAAAGGACTGTAACTTGTAGCAGAATGTTTTCTACTATTATATGCAAACTCAACTAGTGGGAGATAATCTTCCCAATGAGATTGCCTGTGAGAAACATACGTCCTCAAAATATCTTCCATAGTTTGATTAGTCCTTTATGTCTAGCCATCTGATTCAGGATGATCAGAAGAACTCAAACTCAAAGAAGTTTCCAGTTTATGAAATACTGCTGACCAAAAGTGACTTGTGAACTTAGGATCTCTATCACTAACAATGTCACTTGGCAGACCATACAACCGAAATAATCTTTCAACAAAGATCTGGGCTAAATCAGAAGCCTTTATAGTTGACTTGACTAGTATGAATGCAACTAACTTAGTTAACCAATCCACTACAACCCAAATAGAATCATTTTGCCGTTGGGTCTTTGGAAGTCCAACTACAAAATCCATAGATATGCTTTTCCATTTCTTATCTGGGATATCTAACAAATGCAACAAACCACCAGCCTTATGGCATTCAGCCTTTGCTAGTTGACAGGGCTTTCATTTAACAATATGTTGATAAATTTTACAATTTTTAGGACAATCATGATTGTACTTAAGAATTATAGAGAGTTATTGGTTGCTTAATCAATGGATCTATCAAGTTCTACACATTAGATCGTGATCTAGATTCACTACACATGGATTTAAGCAAGAGAAATGGATCAACACATCATAAATTAGTGAGAGCGGCCTCACACGTGTGGAGTACTGTCCACAGTACGGCCTGCACCTGAAACAACAAGTACAATAGTCCTAGATAGCATTCACTCATAGAAATCACAAGACAAATAACTAGAAATCTCACGAAAGTGTAGAATGCAAAAGTCTCATCAATCTTCTTAGCAAAATGATGATCCTTTTATGGATCAAGTACATCCACGAGTCTGGTACAGTCCATCAGTCTTCACACGTGTGAAGAGTGCCACATCACTCAGATCTATCCATTTGATCCATCCTTGATCCTTATCCAAAGTTGACCTTCTAGAATATGGCTAAAATCCAAAAAGCTAGTCTCCTAGAATATAGGAATATTCCCTACAAAATAGGATCTAAGGAAAATGGTCAACTCTTATCTTCTAGTACTCTATACACATGTGTGAACATCCACTTGCCATGTGGGAGCATTTACTCATGCACATGCAAGGAAAAGCTAATTTCTAGGCGACTAGTCAACTTGACTAAAAACTAGTCATATCATGTTCACACTAACTAGATTGATACAAAATCAATTTAGATATATACAAGTATGAAAAGTACATCCTTTCACACGTGGGAACAGGCTCCACACTTGTGAAATCAGATCATCAACATTATTCTAATGTTTGATCAATATTTACAATAACCAATGTCAAGTGAGAAGTGACAATTTTCAACACTCCTCCTCACTTCTAACTTGGCAAATCTAATGTACATCTATCTACAATTCCAAGAGCATATCTTAACATAAAAAATGGATCTTTGGACAATGGCTTGGTTAAGATATCAGCTATGCATTCGAATGATGGTACATGATGTAGTTGCACCTCCTTGGATTGTACCTTCTCCCTCATAAAGTATCTCAATATGCTTTGTTCTAGCATAGAAGATAGGATTTGAAGCAATTTGTTGAGAAGCTTGATTGTCACAAAATATGTAAGGGATCTCCTCGGCCTCTAGCACATGTAGCTCCATCAAGAGTCTTTTTAGCCATAGGAGCTCTTTGGTTGTTGAAGTCAATGCCTTGTACTCGGCTTCACAAGAAGATAGTGAGATTGTATCTTGCTTTTTGGAAAGCCAAGATATTACTCCTCCACAAAGAAATGTTGCAAATTCACTAACGGACTTCCTATCCATCTTCTCACCTGCAAAATCTGAATCCGAGCAGGCGCTCAAGTGCAAGTTAGATCCTTCATAAAGTATGCCAAAAAATCTAGTACTAGAAACATATCTAAGTACTCTCTTGGCACTTTTCCAATGATGAACTAAAGGAGCTTGCATATTTTGACTCAACTTGCTTACACAAAAACTTAAGTAAGGTCTAATGATGGTCAAATAGATTAGAAAGCCTATAAGCTTCCTAAAGAGGGTGATGTCCTCAAAGGATGCTTCATCACCTTCATTAGTTGCTTTCACAACATGCTCCATAGGGGTGTCAATCCCCTTACAATCTTTCATACCAAATCTTTCAAGAATGGAAGTAGCATACTTAGATTGACTTATGAAAGTACAATTGCTACTTCTAGACACTTCTATCCCAAGTATAAACTTTAGGAAGCCTAAATCTACCATCTTGAACTCACTAGATAAATCAACTTTTACTTTGCTTATACCTTCATCATCATTTCCTATCAAAATGATGTCATCAACATAAAGTACCAAAATATATAAAGAAGGCCCATAAGCACTTAGTACAAAGCCAAGAGAATAGAGAAAATCATGCAACCTAGAGTACCAAGCTCTAGGTGCTTGCTTCAAGCCATATAGGCTCTTCCTTAAGTAGCACACCTTTTGCTCCTCACCAACCTTGATGAAGCCCTCGGGTTGAATCATGTAGATTTCCTCTTCTAAGAAGCCATTCAAGAAGGCATTTGTCACATCCATTTGGTAGACATCCCACTTGAACAAAGTAGCAATGCAAATGATTAATCTAATAGTTACAAGCTTAGCTACAGGTGCAAATGTTTCTTCATAATTCAATCCTTTTATTTGAAGAAATCCCTTAGCAACAAGCCTAGCTTTGTACTTACTAATAGATCCATCTTGATTGTACTTTATTCTATAAATCCACTTACATGCAAGTGGTTTCTTCCCTCTTGGAAGATTTACAAGATTCCAAGTAAGATTTTCTTCTAATGCATCATACTCTACTTGCATTGCATCTCTCCAAACTTTAGATTTATATGCTTCTTCAAAAGATGATGGTTCTTCAAGCAATGTAGCTAAGAAGGAGTAAGAGGTAGAAGGTGTAGAGTCTTCCTTTGGCTTTCCCTTGTCCACATAGTTGAGCCTTGAGGGCTCGGCCTTGCTTCTTGATGATCTTCTCGGCCCCTTTTGACTTGGATCCATCTGTCTATCCTCGGGTTTGTCAAGATCCTCCTCGGGTTTGTCAAGATCTTCAATGCACAATGGGTTAGATCCATTTGACAATCTCTTAGCAATTGTGACTCATCAAAAAGTACATCCTTGCTTATCTTTACTTTCTTGGATATAGGATCATATATCCTATAGCCCTTGTTATTTTCTCCGTAGTCAACAAAGATCCCTTTGAAGGAGGTAGCATCTTCCTTCCTTCTTGTCTCCAAAGGGATGTGAACATAACAAATACATCCAAAGATCTTAAAATCTTTTACATTGGGTTTCTTATCAAACAAGGCTTGATAAGGTGAGATCCCATCTATAGCACTACTAGGAAGTCTATTACACAAGTAATTAGCACATGTTATAGCTTCTCCCCAAAATGAGATGGGAAGTGATGCATCAAGTCTTAAAGACTTTGCACACTCACATAGACTCCTATTTTTCCTCTCGGCCACCCCATTTTGTTGGGGGGTGTAGGAACAAGTGTATTGCAATTTAATGCTATTGATCTCAAAAAAGTCTTTCATTTTATTGGAGGTGTACTCTCCTCCATTATCACATCTTAGTGCTTTGATGGAAGTACTAAGTTGTTTCTCTACTAGAGATTTGAACTTAATGAAAGCTTCATAAACAAGACTTTTCTTTGATAGTAACTCAATCCATGTGAATCTAGTACAATCACCTATAAAAGTTACATACATCAAAGCACCTCCGTTACTTGCATGTGAAAAACTATGTACATCAGACTGTATAAGATCCAAGGGAGAGGTAGATCTTGATGAAGATCTCTTGTAAGAAGATTTGTGTGACTTTGCAAGGCCACATGCCTCACACATCTTTCCACACTTCTTGAAGGCTCTTGGTAGGCCGAGAGCTAGTTCCTTGCTTGCCATTGACTCCATAGATTGAAGATTAGGATGGCCTTATCTCTTATGCCATAGCTCCAGTTAAGATAGCTCCTCCCTAGCCAAGTTCACACTTTCATTTGCAACATTAGCATCCAACTTAAATAGTCTACCTTGTTTAATGCCACTAGCTATGCACTTATCATCTTTCAAGATGGAACAAACTCCATTCTTGAAGTGTACATCTAGTCCATTGTCCATTAATTGTCCTACACTAAGCAAGTTTCTTGAAATGGTAGAAACATACAAAACATTATCTAGATCTATCCTTTTAGATGTGTCTAAGCAAAGATGAATAGATCATATGCCATCTATCTTGCATGCTTGATCACTAGCAGTGTATATTGACTTCTTAGATTCATTACAAGATAGAAGAGTGGTGAAATAATGCTTGTTAAAAGACACGTGGGAACTAGCCCCACTATCTATCCACCATGTGTCTTGACTTGAAGTTGGTGTAGATGCAACCATCAAGGATGTATTGAATCCATCCTCATCTTCTTCCTCTTGAGCAATGTTCCCTTGATCTCCATTTGCTTGTTGATCCTTTTTCAAGTAGCATTCCGAGGCAAAGTGTCCTTTCTTTCCACAAAAGAAACACTTGAGCTTTGCCTTGTTCTTCACCTTGCCTTTGGAAGTAGATCCTCCATTCTTCATCTCGGCCTCCTTGCCTTGATTCTTTTTGAATGGATGTTGCTTCTTCTTGCTTTGGATGTAAAGTTTGCTTTCACCTCTCCTCCATTAAGTGACATGCCATCCATTCTTGCCTTGAGGTGTAGAAGCCTACTCTCCTCGGCCACAAGAACATTGTGCAACTTTTCAATGGATGGAAGAGTGTCTTGAATAACAAATGATTGGACTAAGTTGGTGAACTCATCACCTAGGCCATTTAAGATGATTTGTACTAGCTCTTGATCTTGGATCTTCTCTCCTATTGCACTTAATTTCTTGTTAAGAGATTTGATCCTAAGGAAATACTCTTGTCCACTCTCTCCACTTCCTTTCATGCTTTGGAAAACTTGATTTCTTAGCATGAGGATTCTTGAAGTATTATTGGATTCATAGATGCTCTTTAATGAATCCCAAGCCTCTTTGGATGAGGTACAAGAAGACACCTCTTTCAAGAGGTCATTGCATACATTTAACTTTATGCAATGTAGAGCTAATCTTGCTCTCTTCTTGTATTTGGCTTGTTCTTGGGGAGTTTGAGGCTCTTCCTCAACTCCTTGAACTATGTCAAATAGATCATGGATCACTAGGAGTGATTCCATTCTCACTTTCCAAATGGAATAATTTGTGGAAGTGAGTCTCTCACTTGATTCCATAAAATATCCACCCATGGATGACATTGTAGAATGAATGCTCTTCTTAAAATCACAAAGATTTCTGAATTTTAAAAGATCTATGAAGGGCCTAAATGTGAAAAATACAGATCCTAAGTGGATCTAAACTCCAAGATCATTGGCTTGAATGCTTGCACTCCAAACTACATAAGCTAGGAATTGGCAACACATTCTATGCTACCTAGAATGCAAAGAACTTGATCAAAAAGCATTTATCACAAATGGAAACTTCCATAAACATCAAGTGCGGCCCAAAATAGCATTATACAGTCCATAATACATCAGCCTACCACTTTTGGAAAGCACCTAAGATCATACACACAAAGCTTGAACTCAATCACTACACAATGCCAACAATGGAAGGAGAACCCAATAGAAAAATCTCTCATTAAGCAAATGAATACAATGGATCTGCTCCAACCTGTTTCTCCATGGCCTACCTGCTATATATAGCTGAGAGAGATGACTCTCTCTCCTCTCTCTAGACCCTCCTTACCTAAAATATGCCCTATATAGGTAAAATTGGCATATATGTCCAAAATACATGAAAATGGACTCATTTCAAAGGTCTTGAAGTTTGACACTTCTTCATACTGAAAAAATACACTTACTAAAAATATCTAGACCTGTTTCACACGTGTGAAAAGTCAGATCCTAAACTATGTGCCATTTTTAGCAATTTTGGCCTAAAACTAGACAAGGAAATGTTGACAATTTTCACACTCCCTCTTCAACTTAACTTGCTAGTTTTACAACACTACTTTGTTCCAACTTAAGAATGATCTCCATCATCAGAATAGATCTCTTCTCAAGGATCCTAATATGTACAAAATAGGACACAACATAATTGATATAGATAATAGTGTCCATATAGGATGCTTCACTATTTCTTACATCAATTTTACATAGAATCATAAAAATGGTACATGTAAAAGAACATAGAATCTCAATTAATGAATTCCTCCATGTATCCATCTCTGGTTTCTCTGTAAAATAGCAGCAAACAAGTTGTAAATGAAAGTGATCAACAAGTGTTTGCATGCCTCCTCCACATTTCACTATACATATAGTGAATGCAACATGTATCTCCATGAATGAACTTCCATCACCACCTTGCCTTTGTAGATCTTCAATCCATGAAAGCCTTTGAGTGAATGAATGCCAAAAAGATGTGTTCCCTACTCCATTTGAATGACCAAAACCTGAACTTGAAATACTTGAAGTACCTCCACAAGATTTGCACACAACGCTTGATCCTACAATGTCAACAAGTTGCCAATTTGCCAACACTAGAATACTAGATCTTGAAGTTTGTTCAAAAGAAAACATATTGACCACTTCAATACCTTTCAAGATCTGAATGAATTCATGTACTTGATCATACAAACCAGCAATGATAAAAGAGCCAAGGCATACAGGATGTATGACACAGATGCACAAAAGATCGTGATTTCTAGAGATTCTACTTTTGAAGAGATGGGTCAAAATGACCAAATAAAATTGACAATTGATCCCTTTGATGATAAAGCTAAAGTGCAAGTGAAGAAAGAAGTTGGTGTCGATATGGAAGAGCCAATGGAAAAGACAGGGTCAATAATGAGATTTCTAGGAGAGTGCCTAAGTGGTACTTGTCAGTAACAAGTGATGCTAATAAGGGAGATACTCCTGAATCAAGTGAGCAGGGAGAGCTTAGAAGATCAAGTAGAAATCGAAAACCTCCTACAAGATTAGAGATGAATCTAGCCCTAATGGGTTCTGTGCTCAAGGCTCAAGAACCAAAAACTTTTGATAAAGCAAAGGAGCACAAGGAGTGGCGTGAAGCTATGGAAATAGATGGAAGCTATATCGAAAAATAGGACATGGAACTTGGTTGAGCTACCTGATGGTAAGACGCCTATCACTTGCAAATGGATATACAAGATCAAATATGGAGCTGATGGGCAACTCAACAAGTATAAAGCACAGTTGGTTGCGAGAGGATTTTATCAGCAAGAAGGTATTGATTTTGAAGAAACCTTCGCACCCATAGCTAAGATGGTAACGATATATATTTCTGCTTTCTATGGTTGGAAGATCCATCAAATGGATGTTAAATTTGCTTTTCTTAATGGAGTGCTGGATGAAGAGGTGTACTTAGTACAACCTCAAGGATTTGTTGAGCCAGGGAGAGAGCATCTCGTTTGTAAGCTCAACAAAGCCATTTATGGATTGAAGCAAGCACCACGGGCGTGGTACTCTTGCATTGATGAACACTTCAAGTGAAGGGGAATGATAAAGAGTGATGCTGATCCTAATCTTTACATTCTAAGGCAAGATTCAGATATAGTGTTCATTGTGTTGTACGTGGATGATTTGATTATTACAGGAAGTAATGAGAGCTTAATTGATGAAATAAAATCAGATCTTTCCAAAGCTTTTGACATGAGTGATCTAAGATTGATGCACTATTGTCTTGGCATTGAAGTATGGCAAAAGGAAGACATGGTCTTTCTTACACAAAGCAAATATGCACGAGATTTGCTTTATAAGTTCAATATGCAAGATTGTAGGCCTTTGAGTACACCTATGGACGTCAACATGAAGCTTACTACATATGATGAATATGAGAAAGTAGATGCTTATTTGTATAGACAGCTAGTGGGTAGTTTGATTTATTTGACACACACACGACCTAATATTTCTTATGTTGTTGGTGTTGTTAGTCAATTTATGCAAGATCCTAGTCAAGCACGCTGGAAGTCTACTAAACGTATTCTCCGATACATTCGAGGGACATTGAATTTTGGTTTGAAGTATGATCAGCCTGAAGCGCCAATGTTGGTAGGTTATGCAGATGCCGATTGGGCAGGTAATATTGATGACATAAGATCTACCAGTGGTCATACATTCAGTTATGGTACAGTTGCAATTTCATGGAGCAGCAAAAAACAACCTATAGTAGCCTTATCATCGACGGAAATAGAATATCGAGCACTCAGCAATGCTACACAAGAAGCGGTATGGTTATGAAGATTGCTTGTGGATTTAGGTCAACCACAGGTGGATGCGACTACTATATCTTGTGATAATCAAAGTTGCATTCACCTTGCCAAATTTTAGTTTTACATGCTCGAACCAAGCACATCGAAATACACTACCATTTTGTTCGAGAGAAAATTCTTGATGGAGCCATTGATCTTGTTTTTTGTAAATCTGAAGATCAAATGGCAGATATTTTTACTAAGTAATTAGGTAGATGTAAATTTGAGAGATTTCGTATTCTATTAGGGATAGAAAAATGTAATTTATTTTATCATTGAGGGAGAGTGTTAGAAGTCAATGACAAACTTCATTGTTACTGTAGTATTGTGATTTTGGGACCAACAAACACAAAGTAACTTGAAATGAAAGTTGCTATACGGTTTCACACGTGTGAAAAGTACATACACAGCCTCCAAGTCGTTTTGATCCAAATGAATTCAAGCTATCACTCTAGATGAACTCGCCCTCACTAGTATTGGCCAAAAACAAATTTTGCAAATGATCTTTACAAGATTTATGATTCAATGATCACTCTCTTACTTAGCTCTGATACCATGATAAATTTTACAGTTTTTAGGACAATAATGATTGTACTTAACAATCAAAGAGAGTTATTGGTTGCTTAATCAATGGGTCTATCAAGTTCTACACATTAGATTTTGATCTAGATTCACTACATGTTGGCTGATTCTGACGAATCCCCAAAATACTTGGACAAAGCAACTCTCACCTTAGACCGAGGAGGTCTCTGAGAAGACAAGGCTAATGAAGACTGAGAGCCGAGTATTGTAAAAATTACAGCAAATAAGGATCCCAAAACACTTGAAATGATGAGGGAAACAATAGATTATGATTTCATAAGATTAGCACAAGTTGAACCATCAAAATCCATCAAAAATCTATGCTTGAACCTCACTAAATGGCCCAAATCCTTGAAGAAGGCTTCACACGTGTGAAAGTACGGCCTCCCACAGTCTGAGTACTGTACACCAGACCTACATTCAATCCTATAATCATTAGTAATCACAAGTACTCAAACAATTATGAACATAGAGAGCAATTGCACCATTATGAGAGAAAAAACATGAAATTGCTTGATTGATTTTGGTGAGATATCATCACCTATATATACATGATCCATCACGATTTTGGACAGGTATGAGTAGCCCTAAACCTATCCCTAATGCTAATTTTGGTGGATCTTTCATCCCTACCAAGTTAGGGCTGGAATCTTGGAGATCCCTCAACAATGCAAAAATTACCAAAAATGGCTCCTATTTTTTCTCCCTTGTATCTAAGCATAATTTGGACTCATTCCAAAGGTTCTAACACTTAGGTCTACTTGAGAGCATCCTTATGAATGGAATCCTATGCTATTTGGCATGTGTGACAAGCCACATCATGACCATCTAACTATTTACAAGTCATATGACCAAAACTAGTCAAGCTAGAATTGTGAATTTTTAACACTCCTCCTCACTATCTAGCTTGGTTCAATCATTGCTTTACTAATCACTCCAAGTGATGATCTGAACTTCATAAAAGGTGTCTTTTGAAGTGGTTTAGTAAGTAGATCAGCTACACATTCATTGCTTGGAACATGCTCCAAAGCAATCTCCTTGGCTTGCACCATTTCTCTCACAAAGTAATGGCATATCTCAATGTGCTTAGATCTTGCATGGAAGATTGGGTTAGATGCAAGGTGTTGGGCTGATATATTGTCATTGTAGATGATTGGTGCCTCCTCTGAATCCATGATCTTTAGCTCCACCAATAATCTCTTGATCCAAAGTACCTCCTTTGTAGTGGTTGTCAAAGCTTTGTACTCGGCCTCGGTTGAAGATAGAGATATAGTTTCTTGCTTTTTTGAAAGCCATGAAACCACACCTTCTCCTATGAAAGTTGAATAGGCACTTGTTGATTTCCTATATCTCTTGTCCCCTGCAAAATCTGAATCACTAAATGCATGAAGGTTAATCACATCTCCTCTATATAGAATCCCAAAATCCAATGTACCCGAGATGTATCTTAGAATCCTCTTAGCCTTTTTCCAATGGATATTCAATGGCTTTTGCATGGATTGGCTCAACCTACATATACTAAAGCTAAGATCTGGTCTAGTTATAGTGATCCACATTAAGGAGCCTATAAGTTGCCTAAACAAAGTGATGTCCATGAAGGATCTTTCATCATCTTCATTTGGCACTTTTACATCTTGCTCCATTGGTGTGTCAACACTTTTGCATACTTCCATCTTAAACTTCTTCAAAAGACTTTGAGCATAGTTTACTTGACTTATAAAGATAAAATCAGACCCTCTAAGTACTTCTATGCCTAAGATGAAGTGAAGACACCCTAGATCTACCATCTTGAACTCTAAGGATAGATCTATCTTGAATTTTTTCAATACCATCAACACTATTTCCACTAATGATGATGTCATCTACATAAATGAGTAAAAGTACAATACCAACATCATCAAACTTAATGTAAAGAGTGGGATCATATTCACTTTGAACAAAAGAAAGTGAAATAAGATAGCAATGTAGTCTTGAATTCCAAGATCTCGAGGCTTGCTTCAAGCCATAGTTGCTTCTTTGGAGATGGCATACTTTGTTCTCCATACCATGCTTGATGAACCCTTGTGGCTGCTCCATATAGATATCCTCTTCCAAAAAACCATTCAAGAAAGCATTAGAGACATCCATTTGACATAGAATTCATCCAAAATGTGATGCAAGTGCAATGATTAGCCTTATTGTGACCATCTTGGCCACACGTGCAAAAGTTTTCTCATAGTCTATCCCTCTCTCTTGAGCATAACCTTTTGTAACTAATCTTGTTTTATGTTTGTTAACACTCCCATTTGCATTCAACTTAAGCTTGAAGACCCACTTGCATCCTATTACATTCCTTTGAGGTCTCTCAACAAGCAACCAAGTTTCATTCTCAATCAAGGCATCATACTCATCCAACATAGCTTTATACCATTCTTTGGAGTTCAATGCATCTTCAACATTAGATGGTTCTTCAAAACTAGATAAAGCATAAAAAGTGGATGAGATACCCTCAACTTGCTGTCCTTTGCCTTGATATGTGAGCCTTGATGGCTCCACTTTTGCCCTTGAAGATCTCCTTGGTGTGATAGGTGGGTTTGGTGCTTGCTCCTCCATGAGCTCCTCCTCAAAACCAAGATCTTGCTCCTCGGCCATCTTCTTCTTGATTGTTGGAGCACTTGAGCCTTCTTCAAGCATATGCATATGATGTTCATCAAAGATGACATCCCTTGAAACAACACATTTGTTTAAGGATGGGAGATAGACTTTGTAGCCCTTGCTTGAGCTTGCATATCCAAGCATGATCCCTCTTGTGGAAGATGGATCCTCCTTGGTTCTTGTTTCCAATGGCACATGCACATAACATATACACCCAAAAACTTTCAAGTGATTAAGATTGGGTTTCTTTCCATAAAACATCTCATAAGGAGTTTTGTCTTCAATTGCTTTGCAAGACACCCTATTCATCAAGTAGTTTGCACATACAAGAGACTCACCCCAAAAGGATTTGGGCAAACAAGCATCTAATCTTAAAGCCTTAGAACATTCACATAATGTTCTATTCCTTCTTCCAGCAACTCCATTTTGTTGAGGAGTGTAAGGACAAGAAGTCTCTTTCTTGATCCCTTCCTCCTCACAAAAGGCCTTGAACTCATTGGAGATGAATTCTCCACCATTGTCACTTCTAAGAATCTTGATGCTATGATTATGATGCTTTTCCACAAACAACTTGAACTTTACAAAAGTATCAAATACTTGAGACTTGAAGGAAAGTAAGAACACCCAACAATATCTTGAGTAGTCATCAATGAAGGTTAAAAACATGGATGAACCTCCATTAGATTTGGTGCTAGCAATGTGCACATCCGAGTGTATAAGTTCAAGAGGATGAGATGACTTTGTGATGGAGTTAGGAAACACCTTCTTATGTGCCTTGGATAAGGCACAAGCTTCACAAACCTTGTCTTCCTTCCCAATAGACCTTGGTAGGCCTAAAGCATACTCCTCCTTGATCATAGCCTCCATGGAACCCGAGTTGACATGTCCAAGTCTTTTGTGCCATAAAGTAAAAGTAGATATCTTGCTCTTCTCGGCCAACATGACAACATTAGTATCCACAAATGCATCCAACTTATAAAGTTTGCCAAGTCTAGTGCCCTTAGCCACTATCTTACCCTTCTTCTTGATGAAACATTCATTTGAAGCAAAGTCAACATTGAAACCATTGTCTACCATTTGGCCAACACTTAGTAGATTCTTTGTTATTGTAGGAATGTACAAAACACCTTCTATGTTGATCTTTTTGGAAGATCCTAAGCAAAGGGGAATTCTACCAACTCCTTCAATCTTACAAGCTTCATCATTTGCTGTATAGATAGACTTTATAGGTCCATCATAAGATAAGAGAGAAGAGAAAAACTCCCTTTTACTAGTCATGTGTGAACTAGCACCCGAGTCAATCCACCAAGGATCTTCTCCTTTGAAGCTTGTTGAAGAAAATATGGACATCATGAGAGAGTCCTCATGTGAACTCTCCTCCTCCTCCTCTTTGCTCATGTTGGCTTGGCTTTGATCTTGCTTCCTCTTGAAGCATTCCGAGGCATAATGCCCCATCTTGCTACAATAGTAGCACTTCACCTTTGATTTGTCCTTCTTGACTTTGGTGGTTGATGGAGATGCCTTTGAGGGTCCTTCTTGATCCTCAAGCTTTGTAGACTTCTTGAATGTTGATACTTTGCCTTTGGACTTGCCTTTGTCTTTGGTGAAGAGAGCTTGGTCATCTCCACCTTGGATGGAAAGCCTATCCATCCTCTCTTGCATTTGGCTCCTTCTTGATTCCTCGGCCATGAGTGTGCCTTAGAGTTCTTCAAGTATGGGTAGCTTACCCATAATTGCATATCCCTGAACCAAATTGTCAAATTCAAAGCTTAGTCCATTCAATATGAGTTGAACAAGCTCTTCATCCTTGATAGGAGCACCTATAAAGGCTAGCTCTTTGTTCAATTCCTTTACTCTTAGGACAAAAGTATGTGCACTCTCTCCTTTCTTTTGATAGCTTCTATAGATTTGATTCTTCAAAGCTAACATTCTAGTTTGGTTCTTGGATTCATAGACCTTTTGCAAAGTCTCCCAAGCATCTTGAGCTGAAGTGCAATCTCCTACCTCTCTTAAGAGTTCATTTGCAACATTCATTTTTATGCAATGTAGTGCAACATTGCACCTCTTGATGTATTTGGCTTTTTCTTGAGGATGAATAGGTTCACCCTCCTTACCATTTACAATTTCCATCAGATCTTGCATGATCATGATAGATTCCATTCTAACTTTCCATATGGAATAGTTAGTTTTGTTGAGCCTTTCATTAGTATCCAGAAGATATGCATTTATAGATGCCATCTAGTCTCCTAATCAAGGACTTGACACAAATGAAGGTTACTTCTATTGATTTGATTGAAGGTCTATCTTATCCCACTTCTTAGGGACCTGAAAAGATCAGTAATAGACTTCCTATAAAGATCTAAGAATGATCTCTAACAAAATCAAATCATAGAATACTAGAAACAATGCACTTGCTTGATTGAAGTAGACAATACTAGTAGAATTGCCCCTCTTTCTATAAAGAACATTAAAGCTTCCAAATGATCTGATCAAGAGTGAATTTCAGCAACCTAATATACTTCCAAAATCACTTGTGAAGGAGCTAAATGGAACTTAATGAGGATGCAACACAATCTACTATCCAATCACAAGCAAAAAATGATCAAAATTGATGAAAAATTGATCTAATTTGGTGCATAAGTCAAGCAATGGTTGGACTGAACCTAAATCACTTTAGGAGGTGCCTACTACACCTTAGAACAGCCTTGAAGAGTCCCCAAAACTCTGATCTTCCCTCTCCTTGAATGCTAGAAAGCCTCCTCTATGAAATCACCTCCAAAACTCGCTTAGAAATCAATGCTTGGAGCAAGCAAAACTTGCTATCTTGGTAATGTGAATTGAATTCAACTTTGCCTCTGGTTTTAGACACCTAAACACCTGCAAATGAAGTCACACAACACCAATCTCCAATGTATTTGACTCACTTTGAGTTCTAGAATCAATACTAGATGCTAAGATCCAGTCTACACAAGATTTAGATCAAAAATTGTGATCAAATTGAATGAAAACCAAGGATTTAGCTCATTTCAACCTTTAGGCTCTGATACCATGTAAAAATTACAGCAAATAAGGATCCTAAAACACTTGAAATGATGAGGGAAACAATAGATTATGATTTCATAAGATTAGCACAAGTTGAACCATCAAAATCCATCAAAAATCTATGCTTGAACCTCACTAAATGGCCCAAATCCTTGAAGAAGGCTTCACACGTGTGAAAGTATGTCCTCCCACAGTCTGAGTACTGTACACCAGACCTACATTCAATCCTATAATCATTAGTAATCACAAGTACTCAAACAATTATGAACATAGAGAGCAATTGCACCATTATGAGAGAAAAAACATGAAATTGCTTGATTGATTTTGGTGAGATATCATCACCTATATATACATGATCCATCACGATTTTGGGCAGGTATGAGTAGCCCTAAACCTATCCCTAATGCTAATTTTGGTGGATCTTTCATCCCTACCAAGTTAGGGCTGGAATCTTGGAGATCCCTCAACAATGCAAAAATTACCAAAAATAGCTCCTATTTTTTCTCCCTTGTATCTAAGCATAATTTGGACTCATTCCAAAGGTTCTAACACTTAGGTCTACTTGAGATCATCCTTATGAATGGAATCCTATGCTATTTGGCACGTGTGACAAGCCACATCATGACCATCTAACTATTTACAAGTCATATGACCAAAACTAGTCAAGCTAGAATTGTGAATTTTTAACAAGTATGAGAGCCGGGAAATACTAGCTAGGAAAGACAAGTAAGAACTGTGTAAGTCTCATGGTGAATCCTTGAAGATGGAATGACCATGTAGGAACTAGTATTTCTAAGCAAATGTAATAAATGCAAGACCCTTCTTAAATAAAGTAGAGTGAGCCACCTTTTGATGGTGACCACTAGTGGAGAGCAATATTCCACTTGTAATTTGTGAAATGTGGAAATTCCATTAGGATGCCACCTAAGGAGCTCTCTTGCTTATTTAAGAGACTCCCTCTTTGTGAAGAGGAGCTTTTTGCATTGTATCTACTCCATGCTTAATAAGAAGATTTTCCATGAGTTTAATGCTACACTAAGCTCCTTGATCATGATGGTTTTCTTGAGTGATGCCCCTATGATCATGCCCTTCCATTCATATTGTGTGTGGTTGTGGATTTAGAGTGAAATAATTTTCTTGATTTCCTAGTTGTGGATTAGATTTCTTGTTTCCTTGTGGATTA
Source organism: Diphasiastrum complanatum (assembly GCA_029204225.1). Classification (NCBI taxonomy): domain Eukaryota; kingdom Viridiplantae; phylum Streptophyta; class Lycopodiopsida; order Lycopodiales; family Lycopodiaceae; genus Diphasiastrum; species Diphasiastrum complanatum. The sequence goes on from CM055115.1 coordinate 1,190,632, forward strand.
ATGTAGGAGCCAGCATTCAAGTAAACTAAATAGGCTGGATCTATGGTGTGATTCTTGCATATCTCTGTACAATCCAGTTCTTGATGTTCTTGGGATGTTCAAGAATCAAAAGGCTGGTTGGTTTCTTGATTCTTGGACTTCTAACGTGCTGTAGATTAGTTTCTTGTTTCTTGTTTTGTCAATTTATGCAAGGTAGTTCAGTGTTAATGTAGTGTAAGCTCTGATTTCAGTCCGTTTTAAGTGTAGGTAGCTGTAGAATGTGTAGAATGTTCATTGGTTTATATGTTGATCTGTGAATGAGCGTTCTTGGCTTGCATCCATGTAGAATGTAAGTACGTTCAAGAGTGACGTCTCTGAGTTGTCCTCTGACAGGTAGGACATAAAGAAAATACTACAACAAAATTTTATTTCCTTCTGCTTGGATTGGCATTGTAAAATCAACCAAGAAACCATCTAACGACTGCCATGAAGCCTGATAACAGGCAAAAACGGTTCTGTAAGCAAGAAGCAGAAAAATAAACAACAGGTCCTCTGGAGCAAGGGATCTGTCAACATTTTACATGGATTTGAGCAAGAGCAATGGATCAACACATCATAAATTAGTGAGAGCGGCCTCACACATGTGGAGTATTGTCCACAGTATGGCCTGCACCTGAAACAACAAGTACAATAGTCCTAGATAGCATTCACTCATAGAAATCACAAGACAAATGACTAGAAATCTCACAAAAGTGTAGAATGCAAAAGTCTCATCAATCTTCTTAGCAAAATGATGATCCTTTTATGGATCAAGTACATCTACAAGTCTGGTACAGTCCATCAAGTCTTCACACGTGTGAAGAGTGCCACATCACTCAGATCTATCCATTTGATCCATCCTTGATCCTTATCCAAAGTTGACCTTCTAGAATATGGCTAAAATCCGAAAAGCTAGTCTCCTAGAATATAGGAATATTCCCTACAAAATAGGATCTAAGGAAAATGGTCAACTCTTATCTTCTAGTACTCTATACACACGTGTGAACATCCACCTGCCATGTGGGAGCATTTACTCATGCACATGCAAGGAAAAGCTAATTTATAGGCGACTAGTCAACTTGACTAAAAAACTTGTCATATCATGTTCACACTAACTAAATTGATACAAAATCAATTTAGATATATACAAGTATGAAAAATACATCCTTTTACACGTGGGAACAGGCTCCACATGTGTGAAATCAGATCATCAACATTATTCTAATGTTTGATCAATATTTACAATAACCAATGTCAAGTGAGAAGTGACAATTTTCAACACATATGACTCGACATATGGCTTGAGCTTTGGCCAATACAATTCCCTCTTAACCAAGTCCAGAGTCATGTGTATATCGGGATGTCCTACACAGGGTATGTCATGACATTCAAACAAAATCTTCCGTTTGAGCTCATCATCACCAGGTATGCAAACTTTTCCATTCCGAAATAGTAATCCATCTCGAATGGTGAACTATTCCACAATCTCTTATCTTTCTTAGTTAGTTGAGTTCCTTGTGTTTCTGACTCAACATTGTCCACATTTCTTCCGGTCTGAACAATGTTTCAAATGTGACCAAAATGATTCATATTTTCCTCTCAATGAAAGATATAGATTTGTAGAAATCTGGGTGAATGACAACTCGTTTAGTTCACCAATCCGACTAAGAGCATCTGCAACTTGATTAGAGCTGCCTGATCGAATTCTTGTATCAATTTAGCCCATCAAGCTTTTCTCCCCCGAAGATCATGTTGATCACAAAAATACTTAAGAGATTGGTGATCCGTATACACTACAAACTTACTACCATACAAGTAGGGTCTCCAGGTTTTGAGTGCATGGATTATAGCAAACAATTCCTTTTCCTGCGTAGTATAACGCAACTGAGGACTAGTGAATTTTTTGCTTTCAAACGCTAGTGGCCTATCCATTTGTAATAGAACTGCTCCAACTGCAACATCACTTGCGTCTGTTCTCACGACGTAAGATAAATCTAAATTTGCAATTTGTAACACGGGAGCTGAAACGATCATTGTTTTAAGTTTCTCAAAACACTGATTTGATTCCTCATTCCAAACAATAGGCGGACTAGGTTGATTCCTCTTTTTCTTTTTATTAACAATTCCTTTTGTCAAATTATTAAGTGATGCTGCTAACTTAGCATAATCCTCAATAAATCTCTTGAAGAAAAGTGTAAAACGTAAAAAAGACTTTTCTTGCCTCACAGTTTTCGGAATTGGCCACTCAATCACAATTTTGATTTTATCCTCGTCAATCTTGATCCCATTTACTGTGATCTTATGACCGAGATAAAGCAACTCTTGCTTAAAGAATTCACACTTGGACTCTTTAGCGTAGAGTAACTCCTGACGAAGCTTCATCAAGACGATTTTTAAGTGTTCTACGTTTTCCACCATGGATTTACTGTAAACGAGAATATCGTCTAAGAATACTACCACAAACTTTCCCAAATATGGACGAAATAAATCGTTCATCATTTGTTGGAACGTTGTTGGAGCATTCGTTAATCTAAATGGCAACACTAGAAATTCATAATGACCAGATCTAGAACAAAATCTTGTCTTTTGGACATCTTCTGACTTAATTCTTATTTGATGGTACCCTGTCTTGAGATCTATCTTGGTGAAATACCGTGCTCCACCCAAGCGATCTACAAGGTCATCCATCCTGGGTAATAAATATATATTCTTTGTAGTCACTTTATTAGGCCCCTTGTAATCCACACACATCTTGAAACCTCCATCTTTCTTCGCTTTAAGAAGAACAGGAGTGTCCCATGGTGATTTACTAGGTTGTATATGTCCCATCCTCAGATAGTTTTCTGTTTGATTTGAAATCTCTGTCTCCTCTTTTTGAGAGAACCTATAAGGTTGTCTAGAGACAAGTTGACTTTCTGGAATTAACTCAATCCTATGGTCTACTGACCTAGACGGTCGTAAACCATGAGGTAATTTAGATGGAAAAACATCCCTAAATTCATTTATGATCTATTCTTTCACTGCTTGTTCATAATCTAAATTTACTGACTTAAAAATTGTTGAGAATTCACAACCATTTAGATTTATTTTAGGAACATCCACAACTGGAATAGCACAAATTAAACAAACTTCATACTCAGAATAATCCAATGCTTCCATTTTATTAATTGTAGAAATCTGATCCAACGGACGTACAAAATTACTGCCAAATAATGTAACTACTTCACTCTCCTTGAAAGTGAGAACATGCTTCTCAAAATCAATTAACAAAGAAGGCGATTTACTAAATAACCATTCATAACCTAAAATTAAATCAGTACGAGCTAGGTCTAAAACATGAAAATTAACTAAACTTGTGTGTCCTTGCACCAAAACTGGGAGCTTTGAGACTTTGTTCCAAGTCTTCAACTCTGCTCCTGAAGCTAGATAAACTTTATATCTATGATTGCTGGCTTCAGTTTCCAAGCTGAGTTTCTGCACAAGACAAGAATTAATAAAATTATGAGTTGAACCACTGTCCAATAAAATACTCACTTCTTGATCTTTAACTGTGCTTATTAAACGAAAAAGTTCATTAGGCAAGAAAGAAGTAGTACTAAAAGAACATTCACACTCACAATCCATCCAGTTAATTTTCAAAGTCTTACCATTGCCTCCTGGGATTTCAATCATGTGAGCAGACCCCTTTCTTCCTTTTTGGACAAAATTTCATCATATGTCCAGGCTTCTTGCAGACAAAACATAAGTTCTCTATTTTAGCCTTTTCCCGGGACATAGATTTCTTGAATCTCTTTCTCTTCGACTTCCTGGGTTCTGATAGTCGGCTGGCAAACCTAGGACAAACTGCCATAATCACAAAGTTGCATCGAATGATGAAACCCTATTACATAGGTCCATGAATTCCTGGATATAAGAGTCTAAACTCTTTGTACCCATCTTGCAGTTCACGAACTTTAGGTAGTAGTCCACATCATCAGCAACTACGAAAGCTTTCTTGAAAACTTCTGCAAATGCATCCCAAGTAGTTGGCTTCACCGGTAAATCTCGCCACCACGATGATGCTTTGTCGTGTAAGAACAGCACGACACTTTCAATTTTCTTCTCATCAGGAACACCATGCTGATTGAAGCAACTACTCCACTTGGCCAGCCAGTCCTCAATGACCTCAGGTTTCTTCTCCTTCTTTTTGTACGAATAAACCTCCAGTTGAAAACCGAGATTGGGTGAAAACATCAATTTGACTTGATTCAAAAGGACCTCCATTTGCTGATCTCTCATCTGATTACGATTATTCATGTCATTTAGTGTCGTACTCAACTGCTGACAAATCACCATATAAGATGGTGCACCTGGATTTGCAGCCTGATTTGAAGTTTCTTCGGCCATCTCAAAATATCTATTTTGAAAATTACAAAATTTAGTTAATATCTAATTAACTCATAATGAAGTATTGTTGACCAAAAAACTGACTGAAATTGATTCCAGTATGGTCAAATCACTATTTTTAGTCAATTTCATAGATATCATGTTTCATCTTCAGATTGTGTTGCAGATCTTCTCACCAAACCTCTACTCAAAAATGTGTTTATGAGGATGAGGTCTAGCCTTGGCCTAATTTCGAAGTCTATGTTGATAGGAACATAAATTTTAAGGAGTGTGAAGATTATTAAAATATTATCTTCCTATCTCGAATTTGGAGCCATGTCCAAGGTGATTTCCACTCAAATTCATGTTGTACATAACAGGAGTGTGAATTGAGCACATATCCTTCTAGTGTAGCTCGGATTTGAGTTAGATAGGTTCAATTATGATGACATGCATATGTTTAGATAGCATGCAAAGTCTTACTATATGCATACAAGCCACATGCAATCAGTGCATGCAACATGCAAAGTAGTTCCAGGGATCTACACATGGCTAGGCAGTTTTATGAGTTGACATGCTGTACATGCAACATACATGCATGTAGTTACACATGTGGATCTATGGTAGGTGAAATAGTTCAGTTAAGTGGACTTTCCATGCAACTCCACTATAGGAATTTGAATCTCTCTCATGTAGGAAAAGTTGGGCATGTTTTGCCACATTGTAATTATTGAGATTTTGGTGTTTTGGACTCATTCTCTCTCTACCCGAGTTTTCTATGCTTGATTTTCTCTCTCTATTCGAGAGCAGCCTCTTTTTCCCATACTGAACACTTAGAATTATTTGACATTCATTTCTCATGGTGAAGAGTTAGATTTTTTTGCCTTAGATTTTTCAAGCATACTGTTCTTTGATCAATCTTGTGCAATTACAACACCTCAGTAAGATCCTGTAGGGTGTGTGGTGAAGTTCACACGTGCTAAAAACTTCACAATGCTCATTTACGAAGAGGCACCGGCTGGATCCTCACACCAGGCGTCAAGTTCACATAGTCATCGTTGTCCACACAGCGAGATCGTTGTTCCTGACTCGCCTTCCGCGTGATGACATCGTACTAGGAAACCAACTCCAATTGTGCTTCCACCCCTTGCTACAACCCGCACTGAGCTACATCTCCCTCAAACCACTAATGCATCCCTCGCTTCTGAAAATACAAAAATAAGCTTGGCAGAGGCCAAAAATTTTGTATATAGATAAACACACATGTGTGGAGCCTGTTCCCACGTGTGAAAATAGTGTACTTGTCATGTACCATAATCATATAGGTTGTACATATGATTTAATTCAAGTTCTAGTGGCTAAAAAGGCCAAAAACTAGTTTTCTAGATATATGACACATGGCATCAATCTAATGATTGCATGAGCCAAATATTTTGGTTAGGTGTCACATCCCATGTGTAGAGGACATCTCACACGTGTGAAATAAGCTGAAGTAGACGAATTTGGACTTCTAGAAGATTTTCAAGTAGATCTCCATATAGAAGGAAAATGGACCAAAAGTGCTCAAAATAGAAGGTTTTGTCCAAGTGTCAGTTTTGCATGATGAATCATCATATGACAAAGCACCTTCACACATGTGAGATCAAAGGGATGATCAGTACCACGAGCTCCCACTTATTGTATATATAGAGCCACATTTGGCCATAATCAGTGTGAGACACCAATCTTGGTTTTGGAAGCAATTTTGAGTGATTCTCTCCATTTGTCTACATTTGTTTTGATTGTTTTGAGGTTCTATCAATGTGTACTTGATTTTTAGGTTGGAGTCCGTACTCAGACAGTGTTTCACACGTGTGAAACCATAAAGTACACTTACCTTCAATTAATGATTGTTCTTGTTAGGATTTTGTGTCTAGAATTGATCTTAATTTGAAGTAGATTGATAGATCAAGTAATCTGACAACCAATCCCTCTTGAGGATCATATTAGGATCCACTCTTGGTCCTTTTTGTACTTTTTGCACAGCTTCCGCTTCCTCACAGGGTCAGTCTGTGACAATTGGATCTACCATTCTAATCACAGCTTCCCAGGCCGCCAGTCCCCCACATATTCGAGTTATTTCGCCAAACACCCAAACTTTCATGGATATGTTCAATGATTCCAGCCCATTGGGCCCAGGTCAGATCTTTGAAATGCCAAAAAGCCCAGGTCCCTTTGCACTCCAATCCCCTGGAAGAGGATTCGAACAATTCCATGATACTTCTACTGGCTTTGATGATTCTTTCCAGATCAACAAGCAAGATCAAGCTGAAGCCGCACTGGACATCATCAAGGTCATTCATGCTATTATATCTCCAAAGTAGTTCGATGCCACAGTGTTCGAGGGTTTTGAAGAAGCAGATATCTTCGAAGAAGAAGAACCCGCCACACACCAAAGGCCAGCTAGCACAATTCCTACTGGAGATGTTCATGTTGCTCCTGCTGCTGCCACTTCTATTTCTACTACCGTCGACTCTGTTCTATTTCTAACCTTGCGCGCGTGATCCAAATTATGATTGATGACAAACAAGACATGTCCAAGCGCATAGCCGATCTTGGGATAGAAAACACACTGATTAGCCAAAAGGTTATTCAGTTAAACCGTGAATTGCAGATTGCCAAGCAACACGAGGCAAAATCTAAAATTGATTTGAAGAAGGCCAATGAGTCCTCTCAAAGACTAGAAGATTATGTGGCAATTCTTCAGAATGCACTTCAAATGGCACAAGACAAGGTTGACAAGGCGATCCAAGATTCAAAACAACAAGTCTTGTTGTTGGCAGGTCAGTTGGACTTAGCGGAATTGGAACGCAAACTACTTCAAGGTGAATTGGATGCAACCACCCTTGAACGTGATTTCTACTTACAGACATAAGTGTCTGATCATCCAGTTTCTCAAGACAAGATCGATACTTATTCCAAAAAGTGAAACCTACCGTATTACATTGGCAGGGTTTCAAGAGAAATTCGACAAACTCAAAAGGACAGCAACCACTGAGCTTGGCAAGGCAAAGGCCATTATCAAGGATTTTGAGAAAGCAGTCGCTTAAGTGTTGGAAGCCATGCCTCAAATCCTAGTCTCAGTCATGCCGCAATTCTTCCCTCAACACCAGGAAGAGACAACAAGGGATACAGGGTTAGATGCGGGCATGGACCAAGGAGGAGCTCCAGACATTCAAGAAACAAGCCAATTTTACTCACAAAATTGCAAAACTTCTAACGGCCATAACTTTTGCTATAGTACACCAAATTAGGTGTTGTAAAGCTCAGAACATAGGGAGATCTAGTGACCGAGACAGTTGCCACATCAGCCTGCCACCTAGGCTTCACACGTGTGAGAACAGTGCAACTGAATTTATGTAGTAGGGCACACTTTTTCTAGGCCATAACTTGCAAAATCATGCATACACCTCCCCAAGCTCAAAATTGATGCTACCAACAGACTTAAATATTCGATTAGACTTTCGTGAAGCATTCATACAGGTCCTATGAAGCGATATGGGCTGAGAACAAAGATTTCTTGGTTTGTAGAAGTCAAAATAGCTTCAAACTTGATGGAAATGAAGCATAAGCCTCCAACCATCAATTTACAAGTCTAATAGCTTGTTCAGAAGGCAAAAAGGAATGCTAACATGCTATAAAAATTCTAGAATGGTCTTCTTATAGATTTAGAGTTATCCATCTCCCAAAAATCACCAAAAATGGTCATTTTTTTTAACTTTTTTTACTTCCTACAAGCCCAATTCCTAGAATTCTTGGCTTTAAAACAAGCAAAAATAATGATTTTTAGCTCTTTTCCGGTTTTTTATTCACTATAAAGTGGAAATGCATGACATGCAACTCTTTCTCTAACACATGCAAACCAATTTACAGAGTTATAGCCATCTAATTGATTTGATCTTGTTGGATCTTGGTTCTTACTATCAATTTTGTGTCAAAAAGCATGAAAAACCAAACAATTTTGACCAAAACATAGCCTAGAATCATAAATCATGAAAGAACTGGCATGCATCATTAACTATCCCTAAAATGAAAGTACACTTGCTGGAAAATTCAGATCTACATAAGATTTGAGCTACACAAGAAAAAAGCTCCAAAAAAGCAACACAAATTGGCTTTCTAGGACAATTCACCATAAACCACATAAAATTGAGAGAGACATGGATCTTAGTAACATGCAAATTGAAAACGGGAGAATCCACCAACTTGCACACTTGTTCCACCACCTGGATGAGAATACTAGTTGATCTCCACCAAAATTCCAATGAAAAGCAATACCACTCCAAGTTTCCTGATCTTCGTAAGCCTTGCTTTGATACCAATGTAAGGGGAGCCTCCACAAGATCCTACTTACAAGACAAATTGAAAACAGGAGAATCCGCCAACTTGCACACTTGTTCCACCACTTGGATGAGAATACTAGTTGATCTCCACCAAAATTTCAATAAAAAGCAACACCACTCCAAGTTTCTCGATCTTCGTAAGTCTTGCTCTGATACCAGTGTAAGGGAAACCTCTACAAGATCCTGCTTACAAGACAAACACAATGGAAAACACACTATGGAGAAACCACTCAACCAAGTAGAAGCAACCAATCAAACTCTAGAAGCTTCACCCCCAAGCCAAGGAATAGGAAGCATGAAAGTAGAGTGAAAAACCATAAGATAGAGTAGTAAGACGAGTTTGGCCTCCTTATGTAAGGCTTAGAACCCCCTGTGCATTTAGTAATGCAAGTTCCCAAGTCCCCTATACATAGATTCCACTAGAATAGAGTCTCTATGCATGGATCCTCTATTCATAGAATTGTTATTGATACTCTACACATGCACATACGGTCCCAAATCTTGTACTGACTCCATTGAGTGTGTTCTCGGCCTCACAAGGATATTAATTACGTTCGGGTCACGTCCAATATGACATGGCATAACTAATAGCTTGTTTCATTGGTGTACCGTGTATCCAAGACTAGGAGAATATTGAATCTTGTGTACTGGTCATGGACATAACACTAAGGTTAATCCTTCACTCATCTTGAACAACAAGAACTTCTTTCTCAAGAAGAGACGAGTCGATACATCTGTTGTTTCATATAGACCAGAAAGAATATCTCATGCTTTTTTGGAACTGTAACAATTTGTTACATGAGCTATTTGTGAATCTTTAAGATTCAAAGATACAATAGCTAATGCTTTGCCATCCTTAGCTTCCCAAGTAGTCAGTATGTCAAGTTCAACCGGCTTGGCTCCAACATGTGTGTGTGAAATGGACTATCAATGTTAATTGTATTGTGATGTGATTGGTAGATTTATAATGGTTCAAAAGCAAGCCAATAAGGGAGTTACAAACTGTGAAATAAACAAACAAGCTGATGATGAGTCCAGAATTTCAAAAGGTGGTAAAAAAAACGAAAATAAATAAGTGTGTTGAGTTCAAGCTTGTGAAGCAATATGATAATCCAAAAAAAGTACATGAATTAAGTGTAATGGTTGGCATTGCTGGTTGTGATGTCATTGCCAAGCTCATGGTCGTGATTAAAAAATTTTGTGGAATTAATACATTATTGTTTTGTGTGGGCTTGAGAGAAGAGGCATGCTAATGCATTTGCACTTTCAAGTTATTTGTAAATGCTTTGCATCCTTTGTATTAATGGTGAATCACTTGAGCAATATCTTGGTTGGACAAAAGAGTATCCACATGGCAACTTGGTGTTGTGTAAGTACTTGAGGCAAAGGGAATTTATACTTGGTAAAGAATAATTGGATATTTTTGAAGGATCTTGAAAAGGCTCACTTTCAAAGTTTTATGTATGTTGTATATCAGAGTGACATAGATAAAGGTTGTGAAGAATAAATTAACTATGATTAAAAAGTTGTGTCCTTAATGCCTATTAATTTGTTTGAGCAAGCATTTATATTTTCAATTCACCCATTCAGCAAGTCTTTTTAGCCAAGGACTGATAAGTATTATCCAACTACATGAGTGATGCCATTTTAGAAAAAAGGCATGGATCTTTGCCTTTTTTCCATCACATCGACTTTGTTTATGTTGTGTCCATAAACAAGTCTTGGCTAAAAACAAGTCCTAGGATCATCATGTACTTGAGTGATATTTTACATGGTATATATATGTCAATTCCCTTGAATTACAATCTTGGGGTAAATGCCTTCACCCAAGTATATTTACTAGGAAACACTGCGTAGATTGTTGGTATAGATCAAGTTTTGCTCAAAAAGAGTCCTAGATTACACAACAGATTTGAGTTATATGCATAGATTGTTAGTATATTCCAAGTCTTGGCCTAACTATTATGATTTATGATTTGTCTCATGAACAAGTTCAACAACTTATTGAGATACCAAGATATGAAATGTTAAATATACTAGGATACCATCGATAAGTAAAGAACATGGATGAACATGTGCAAAATAGTGACAGCTTTGACGTACCAAGTGTTCACAATTATCTGTCCACTAGCGAATGTACATAAAAAGGCTTGAAAAAACTATAGAATAATGTTCATGACATACTTTAGATGGACGGCCAGCAAATGCTAGCACTTTATTGTTGAAATTTAAATTTCACCTGCATTTGGGCTAGTCATAGTCCAAATATCGAAGTCAAATGACTATATTTTCTTGTACACTAAGGACAACCAACGTTAGTAGAGTAGCAAGGCAAAATCCTTGGACCTTTGGTGGACTAGATGATTAGAAAGTTCGCTGGACTTTAAAATTTGGAGTCGCTGCTCGGGAATGCCAAGTAATAATGGCACCCAAGTCACCTTTGCCCCTATTCGCAATAAGTATCAAAAGTCTACATTATGATTTCCCCTATATTTTTATCTTGATTTATGCTGCATGCTTTATCACAATTTTGTTTCTTGAGAGTGCTATGATTATTTTCTGCCATCCAACATGACTAGTGCATTGGCAAAAGGGAGTAGGGCTATCATGAAAGTTATTGCATAGAATCAACATCAACAGAGAGGCAGCTGACTTAGTATGCTTTTAGTCAGAGAATGTCAAAATTCACGTCTTGTAAGTAAAAAGGCATGTAAAGATCCAAGTCAACAGCATCTCTACCCCAAAAATCTCCTATATGAAAAAAAATAAAGAAAAAACCCTCCCTTGCGAAGAATATAGAATGTGTTACAGTAAGACATAGAGGCTCAGCATGCAAATTTTGGACCAGAGGTCTCATTGCAGTTAGTACAATGTAGCTGCAATAAGCCCAAGCCTACACCCTATGAATATCTTCTATCTGACAAATAAATAGTGCATTTCTGTATTCTTTTAAAAATGAAACTGAGGCTCTTCACATATGTGCATGTGCGCCTATCACTGCAAATATCATCCATCTGATACAATGTACTGGCTCAAAAAGTGTTGCACCAAGGCTGGTTTAGAGTTGTGCAAATTCTCTCCCCCATATGCCACTGCATACGTTGTTCTTGCTGAAAGCAGCAAAACTTCTACTGCATACAATTTGTGTCTCATATTCACCGTTCTGGCCACCTAAAAATAGTAAGGCCAAAGACAGTACTGACCATGATTCAATGACTTGAAAAAATAATCAATCGGAACAACTGGACTAAAGAATGATTTACCTTTTTCATATCAATATAAATGTGTCGAAAGGGCATCAGGCATGATGAGCTTATACATGGCTCAGGAGCTTGATCGACTCCTCTTTGATTCTCGCTCACCAAGATACAATCCAAGTGAAACATCCTGAACAGAGGTTCTTGTAGCTTTCGTATGAGGTTCATTTCCTGGTCGAGGAAGCCTATCTTCACTTGACAAAGACAATCCAATATCAAAACTACCAGTATATTTAAAATTATCTGAATGATCAGACGCAATCTTTTGTAAACTGCCTTCATGAAACACTAAGCCCTGGCTGATATCATCACCTTGAAAAGATTTTCTCATGACCTCAAAATGCAAAAAGTTCTCATTATGGACTGTTGGAGTTCTTTCAATAGGCCCGTCTACATCAGTCAACAACAAGCTGTCTCTTATACTAGCTCGGGAGGACGAGTCACCCATGGTAGAGTCTGTTGCACTTCCGTCTGCTAGATTTTCTTCAAGTGCTTCTGAAAGAAGAAAGACGTTGACAAAACACTAAGCAGAAAACATTCTTTTGAAACGAGCCAGACTAGAAATATTTTATGAGCTTTTCGAACCATTCTGATAGTTAATCTTGACTAAAAACAGCAATCAACATATAGTTGTGTCTAGGATAGCATAGTACTGAACATAACAAGACAGGCAATCTTTAACTTAATGAAAGTCCAGCCATTAAATCTTAGACCATCGACTCCATGCACAGCAAGAATCATTACACTACATTTCAACAATCAGAATGCAACATCAAGCATTCACCATAAACAATCACTAAGTAGGGAGATGGAAGAAGAACACGCAATATCACTCTATCACACTAACTTCATACTGAATATAAAATGTACATATAAACCCTGAACCCTGATAGAGAGAGAAAACCTACGAAGAGGCTAATAGACTAGCCTACGACTAATTACAGCTGGTAACAGCTGTCAACATTAATGTACATCGTAAACAGCAACAATGAAGTTTATCATTGATTTCTAACACTCCCTCAATGATAAAATTACATTCTTCTATTCCTAATAGAGTACGAAACCTCTCAAATTTATATCTATCTAATGACTTATTAAACATATCTGCCATTTGATCTTCAGATTTACAAAAAACAAGATCAATGGCTCCATCAAGAATTTTCTCTCAAATAAAATGATAGTGTATTTCGATGTGCTTGGTTCGAGCATATAAAACTGGATTTTTGGCAAGGTGAATGTAGCTTTGATTGTCGCAAGATATAGTAGTAGCATCCACCTGTGGCTGACCTAAATCCACAAGCAATCTTCGTAACCATACCGCTTCTTGTGTAGCATTGCTGAGTGCTCGATATTCAGCTTCCGTTGATGATAAAGCTATTGTAGGTTGCCTTTTGTTGCTCCATGAAATTGCAGCTGTACCATAACTGAATGTATGACCACTGGTAGATCTTCTGTCATCAATATTACCTGCCCAATCGGCATCTGTATAACCTACCAACATTGGCGCTTCAGGCTGATCATACTTCAAACCAAAATTCAATGTCCCTCGAATGTATCTAAGAATACGTTTAGCAAACTTCCAATGTGCTTGACTAGGATCTTGCATAAATTGACTAACAACACCAACAGCATGAGAAATATCAGGTCGTGTGTGTCAAATAAATCAAACTACCCACCAGCTGCTATACAAATAAGCATCCACTTTCTCAGATTCATCATATGCAGTAAGCTTCATGTTGACATCCATAGGTGTACTCAAGGGCTTACAATCCTGCATATTGAACTTATAAAGCAAATCTCGTGCATATTTGCTTTGTGTAAGAAAGATCATGTCTTCTTTTTGCCATACTTCAATGCCAAGACAGTAGTGCATCAATCCTAGATCACTCATGTCAAAAGCATTGGAAAGATTTGATTTGATTTCATTAATTAGCCTCTCATTACTTCATGTAATAATCAAATCATCCACGTACAACACAATGAACACTATATCTGAATCTTGCCTTAGAATGTAAAGATTAGGATCAGCATCACTCTTTACAATTCCCCTTCGCTTGAAGTGCTCATCAATGCAAGAGTACCATGCTCGTATATGGCTTTGTTGAGTTTACAAACCAAATGATCTCTTCCTGGCTCAACAAACCCTTGAGGTTGCTCTAAATATACCTCTTCATCCAATACTCCATTAAGAAAAGCAGATTTGACGTCCATTTGCTGGATTTTTCAAACATAGAAAGCAAAAATTGCAATGATAGAACGAATAGTTACCATTTTGGCTACAGGTGCGAAGGTCTCCTCAAAGTCTATACCTTCCTGCTGCTCAAAACCTCTTGCAACTAATCATGCCTTGTACTTGTCAAGTTGCCCATCCGCTCCATACTTCATCTTGTAGATCCACTTACATGTGATAGGAGTCTTACCATCAGGTAGCTCAACCAAGTCCCATGTTTTGTTCTTCGATATAGCCTCCATTTGTGTTTCCATAGCTGCACGCCACTCCTTGTGTTCTTTTGCTTCGTTGAAAGTTTTAGGTTCTTGAGCCGTTAAGATGGATCCCATTAGGACTAGATTCATCTCTAATCTTGTAGGAGGTTTTCGATTTCTACTTGATCTTCTAAGCTCTTCCTGCTCACTAGATTCGGGAGTATCTCCCTTCTTTGCACCATCTGTGACTGTTAAGTACCATTTAGGTACTCTCTTGGGAATTTCAGCATCGGGCTTGCCTTTGTCCAATGGATTTTCTATATCAAAATCCACTTCCTTCTTGACCTGTACTTTCGCTCCCTCATCAAAAGGTTCAGTGATTACTTCAGATTGTTCACCTCGGCCCATCTCGTCAAACGTAGCATCCCTAGAAAGTACAAGCTTCTGTGCATTTGTGTCATACATCCTGTATGCCTTGGCCTTCTTATCATATCCAAGGAAAATACACTTGATAGCTTTTGCATCCAATTTCCTTCGTTTCTCATCAGGAATATGAGCATAAGCATCACAACCAAATACTCTCAAATGAGAAATATTAGATTTTTTTCCAATAACAGCTTCATGAGGTGTCTTACCTTCCACGGATTTTGTAGGACACCGATTCAGGATGTGCGTAGCTGTGCTACAAGCTTCTGCCCAAAAGGTGTTTGGTAGACCCTTGCTTTTGAGCATCGCCCTGGCCATCTCAACAATAGATCTGTTCTTTCGTTCTGCAACTCCATTTTGCTATGGTGAATAAGGTGTTGTAGTCTGCATCTTGATCCCTTGATCTTTGCAGAAATCAATAAATTTTGTCAAAAAATACTCACCACCTCCATCAGATCTCAAAGTTTTGATGCAACATCCTGTTTTCTTTTCAACTAATGCCTTGAATTCCTTGAACTTAGCAAAAGCATCTAATTTCTTGCTTATGAAATAAATCCAAATGCATTTGCTATAATCATCAATAAAGGTGATAAAGTAATAGTAGCCACTAAGAGATCTAGTCTGCATAGGTCCACATAGATCACTGTGGAGAAGATCTAGGATGCCACTGGCTCTCCTTGCTCCACTTTTGGGAAACCTCTCTCTGTGTTGTTTTCCCGAAATGCAACCTTCACAAATTTTTCCTTCAAAAGAAATATCAGGCAATCCTATAACTGGATTACCTCTTTTGAGAATCTGTAAACTTTGAGCACTAATATGACCGAATCGTTGATGCCAAAGATCACTTCGACTATCAACCGTGCTTACCACAGCTTGAGCAAAAGATCTCGCATTCAATTTGTAGAGTCGATTCTCGTTAACTCTAGCTCCTGTAGCAATCACTTTGTAGTGATTCTTGATGTCTTTGACAAGACATTTGTCGCTGTCAAACTCAACCTTGAGTTGTTGATCATCCATCGTCCCAACAGATAGTAGATTGTTAGCTAAGCTAGGTACATATTGCACATTATCCGCTTTATCTTCCTGCTGGCTAACTTCACTGGTACCACTCCAACTCCTTTAACAAATAGCAATTTGCCATCGGCTTGTCCAACTTCATCACCATTGTGCTTATCTGCTTTATCTTCCCGCTGGCTAACTTCACTGGTACGACTCCAACTCCTTTAACAGATAGCAATTTGCCATCGGCTTGTCCAACTTCATCACCATTGTGAGTTTCCTTGAGTTCTGAAAACCACTCTTTCCTTGAAGTCATGTGCTTGGATGCACCACTATCAATGTACCATGTATCCTTGGTTTCATCACTTGTCATTAATGCTGCAATGAACAATTTTGAGCTCTCACCTGTATCATCTTCATATTGATCATCATCGTATTGATGTTGATCAGTATAATTGTTTTCATAATTATAATCATCAAATTGATGTTGATCAGCTTTTGTTTCTTGAAGCATTCACGCTCCCAGTGGCCAGGTTTGTTGCAATACCTACAATTTCCAGGTTTATTTTGCCTGGAATAGTCGCGTCCTTGACCTTGGCCTTGATTCCAATTGCCTCGATTTGGGCCATCATTGGATTGTTCTTGAGATTGTTGGAATGATCCACGATTTGAGTTTCCACCTCTTGATTGGTGTCTTCCACGACCAAATCTATCACCACGTCCCCTGACTGCAAGAGCTTGATCAAATCCCCTGTTGCGATGACTCAAGTTCTCTTGACGTTGTTCTTCCAGCAAAAGCAATCCACCTAACTCTTCATAGGTTGGAAGATTTTCCCGTGTGGCTATACTTGTCACAAACATCTGATGTGACTCACTCAAACTATTCAATGTCAACTGCACGATCTCACGATCCTGTACTCGCTCTCCAACTACTACTAATTGGTCACGAATCTCTTTGATCTTCAGTAGGTGATCAGCAACAGTTGCACCATCATCCATCTGCAATGTGTGCAGCTGCGTCTTCAGGAATAGCACTCGAGATGTGTTTGTGGTCTCAAACAATGCCTTCAACGTATCCCATGCTTCTTTTGGTCCTTCTGAATCCGAAATGTAGGGAATAATTTCATCTCTAACTGATAAGTTGATGACATTCTGTGCTTTCCGTTTTCTCCTGTCAAATGCCCGTTGATCTTCTTCAATCAATGGCCTTGTCTCTTCACCTGTCACGATCTCCCATAGCTCCTTTTCCATCAAAATGTTCTTCAGTTTGAATTTCCAAACTGCATAGTTGCCGGCTCCTTCCAATTTGCTTGACTCATTGAGGACACTCTCGCTTAGAGTTGCCATTACTGGATAGACAAATCCGGATCACAAAAATGGCTCAGTCTGAGCACACAACAAATGAGGTACATATTGGTTTTACAAACAAGCCACGACTTACTCTGAATGAGATATGGACAATGTATAAACCATAACAGGGCCAACCACATGTTTTCAAAAAAAATTGATAGTCAGTGTCATAAGTTACATCATCTATGTATCCAAAAAGGATACATATTAGACATGAGCCAAAGGATTAGCATGACTAGAAGCCTAAAATCTAAGATTAGAAGAAACAACCTAAAATCTAAGATTAGAAGCTTACTTGGCTTCCAAGCTCCTTCGTTTATGTGTGCCATCAACATGAATCAGCATTCATGATCCAATACACCAAAGAGATTGCTGCTAGACTCACCACCCGGTTATAGGGCTCCCTCCAAGAGCCGCTTGTGAGCCCGAGACCTTCGCCATCTCTGAACCTAACTCCATATGCAGTAAACCTATGAGGGTGACTTCACACGGCAAATCAGCTCTAGATTTGCACTATAAAACATGATTTTATGTCGAGGCTTAGCATGCATGTATAGCCTTGTGTTGTCAATGGGTGCAAAGGTCCTACCCTTGCTAGCATGGGCACTAACCCAAAACAAGGGCCATTCAAATTCTCACCCCATATATTGAAAATTTCCAGTAGATGAACTTCAGTGATGATAGTCATGGATTGTAGTGATCTATCTTTTCCAAGGTCTTGGAACTGAATTGAAATTACAAAAAATTGAAAGGTGGATCCCTTCCATAGAGCTCTTGATATTGTATATTGCAATGTTGAGACTTACAGTTACTGGTGTTGATCAGCAACGATTCTATAACCTTTACTGACCATTGTTCATATCCCACAAAATACTGTGAGCTATGACCAAACTTCAAGAGAGACTGGTTTCCCATACCACCAGCATCACAGATCATCCATCACTGGCTCAAGCAGTGAACAGCCTATCCAAGCACAACACATCTTCCATCCATCATGGAGGAATAAATGCTGGTGGAATTTTTCTACTCCTATACATACATATAGGCTCCTAGCAAAATTTCTCCATGTATATGTCTGCCAAAGACATGTGGCATGCAGCGCTTATACATATTGATACTATCAAAGCTCTACCTATGGCAATTCAGTTTTCCAACCTTAAGTCAACGGTTTAAACTAACTGTTGTGCACCAATCTACTTAGAGCTTGCAAAAGGTAGACACGATTCTCACACAAACAGCTCCACAGGAGCACATGCCTACAACACATCTCCTGCTCATTTACCAAAATTCTCAATTGGAGCATCCAGATTAGAATGATCCAAAACATCGAGACTTTGGAAAAGTTTCCAATTTCTTGGAAATCTCTCGCCAAATTTATCCTAATGAGCCATTGTTATTGACATATGCCATTGGAAAAACTTAAGAATTAGGACAAGCTTTTCTCCTTTAGTAAGTTCTTCTACCACCTAAATGGTGTCGGGATCTCTACCAGACAGGATACCTTCCAATCGCAAGAGATTCAAGTCAATAATCCCCATTCGAATTTTGACAGATCAACTGCTCTAGTGTGGACAATTCCAGCCAATTCTCTACTTCTAATAAAGAAATGCTTCTCCACAGATAACTTCCTGTATGGTTGTTTTTATGTTGTATTTTCTTTCAATGCCCAACAAACCATACTCGGAGACTTAGAAACCCGTTCCGACAGAACGTACAGTACGTTCCGACACGTACTGGGTCGGAACGTTTTCTTAAAACTAACAAAACAGGTGTTAAACTGGCCCCGATCTTCCTTCTTCTTGTCTGACTGCTGATAGAGAGCTGCTTGTAGCCAAGACTTGTACTCCATAGGATCCATGCGCTATCTTGTCTGACTGCTGATAGAGAGCTGCTTATAGCCAAGACCTGTACTCCATAACGATTTCTGGATCCATGCAATATCTTGTTTGACTGCTGATAGAGAGCTGCTTATAGCCAAGAAATCTGGCAAAAAACGAACGAAATTCTTGTAGCTCTTGTTGATCCTAGAATTGCTATCTAAGCCACGTTCTTAAGCTCACGTTAATCCAAGAATAGCCATGTTCTTACTTTCTAAGTTATTCAAACTGATCACTAGCATTCGCACTGCGCAAGCAGTCATAGCCGGTTTCCCCTTCTACAAACCGGGTTTCCCCTTGTGCAAACTCGGTTTGCTCATTTTATCCTCTTTGTCATCTCTCGGCTTCAGCTGAGAAAGATGGCCCGAATCACAACGTAAGAAAGAGCTTTCAGCGAAAGAAGCCATGGCTACACCGGCGCCCACAAAGAAAAAAAGGAAGAGCGTTGCACAGAGCATGTTTCAGGCCCCCAAAGTGCATTGGACCAGCTTCGCCAGGCTCCCATGGATCCTATTGCTCTGAAATCGCTATGGATCCTATTCATCCTTAATACTTTGATTCCGTGGTTAAAACGGAATGTACTATTTATAAAAAAAAATTGGTGAAGTTCCGGAACGGAACACGTTCTGGAACGCGTTCCATTCCGGAACGGGCAACTAAATATCACAATATATATCATGCTGAGCTAAATGTCTAGCACATCAATGTTAATTACTACAAAACTAATCTTTAATCATAACATCCCTTTTTATTGACTCTTGGGTTCATCAAGATGATCTTTGGGACCTTGATTGGACTTTCGACGAAGAAAACTCTTTACATGTGTTCAATCACCCATCTTTGCAACCATCCAAATCAAAAATAATACAAAAACTGACTATCCACCACAAACTTCAAATCTAAAGTGTCTTTTAAAGCTTCATACTTTTAAATGTCACTAACATGATGAAGCAAAAATACTCCAAAAAAAGTAAAGATAGCTTTCAGTTTTAATATTTCAATCTTTGCAGATACAACATTGGCTTGCTAATGTATGTAGCAGGATGGAAAACTTGTGTGAAGTTATTGCTAGTAGGTTCAGCATGTCTTGCATGCCACTAAGTTTCATACTAGATAATGATGCAAAATTCTATGCTTCAAACTTCGAATTTGAAGCTTTAAACTTGTCTCCACTAAACTTCGAACTTGTAAACTTCGAATTTGAAGCTTCAAAAAAGCAGGATCTAACACATATTCAGATTGGATGGCTTGCCGAATGATATTGTTAGTGACTGTGACTCCAAAAATTCAATGGCAAGTTCTGGCAATTAGTTTTTGATAAAAAATGAAACAACCCTTAGTCTTAGTTCTTCAGACCATCCAGAATGTAATGGGCAAACAAAACGTATCAACCAAACGTTGGAAGATATGCTTAGAGCATATGTCTCTCACCGACACTCTGATTGGGAAAAGTATCTCCCAATGGTTGAGTTCGTGGACAATAGTGTGAAGCATTCACCGGATTCAATCCTTTTTATGCTGATGGATGGCTTTCAGCCAGGTTCACTTTATGGTTGCAATATGTTGTTTGACAACTTAAACGATACATAACATTGCTCAATCATCAATGTTCTGATGCCATATTGCATGACCATCACCTTCTTGCATACACAATTGATTAATCTAGTCCAACCGAGTCACACACTGCAAAGTAAATCTTCAAAAACATTGAGATGGCATCCATAAAAGAGGTAGGGCTAGCCCATGTTTTTGTTGTCACAGGCAACACAACTAATTGTGTTGCTATGGGCAAACTTGTGGACAGGACCTACGTAGGGATTGTCTAGTCACCATGTTCAACACATTGCATGGTTTTTCATAGAGCATATAGTCAAGTTGTCTTGAGTGGCAAAGATTTCGAGAGATTCATAGGCTATGGTGAGATTCGTCACCAAGAGGCACTGAACACACGCCATATGGATAAATCACAATCTGAGAATGGACATCATTAAGATGTCTAAAACACGCTTCACATAAACGTGTGCCACCTACAAAGAATGCATGGCAATGAGCGAGTAGATATCACTAGATGGATACAAAATTGACAAAGCACATGATGTTAACCACACAGTCACCCAAAAATGCTTAAAGCTTGAGGTCGAGAGTCGTTCATAGGACATGTATATGCAATCTTACAAATGGTGCACTATGAGGGTAGCACCATGGGTCTACCTACTCTACGATCTCAAGGACTGCATTCTAATGGCGATGCTAATTCTATCTGATAAGTATATATGTTCCTGATTGATGATTGTTTTCATTATGTTCTAGGTCCTAACAATTTTTTCGTACTAACCAAGCTTGCTGTCTATTGCATTGAACATTTGTAAATTGCATTTCTAAATAGTGAGCTCTAAGTTTTACAACTATGAACAACTAGCTTGAACCTGTAATGCGACCGTTTCTCTCTCTATTGATCAACCTCCGATCTTATCATATAACGGGCACAAAAAAAATGCTCTTTCATCTCTACCTCATAGATAGAGCAGAGCTGACATATCCCACGTTTGCGAGTTTCACAAAACCCTAACACCTCAACTTGTAGGTGATGTAATGATACCCCCAATTGACCCAATGCATACCAAATGTGGTGCACATGTCACAAATTTGCATGCGTTTTGTGGAACTCCAACATGATCCTGAACTGCCCCAACCAAAATCACGGTATAAACTACCTGATGTATGCGCGTGTGCCCTCAAGAAGGTGGGAATATAGAGATGAAGACCAGGCCATGTGGTGGCCATACTCATGAAAAGTCTGAGTAATGATAGGTGATGTAATGATACCCCCAACTGACCCAATGCATACCAAATGTGGTGCACATGTCACAAATTTGCATGCGTTTTGTGGAACTCCAACATGATCCTGAACTGCCCCGACCAAAATCACTGTATAAACTACCTGATGTATGCGCGTGTGCCCTCAAGAAGGTGGGAATATAGAGATACCATATGAGTCCAAGAGGCATGCAGACTGAGAAGACCAGGCCATGTGGTGGCCCTACTCATGAAAAGTCTGAGATGAATTTGTGACTACAAATTGATATCTGCTGGGGTCTAGATGTGCCCCTAGATGTGCACCAGAGGAAACAATCTTTGGGTGTTGATTGTCCCAGGCAAACGATCGTCTCTAATCAAAAGCATCAAATAGACCTCATATAGAGCCCTAAAAACCAATAGAGTGTATCGGAAGACCCTCTGTCTCTGAATGAGATGTCACGATTAAAAGCCCACTTGGAATCAACAAAGCAATATTATAACATCGCCTTTCTAGATCTCACATCCTCAATGAGTTCTGACAGTAAACACATGATCTAAGGTGAGATGCGATCCAAAACCTGCTTGCCCTATGGCATGAAAACGTTTGGTCTTAGCTCCATTGCCATTGTTTTATGATCCCAGAGAGAGAGAAAGAAAGCCTTATTGATGTCTTTTTCATGCCAAAAGCCATATAAGACTAAAAGGTACATGTCAAGTGTGTGGTATTAGTGGGAGCGCATAATACGTGTCTGAAAAAATGTAGATAAACTCATTAAAAAGCTAAAAATGAACTAGGCACAGAGAGAGAGAGAGAGAGAGAGAGAGAGAGAGAGAGAGAGAGAGAGAACAAGCTACTAGTTGAGTCTCTACCAAAATAATATATGAAATTGACAGGCATCTTCACATTCATATATTTTTCTGCAATAAACAGCATTAAGCTTGGAATTTTCAGTTTATAAGCTGCAACAGAATCTGAATGACATTTAAAAAGTCGACAGTTAAACATAAGATTCACATATTCAACAGAGATAACAGACCTGTCAAAACAAGAGCTTCACAAAATTAAATAAGAAGTGGCTTTCTAACTTTCCAATATGAGACAAAACGTTAGTACTGTCACACAAAGCAGCCCATGCATTTCCAGTGTCACAAAATAGCCAAATGGCATATTTAACCGAACTCTTTATTGCAAATTGCTACACTAAAGCACCAGCATACAGAGAACAGCCAGAGATAACATAAATGAACCTTTTTTGAAATGGAAAAGCTTAAGAGAGATCAAGTGTCGCCAAAAAAGATAATCCTGAATCAAATTTCTGAAAATCCCTTTTCGTGTTTATTGATCAATTAAATTCCTATAGTTTCTCGACTAGAAAAATAAATAACTAGCTTGACTAGACAATAAAAAATGTACACATAGTCTATGAGCATCTTCTAGGTTAAAGAAAATTACCCATGTTAGTTCAACATCTTGTTTAGACCAGCCATAGAGACTTTATAGATTTGCTAAAACGACACGTTCTGTCCTCTAAGACACAAAGGCCCACAGAATAAATGATATCAGTCATCTGGGAAATGTGAATAAGGATCTTGCAATGGAATAAAATATTTTGAAGCCACTTGAACCACCCTCACAAACGTCTGTCGGCCAATTGAACACAGCCTTGCCTTTGTAAGGCAAGGCCGAACCGCAAACTTCAAAGGGACTACACACATTCTCTTAAAGGAAGAACAGCATTCTCGAGCTAGTAACTTCTGAATAGCATCAAACATAAGAGGCTTAAATTGTAAAAGCTTTATACCACTTTTCGACAAAATACAGATGGAAATTACTTAACATACCTTTAAGAGCTGCTGATGATGTTATCAGATCAACTTGTAGTAAGTCAAGAAGTCGTCCTAGATCTACACCACTGGTCCAACTTTCTGGCCCACAACCATTTCTAAGCTTTAGTCGTCCTCGATTTGCAGTACCACCCCATATGATACCAATCGGCCTTGGTTTCATACCATCCTCACCAGTGAGTAAAATGAGGCTTCCACTATCACCCTCTACATCAAAAGTCTGTTTGTTTTCGCCCACTATTAGTAAATCTGTGAAAAAGCAAATGCCTTTTTCGTCATTATACTCAACTGCATACGCCATGATAGTGCCTTCTGTCAAGCCTGAACTTCTACCAACTTTCATCACATGCTTTCCAACGACACTTCCAAGGGCGCCTTGAAGGTCAACTCTAAAGACATCTCCAACCTCTCCAACTTCTTTCACATTTGTGGTGATTGTTGAAGTGTCAAAACATTCAGTAAAAGGAATGAAGGCACCATCCGCTCGCACAAAAGTCTCTGTTAAAGAGCATAAGGTTTTTGAGTTATATTCAGACCCTATTGTACTCAAAGAACAAATCCTTGTAATTGTAGCTATATTACTTGAAAATAGGTTCACTATTCTCTGTAAAACAGTCTTTTTTGCATTGGTTTACAAATTACTCATCAAAATATGTATACACAGTGTGTTGTGTTCGTGCAAGTGGTAACTACTGCATTTTGCCAATATATTAAAGGATTTGACTAGATAGATGGCCACAAAGAAAGCATGTCATCGAGCATTAAGCAGGCCAAATTTTACCTATTATGCATGCATAAGAACAGATTCAAAATCAGTGCTTCTTTAACAATAAGATGTTTCCATTGTCCACTTACAGCTCAACTGTATACTTTCACATCAAAAGATCTAGAGAGCAAAATAGAAAGAATGTGCATAGACTAGATACATTCAAAATCACAATCTGACCTTCACAGACAAGAGACATTTGCTGAGTTCAGACCTGGATTCACGCCCGCAAAGATGCCGTACCACAAATCATCAGTTATGAAGGATGTGGCCCTCTCAACTGCACCTAGATACACACCAGGGCCTAAGTTTGGAGGTAATGGATGAAACATTTTTTGATTTGGATAATCTAGGTCAACTGCCACATGGCGATTCGTTATGAACCCCACTTGTCGAGAACCAGTCTGACTACGCACTATTGCCCCGAGTGTACCATAGGTCTCCTGGCTGGCAACCTGTACTTCCAAGTATAAATCTTCATTGAGGTATAGCAGTTGACATTTATAGAACAAATCGTATGTCATGACTAATATGTCCAAAATGATGATAATGAATTGGTGGTAGTGATAGTACATCTAAACCAGAAACAGAAGTTAGAACTAATGTCAGAATTAGATTGGAGCATTCTAGGAGCTGAATAAAATAGGCAACAGTAGCCACTGATATAAACAAGATCATCAAACAACCATTGTAATGTTAAAATCAAGAAACAAGTACAATACAATGCCATTTAATAGATCAGACGTGAAGTTAGAGTACGCCTGGCACTCATGCGAGATGGCACATGAACAAAGAAGAGGATCAAGGTTCATAAGGAGTCCACAAATGTAAAATGGAGCAAAATACCAAGAACTCCACAAGTTCTACTCCTTTGGCACTTCTTACCATTTTGAATGCTTGACTAACTTAACAATTTGTTCCTCCTAATAACTAGTTAACCTCCTGGCAGTGATTTTGAGGCCTACAGAAGGATACACCTTACGTTATGAAACCCATATTTGAGCCCCATGTACCATGACTTTGCCTAATCATTGAACGAACGCCTCAATACTTAGTCTACTGAATTGCCAGTACATGACACTCCTCTACATGAAAAAGAATTTAAGTAAAAAATAACAGTCATTCCTGTTTACAGTTTTAATGCAGTAATCTTGATTATCCAGATGGAAAAAACAGTTTTCTGCATCCGTTAGCGTGTACTTCCACCCAGCTGCTGTTGTAGCCAAAGCAACATTTTGCAATTGTTTTGGTATTTCGAATTTTTTTGCAGATATTTATCATGTGATTGGTGCCTCCTATTGGGGCCAATAAATGAATAAGATCATAGAGATGGAGCTCATAGATAGATGCTATTAGCCACAGCAATTCAGCTGCACATAGATGCTGCTCACTATATTGCAAGCAGCAGTATTCAAGTACATTTACAGACCTCAAGGCACACAAGGCTTCGTGGACATAAGTTTGGCTTCAAAACATGCACCCACATTAGAGATGGTGCCCCTTTGTGACTTGACTGCAGTGTATCTCAAAAATCTATCTAAGTATATGGCTTATTGGATAATGGACAAAGGCCCGGACGCTTACAGGAGGAGTCTATTCTGCAGTAAGGGCCTCTAGGTGATTCGCGGCAGGGCAAGGCTCATACAAAATGATGCACGCAGCAACGCCGCCTTCAACACCACACATAGTAGGGCAAAGGCTCATCAACAGGTGACAGGTAGCAGAAGAGTCCCGGGCCCATTTCAAGTAGGGGTGGGTCCTGTGGTCCGATTTATTTACTGCTATGTGAAATTAAAGTGCTTGTTACTTGTCCAGGCAGCAGAGGCAGAAGTGCAGGACTTATAGAGGATAGCTACTAGCCAATAGTTATTTGAATGGATCCAAGCAGGGAGAGCAAAAGCAACCGTAATTTTCAATGACAAGTTTTGATAGCATGTGCAATCATCAGGCACAATGCTCTGTCCCATGTATGCGATTCTTCACTTGGACTGTCAGTGCAGCACCATGGGACTGATCTACATGTTCATGGACCACATAGGGGAGGCCTTCCAACAAATCCTTTTTGAGGACAGGTATTCTGCTTTTGCATTGGCTTTCATAGGTAACATTTGCATGCAAGGCTAGTTAACCAGTGTACTTGTCTCATGCAAACTTTGGCTTTCCTTTCCAGGATTGATGTAGAAAAGATTCTGTTGGCCCATGCAGCAGCCACTTGCTCCACGCACTTTGGTAATCTGAGCAGCAAAAGAATGATGCAGCACTCTAAAAGGAGTGGTTCAAACACGAAAGCAGACAGATCTTGGAATCAGTCGCACTTTTTGAATACAGGTTATCACTTAATGGACTATATTTGACGGTCCTACTTCCATTTTGAGACAGTTGACCACCTGTCTACTCCCTCAAAATTGCTTGGTACATGTGCATTGCCTGCCCAGAGACTTTGGCTCTGTTGGAGGCAGAGGCAGACTGCCAGAAAGTGATAAGGGCGATGATGGATGCTTTGATGAATTTAGTGAAACTTGAGGCAGAGGTAGACCGCCAAAAAGCGGTAGGGGGGTTTAGGGAGACCAGAATTCAGTTCTTAATCTTTGGATATGAGTGATGCTTTTGGTTCAACTTTGGGGCCCACATGCAGTTTTCTTTGGTTAAACTTCTGAGAACGCCAGATTTAAATGGAGCTGGGATAAAAATGGACTTCTTAGACATCGTGCACATCCAGGAACTCATTTAGCTACAGTTAGTTCCTTAACTAACATGCAAAAGAATCTCTCTTCCCCATGAATAGAAAAGCCATGGTAATCATTAGAATTTAAGGCACATCCTGAAAGTGCTAGCTCACAACAATGCATGTACTCGAGGAAACTTGCACTTCAAAGATTGTCAGCCGAAATTTTTAGGATTTCCAAATTGAATGCTTCGCTCATTCAAAAATGCAACTAGGAATGACAGCTGGACACAGGTGACCTCTTGCAAGCACCAGTGATGAGGCAGGATAGAAGTAATGGAGAGAAGATCGAGGGAGAATGATAGAAGGAACTTCATTTTAGAGGGAGGATCAATGGGCGGGATGGCAAGCTGCAGGGGGAGCAACAGGAACATTTACAAAAGTCAACGTTACATTCAAACATTTGAAATGTGATTCAAACTTTTCAAGCAAAGTTTCAAAGTTTGAAGCATTGCTGACCTTTTTTAGGCGGTACCCATATGTTAATTTAAGGCCATCTGCAAAAAGATCCTGATGCACTTGAAGGTGACACTGGAGGGCTTCAGGAAAAAATTTTGGCAAGGCAGGATGGAGGCAGGTCAAGCGACAGGGTGGATGGAGGCAGCCAAAAGCAGGAGGGCTTAGAAACAATGTGGTGTTTCTTGTTTAAAAACGTGACTATAATTCAGACCCATTTTATTGTACAACATAAAGAACATCCCTCGAATTATTATCTGTCGGTGGATAGCAAAGGCAAAGTATACATATTCCTTCTTTATCTGGCAGGTTCTTTGGCCACTTATCACCAACAAATTCATTTCCCTCAAAAACATTCTACAATCACTTTATTGACAGAAAGTCCCTAATAGCCTGCTTGCTTTGTTAAAATCTCGAAGCATGTCAACAAAGAAAACTTTGAAAACAGTCCATTCTAATGAAGATATGAACTAGGAAGGGCTCTCTTAGAAACAACATTCCAACGGAAACCAACCAGTCTCGGCTCATCTATAGGGTCTATGTAAACCATAGAACAGCTTGAACTATAATTAGATCAATGATTGCTGCATATACCTGGGAACCTGATCCAATACAAGTGTCATTTCCTCTTAGTCCTTCCACAAGCTCGGTATATATTTGCTCTTTAGGTGTTGCTGGAGGGGCCCCATAGTATGAGAACTCGACCACATCTACATCACACCAGACACCTCCAGGACCCTGAAAACAAGTGAATATGAGGACAGATGAGAAGCAAAATCCATTAAGAAAACAATTGAAGTACATCTGCAAAACAATGGCGAGATCCCCTAGCAAGCATCTTAAAAAAGATCTCTGCAGACCTCCAAGATAATATACAAAGATCATCTCCAGATTATTAAGATGTAAAGTTTCCTTCATATCCAGAAAATAGACCTTGAAGAGGTGTAGCCAAGTGTCCAAAGGCTCACAAGTATATTTCAGACAACTAGACGCTAGCATATCAAAGTTTGAATTCAAACATTGATGCAAAAGTACAGAACAGATTAGAAAGGTGATAGCTATATCAGATAGGAAGAAGGTAACTACATTAAGCTATCAAGGTCAAAAGGCATAACAAGTAAATTGAGGAGAAAACTCAAACCTCTAGAGCAACTGGAAGTTTTTGGCTGTCAAGAAGCCACTGTTTGTGCAACTTTCGCACAACAAAAACAATAATGGCAGGAATGTCTGTCATAACACCTTTTCTCGTCCGGAAGCCAAGAGCAGTACCAAGACTATAACGCCGCAAAACTTTGCTATGAAATGCCCTGATGGTCATTAAGTCTAGCAAAGTTGCTGCTTGCAGGCCACTTGGCTTCCGATCTGCTTCATATAGCTCTGCCACCTTCTGCAAATCCATTGAAATATGCTGCTCTATCTGGTGCCGAACCATCTGTTCGAGGAGGCCACAATATATATGCAGCACTGCTTTCAGAATGTTGAGCGCCACATGTATATGGCTGTAAGGGAGGGCTCTTGGAATGGCGTTGACGATTGGAGCATTTTGAAAAAGTGCTGGAGTCCTTTTCCAAAACTGGATTGTCTACATAAGGCGGCAGAATACAACGTCGATAAGCCCGCAGAATCTTTGTGATGTCCATTTCTTCATTCGGCCTACACCATTTCAGGCTTTTCACTGTCATTGCCATGAGTTATGCTTACTAACTCTAGAGAGTTTTCTTCGTTAAAATAATGTATTTCTTCACGTGCAAACCCGATAGGCAATTGATGTACAAGTAGTATTCCGATGTGAAATCTAGGAAAGTATTTAAACTGCATGAGAAACAAGACGAAAAATCTTCTAACTTTATAAGTTCCACCCACTATATTTAAACCAGCAACTCCATCATGCATAGATGATAGGGCAGACTGTATAGTCTCCACCAAGCGTTCCAAGATAGAAACAGAAACTTCCAGTTTCTCGTACAGCAAAACCGAGCCGTGAAGAGGGGCACACTGTCTGTCTGTCTACGATTACTTTTTCGTT
>CM055115.1:1230346-1305462 GCA_029204225.1 Diphasiastrum complanatum
AAAATAAGTCATATCTAAGTGTTTATAATCAAATTCTTTGTGCATTTCTAAGTTCTAAGCATCATAAACTAGTGATTTCTATCTTCTAGCTATTTCTAGATGTGCAACCAAATTGGCCTACGATATTGTTCGTCTAATAATGTGTTTTGGATCTATATTTTTTCACAGACGGCATGTACGCGCTCCTACCATGCATCATTTCCTCCACCTTCATTCACAAAAAAGTTTGCGAAAAAGACACATATTCAAAATTTGTGAGTAATTATCCTAATGTCAGACCTACCTTCAATATTAGCCCATTGAAAACTTTTAGATTTGGGAGGGTTATTCCAAGGTTTGTAGTATCCTCTAAAAGTGATTATTGACAAAATAGTGATTTTAGACTACCTTAAATTTGGGAGGGTTTTTTTTGAGTCACAAGTATGTCCCAAAATCAATTTTTGACTTTGGAGATATGAAAAGTAACATTCAAAATAGTAAGTTCATAATTGTTTGATTCTTCAAATACATTTAGGTTCCACCCATAACATGTCTATGTACCAACCAATGTGGGATGGAAATCAAAATTTCAATACCAGCCGGTTTAGGGTATTGGAGTCCTTTAAGAAATCCAATACTAGTTGGGTATGATTATAAGGAATGCTAGACTTCTTTGGTGCATGTTTCAAGATGGATTAAATGCCATGGGCCCGAAATTGCCATTATGAGATAGCTACAAAACTTTGGTTCTTCATTACTTTGTGAATGAGAATGATATGTATATATATAGGAGAGCCAAAATTTGTGGTACTCCTTGCATTCAATGCACATCCTAAACCTATTCAAGTGCAAACAACTATTAACTTGACACCTAACTGCTAGCATGCATAGGTTGCGCCTAACTTCTACCTACTTTCTCCAAATGGCAATTTATCAACTAGCCATGTCACAAATCTACATGCATGTGTCCATTAGAGTGATTGCATGCTTTGCATGTCACTATGAAAACTTAGGACATTATGCATTTATTGTGGCTCGAGTTTCTACAAGGTCATAATTGACCAATTCCATGTGAATCTCTATATGCATGTCAAACTAGACATTGTCAACATTATTGCATATCATACTAGACCAACTAGACTTTATGCATGTCACTGGAATTTGATCTACCTAACCCAAACTCACCCTATTCTACAAGGATATGTGCTCAATTCACATACCTTGGATATGTACAAAATATTTACATGGGTAGGATCCCTCAAACATTAACAACAAATGATAGATATGTTTTACAATTTTTAACGTTTTACCTAGGGGACAAAGGAAAAAAAGGAAGTTACGTTTTATTTTCATTTGTTCATTTTTTTGCTTTTCTAATCTTGTTGTTTGGTGAATTTCTTTTCCATTCTGTATGTTATGGAAAAGGAAAAAAAAAGTTGTTATATGCACTAACACTTGTTGAAGTGTAGGAATTAGATATCCAAAAGTCAAAATCATTTGCACCCACCATCACTACACCCGCATCATATTAGACACAATATGTTTGAAACATTTGTTGCAAGCTTGAGTGAATGCATCCATATCCATGCACTCTACATATACTCTGACCTGCATAGGGCATTGTGCATTGTTGTAGCGGGCATATAATTGATTGATATAGAAGCATATGGGGGTTAAGAGAGGAAAATTTTGGGAATGAAAACATTGTAGTGGGGGAGGGGAGTGACTCCATTGCCCAATGGATAAAGCACTGGAAGAGAAAAAAAGAGTTTGACGATGCCTACTCCAGATCGAATCCATAACCATTTGAGAGGTTCAATATCTTTCTCCCCAATATTTGCAGCTAGATCTCCCTACGCTTTAGATTTTCATGTAGATCCATTATGATGAAGTGTGTTATTTGAGAGACACAATGGTATTATGAGTGCAACTATTGTCTTGTATGAAAATTTTTTATGAGTAGTGTACAATCTATTCTTCATAGATCTCCTGATGATTCAGATCAGAAATAGAAATTACATGTTAAAGTCTTCATAAGTCTAGATATGATCAATCACATATCGTTGAAATTGGTAAATTGTGATGCACACAATATTAGACACAATCTAGTGACCTGCATCCATGTCATCCCATCAATAAGACTAAGAGTGCATTTGCATATCCCTCCATGCATGGGTTTGAAAAAAGGGCATTCTTTTAAATCTGATGGGTGTGGAAGCATTTGCCATATAGGTCACAGGTGGGTTTTAATGTAGGTATGAAGGCACCAGATTACTTGAAGATGTTGCAGTAAAGACCAACTAGTTGCAGATGGATCCTAAGGGCTCAACCAATGGCCTTTGGGAAGAGAGCACTTTCCTTGTGGTTAGCATCACCCAGCAAGGGTGTTGAGCCCACCATACTGGATTCACCACCAAGAGAATTCTGAGTTCGTTCATGTAGGGACCACACTCCCTAGTGAAGTCACCAATGTTAGCCGATATTTTCGCACAAAAAATCGGGCTCTATTTAAAGTGATTTTCACAATATTGTACAAAAACTAGCATGTAAAACTCAGCTATTAATTTGATTGCTCTTTATGTTGATGACTTGATTATTACGGCGAATTATCAAGGGATGATAGACATGATCAAGAAAGAACTCATGGAACAATTCGAGATGACAGATCTCAGCCTAATGCATTATTGCCTTGGAGTAGAGCAAAAAGGACACGAAGTGGGTTTAACACAGGTGAAGTATGTCAGAGAGTTGCTACACAGGTTCAAGTTGCAAGATTGCAAGCCAGTGAACACTCTTATTGAACCAGGTAAAAAGCTTTCTAAGCTTGATGAGTCACTGCCATTTGATGCTATGTTGTATAGGCAGTTAGTAGGGAGCTTGATTTACCTTACCATGACTAGACCAAATATATGCTATGTTGTTGGTATTGTAAGTCAGTTTTTGGCAGCACCTACGGAAATGCATTGGAAGGCAGCTAAGCACATTTTGCGTTATGTCAAAGGCACTTTAGATTATGGCTTGATTTACAGGAAGCACGAGAGTTTACCTGAGTTATGTGGCTATGTGGATGCAGATTGGGGAGGTGACTATGACGATCGTAGATCCACCACAAGGTATGTATTCCAACTTTGTGGCAGTTTCTTTTCCTGGTTTAGTAAGAAGCAAAGTATAGTTGTTGTATCCACAACAGAAGTAGAGTATAAGACAATGTGTAGTGCAGCACAGGAAGCTATATGGTTGAGACAGATCTCGGAAGAAGTTGGCATGAAACAAAAAAAATCCCACAACTATACATAGTGATAGTCAGAGTGGCATTCAGCTAGCAAATAATCCAGTGTTCCGTGCAAGAACCAAACACATTGAGATTCAGTATCACTTTATACACGAGAGACTAATAAGTTTAGATCAAAACTTTATGTACTTAAAGTTTGTTGACTTTAAAGCTATGTATATGACTGTATAAAAAGTAGACTCTACTTTAAGGGAGAGTTAGAATTAAAATAGAATCAATGTGTTACTGTGCATAACCTGTCAGCTCGCCTCACCATGAGGCGAGTCGATAGGACGCGCGTCCTGCCAATGGCAGCTTGAGTCATGCATGGGTTGCTTGAGTGAAGAACTATATGTATAGTGTATTCTCATTTTCAGAAATACAGTCGCTACATGAGCTTGTTGTGGAGAGTGTTTTTTGTCTGTGTTACTGTGTAGCATGATCTGTGTTTCTATTCGAAGCAAATTCTAAGTCTATCACCAAAGTTCCAAGAGCTTTGCATGGCACATGTGATAAAGAGGGAGCTTTCAAACTCAAAGATTCTACGTGCTGTGGAAGAGAGGAAAAACAATCTTTTTGAAAGAGCTAAATCCATGAGAGTGAATGTGAATCTTCATTTCGATCAATCAAACATTTTTTATGGTGATAAAGATGGTTCTTTGGATGGTGATGATGGAGATGCCTCTCCTGTTGGAATTTGATGCTCAACCTCAAATCCGTTCATTAATGAGCATCCTGAAAAACCATAAATAGAAGGCTTGAATTTCTAAGCAAAAGATCAAAAAATTCAGAATCAAACTTTCTATACTTTTTCAATAACGTGCCGACTCGAAAAATCCTATATTTTTTTATACCCAAAATCAGAATTTCTCGATACGAGATTGACTTGGAAAATCCATAATTTGCCGATTCATTATAATTTTTTGAGTCATTGTATGTTGTTTTTGATACTTGTTAATTTCAATATTGTTGGTCTAAAATCCGATCCAACGACTTGGTGTTGACAGTCCGTCCACTTTGAACATGCATTAACTGAAATGAGGCAGTTAGCTATAGATGTTAGCCAAATTTTTTACGGCAAAAATCGGACTATTATTGAGCAAAAAGTAGTTACAAAGTATTTAATGAGCACTAAAACATTGTGGATTTGACGAAAGTTGAAGCAAAATGTTGGACCAAAAGGGGTCCTAGCCCGCCTTTAAAGTGGCTAACACATTATTAGATATTGGAAAATAGTCTACACAAACGGTTTAAAGAACCATCGAAAATATTAGACATAGGTCATATTTTGTAAGACCAAAGAAAAATGCCAGTCCATGTAGAGTGAAGGGCCTAGAGAGGTAAAATGTGGCTGCTTTTGCTGTGTTATGCTACTTTGTTGTACTGATATGTAATGCAGCTTCTGAGTGGGCCTGAACCAATCTACAAAAGTAAAGAGTGTTGATCTTATGTGGTTTTGCTATTCTGTTCTACTGTCCTCCTTTGTTGCTATGTTGTTGTGCTGATACTGTTGATGAATCCATAGTTGCATATAATACGTATTTTATAGTAAAATACCATATAATTGACGTATACGACTTCGATTACTATATTTTGATTTTCAATAGTTTTACTTAGGCCTAAAAATACTGTCTTCATCTCATTTAGCGAGTATATAAGTGGATAAGGTCAGATTTAGAGCTACTACTATTGGTGAGTTGGATACATTGAAACTTAGTGAAGTACCTAGAAGTTGTTATTTTAGAGCAAGTGGCCAAGTGGCCAAGTGACACTATGGATGTTATAAATAGCTGTGAAAATGTCGAGAAATCATCTTCATGTTCTAATTTTCTATGGAGACATTTCTCTTTTGATTCTATGTCCCTCTCATGTGTTTATCTCTTGATATCTTGAGTTTCTATATGTAGAATGTTGATTTTATGGTTGATATAGCTTTCACACATGTGAAGTAAAGTATTGTACGTTACTATTGTTGTATGGATAGGGACAAAAATAAGTCATATCTAAGTGTTTATAATCAAATCTTTGTGCATTTCTAAGTTCTAGCATGCATAAACTAGTGATTTCTATCTTCTAGCTATTTCTAGATGTGCAACCAAATTGGCCTACGATATTGTTCGTCTAATAATGTGTTTTGGATCTATATTTTTTCACAGACGGCATGTACGCGCTCCTACCATGCATCATTTCCTCCACCTTCATTCACAAAAAAGTTGCGAAAAAGACACATATTTCAAAATTTGTGAGTAATTATCCTAGTGTCAGACCTACCTTCAATATTAGCCCATTGAAAACTTTTAGATTTGGGAGGGTTATTCCAAGGTTTGTAGTATCCTCTAAAAGTGATTAATTGACAAAATAGTGATTTTAGACTACCTTAAATTTGGGAGGGTTTTTTTGAAGTCACAAGTATGTCCCAAAATCAATTTTTGACTTTGGAGATATGAAAAGTAACATTCAAAATAGTAAGTTCATAATTGTTTGATTCTTCAAATACATTTAGGTTCCACCCATAACATGTCTTGTACCAACCAATGTGGGATGGAAATCAAAATTTCAATACCAGCCGGTTTAGGGTATTGGAGTCCTTTAAGAAATCCAATACTAGTTGGGTATGATTATAAGGAATGCTAGACTTCTTTGTGCATGTTTCAAGATGGATTAAATGCCATGGGCCGAAATTGCCATTATGAGATAGCTACAAAACTTTGGTTCTTCATTAGTTTGTGAATGAGAATGATATGTACATATATAGGAGAGCCAAAATTCATGGTACTCCTTGCATTCAATGCACATCCTACACCTATTCAAGTGCAAACAACTATTAACTTGACACCTAACTGCTAGCATGCATAGGTTGCACCTAACTTCTACCTACTTTCTCCAAATGGCAATTTCTCAACTAGCCATTCACAAATATACATGCATGTGTCCATTAGAGTGATTGCATGCTTTTCATGTCACTATGGAAACTTAGGACATTATGCATTTATTGTGGCTCGAGTTTCTACAAGGTCATAATTGACCAATTCCATGTGAATCTCTATATGCATGTCAAACTAGACATTGTCAACATTATTGCATATCATACTAGACCAACTAGACTTTATGCATGTCACTGTAATTTGATCTACCTAACCCAAACTCACCCTATTCTACAAGGATATGTGCTCAATTCACATACCTTGGATATGTACAAAATATTTACATGGGTAGGATCCCTCAAACATTAACAACAAATGATAGATATGTTTTACAATTTTTAACGTTTTACCCAGGGGACAAAGGAAAAAAAGGAAGTTACGTTTTATTTTCATTTGTTCATTTTTTTGCTTTTCTAATCTTGTTGTTTGGTGAATTTCTTTTCCATTCTGTATGTTATGGAAAAGGAAAAAGAAAGTTGTTATATGCACTAACACTTGTTGAAGTGTAGGAATTAGATATCCAAAAGTCAAAATCATTTGCACCCACCATCACTACACCCGCATCATATTAGACACAATATGTTTGAAACATTTGTTGCAAGCTTGAGTGAATGCATCCATATCCATGCACTCTACATATACTCTGACCTGCATAGGGCATTGTGCATTGTTGTAGCGGGCATATAATTGATTGATATAGAAGCATATGGGGGTTAAGAGAGGAAAATTTTGGGAATGAAAACATTGTAGTGGGGGAGGGGAGTGACTCCATTGCCCAATGGATAAAGCACTGGAAGAAAAAAAAAGAGTTTGACGATGCCTACTCCAGATCGAATCCATAACCATTTGAGAGGTTCAATATCTTTCTCCCCAATATTTGCAGCTAGATCTCCCTACGCTTTAGATTTTCATGTAGATCCATTATGATGAAGTGTGTTATTTGAGAGACACAATGGTATTATGAGTGCAACTATTGTCTTGTATGAAAATTTTTTATGAGTAGTGTACAATCTATTCTTCATAGATCTCCTGATGATTCAGATCAGAAATAGAAATTACATGTTAAAGTCTTCATAAGTCTAGATATGATCAATCACATATCGTTGAAATTGGT
Source organism: Diphasiastrum complanatum (assembly GCA_029204225.1). Classification (NCBI taxonomy): domain Eukaryota; kingdom Viridiplantae; phylum Streptophyta; class Lycopodiopsida; order Lycopodiales; family Lycopodiaceae; genus Diphasiastrum; species Diphasiastrum complanatum. The sequence goes on from CM055115.1 coordinate 1,237,635, forward strand.
AAATTGTGATGCACACAATATTAGACACAATCTAGTGACCTGCATCCATGTCATCCCATCAATAAGACTAAGAGTGCATTTGCATATCCCTCCATGCATGGGTATGAAAAAAGGGCATTCTTTTAAATCTGATGGGTGTGGAAGCATTTGCCATATAGGTCACAGGTGGGTTTTAATGTAGGTATGAAGGCACCAGATTACTTGAAGATGTTGCAGTAAAGACCAACTAGTTGCAGATGGATCCTAAGGGCTCAACCAATGGCCTTTGGGAAGAGAGCACTTTCCTTGTGGTTAGCATCACCCAGCAAGGGTGTTGAGCCCACCATACTGGATTCACCACCAAGAGAATTCTGAGTTCGTTCATGTAGGGACCACACTCCCTAGTGAAGTCACCAATGTTAGCCGATATTTTCGCACAAAAAATCGGGCTCTATTTAAAGTGATTTTCACAATATTGTACAAAAACTAGCATGTAAAACTCAGCTATTAATTTGATTGCTCTTTATGTTGATGACTTGATTATTACGGCGAATTATCAAGGGATGATAGACATGATCAAGAAAGAACTCATGGAACAATTCGAGATGACAGATCTCAGCCTAATGCATTATTGCCTTGGAGTAGAGCAAAAAGGACACGAAGTGGGTTTAACACAGGTGAAGTATGTCAGAGAGTTGCTACACAGGTTCAAGTTGCAAGATTGCAAGCCAGTGAACACTCTTATTGAACCAGGTAAAAAGCTTTCTAAGCTTGATGAGTCACTGCCATTTGATGCTATGTTGTATAGGCAGTTAGTAGGGAGCTTGATTTACCTTACCATGACTAGACCAAATATATGCTATGTTGTTGGTATTGTAAGTCAGTTTTTGACAGCACCTATGGAAATGCATTGGAAGGCAGCTAAGCACATTTTGCGTTATGTCAAAGGCACTTTAGATTATGGCTTGATTTACAGGAAGCACGAGAGTTTACCTGAGTTATGTGGCTATGTGGATGCAGATTGGGGAGGTGACTATGACGATCGTAGATCCACCACAAGGTATGTATTCCAACTTTGTGGCAGTTTCTTTTCCTGGTTTAGTAAGAAGCAAAGTATAGTTGTTGTATCCACAACAGAAGTAGAGTATAAGGCAATGTGTAGTGCAGCACAGGAAGCTATATGGTTGAGACAGATCTCGGAAGAAGTTGGCATGAAACAAAAAAAATCCCACAACTATACATAGTGATAGTCAGAGTGGCATTCAGCTAGCAAATAATCCAGTGTTCCGTGCAAGAACCAAACACATTGAGATTCAGTATCACTTTATACACGAGAGACTAATAAGTTTAGATCAAAACTTTATGTACTTAAAGTTTGTTGACTTTAAAGCTATGTATATGACTGTATAAAAAGTAGACTCTACTTTAAGGGAGAGATAGAATTAAAATAGAATCAATGTGTTACTGTGCATAACCTGTCAGCTCGCCTCACCATGAGGCGAGTCGATAGGACGCGCATCCTGCCAATGGCAGCTTGAGTCATGCATGGGTTGCTTGAGTGAAGAACTATATGTATAGTGTATTCTCATTTTCAGAAATACAGTCGCTACATGAGCTTGTTGTGGAGAGTGTTTTTTGTCTGTGTTACTGTGTAGCATGATCTGTGTTTCTATTCGAAGCAAATTCTAAGTCTATCACCAAAGTTCCAAGAGCTTTGCATGGCACATGTGATAAAGAGGGAGCTTTCAAACTCAAAGATTCTACGTGCTGTGGAAGAGAGGAAAAACAATCTTTTTGAAAGAGCTAAATCCATGAGAGTGAATGTGAATCTTCATTTCGATCAATCAAACATTTTTTATGGTGATAAAGATGGTTCTTTGGATGGTGATGATGGAGATGCCTCTCCTGTTGGAATTTGATGCTCAACCTCAAATCCGTTCATTAATGAGCATCCTGAAAAACCATAAATAGAAGGCTTGAATTTCTAAGCAAAAGATCAAAAAATTCAGAATCAAACTTTCTATACTTTTTCAATAACGTGCCGACTCGAAAAATCCTATATTTTTTTATACCCAAAATCAGAATTTCTCGATACGAGATTGACTTGGAAAATCCATAATTTGCCGATTCATTATAATTTTTTGAGTCATTGTATGTTGTTTTTGATACTTGTTAATTTCAATATTGTTGGTCTAAAATCCGATCCAACGACTTGGTGTTGACAGTCCGTCCACTTTGTACATGCATTAACTGAAATGAGGCAGTTAGCTATAGATGTTAGCCAAATTTTTTACGGCAAAAATCGGACTATTATTGAGCAAAAAGTAGTTACAAAGTATTTAATGAGCACTAAAACATTGTGGATTTGACGAAAGTTGAAGCAAAATGTTGGACCAAAAGGGGTCCTAGCCCGCCTTTAAAGTGGCTAACACATTATTAGATATTGGAAAGTAGTCTACACAAACGGTTTAAAGAACCATCGAAAATATTAGACATAGGTCATATTTTGTAAGACCAAAGAAAAATGCCAGTCCATGTAGAGTGAAGGGCCTAGAGAGGTAAAATGTGGCTGCTTTTGCTGTGTTATGCTACTTTGTTGTACTGATATGTAATGCAGCTTCTGAGTGGGCCTGAACCAATCTACAAAAGTAAAGAGTGTTGATCTTATGTGGTTTTGCTATTCTGTTCTACTGTCCTCCTTTGTTGCTATGTTGTTGTGCTGATACTGTTGATGAATCCATAGTTGCATATAATACGTATTTTATAGTAAAATACCATATAATTGACGTATACGACTTCGATTACTATATTTTGATTTTCAATAGTTTTACTTAGGCCTAAAAATACTGTCTTCACCTCATTTAGCGAGTATATAAGTGGATAAGGTCAGATTTAGAGCTACTACTATTGGTGAGTTGGATACATTGAAACTTAGTGAAGTACCTAGAAGTTGTTATTTTAGAGCAAGTGGCCAAGTGGCCAAGTGACACTATGGATGTTATAAATAGCTGTGAAAATGTCGAGAAATCATCTTCATGTTCTAATTTTCTATGGAGACATTTCCTCTTTTGATTCTATGTCCCTCTCATGTGTTTATCTCTTGATATCTTGAGTTTCTATATGTAGAATGTTGATTTTATGGTTGATATAGCTTTCACACATGTGAAGTAAAGTATTGTACGTTACTATTGTTGTATGGATAGGGACAAAAATAAGTCATGTTCTAAGTGTTTATAATCAAATCTTTGTGCATTTCTAAGTTCTAGCATGCATAAACTAGTGATTTCTATCTTCTAGCTATTTCTAGATGTGCAACCAAATTGGCCTACGATATTGTTCGTCTAATAATGTGTTTTGGATCTATATTTTTTCACAGACGGCATGTACGCGCTCCTACCATGCATCATTTCCTCCACCTTCATTCACAAAAAAGTTGCGAAAAAGACACATATTTCAAAATTTGTGAGTAATTATCCTAGTGTCAGACCTACCTTCAATATTAGCCCATTGAAAACTTTTAGATTTGGGAGGGTTATTCCAAGGTTTGTAGTATCCTCTAAAAGTGATTAATTGACAAAATAGTGATTTTAGACTACCTTAAATTTGGGAGGGTTTTTTTGAAGTCACAAGTATGTCCCAAAATCAATTTTTGACTTTGGAGATATGAAAAGTAACATTCAAAATAGTAAGTTCATAATTGTTTCATTCTTCAAATACATTTAGGTTCCTCCCATAACATGTCTTGTACCAACCAATGTGGGATGGAAATCAAAATTTCAATACCAGCCGGTTTAGGGTATTGGAGTCCTTTAAGAAATCCAATACTAGTTGGGTATGATTATAAGGAATGCTAGACTTCTTTGTGCATGTTTCAAGATGGATTAAATGCCATGGGCCAAAATTGCCATTGTGAGCACACAAGTGCCTGATTCCTGCCACATGTGGCACGTGTTTGCAATCCCCGACAGTTCCTTTACATACCACTATCCTCAAAAAAATTAGAAACCTTGAAACATGTCAAACTATTCTTTAATCTTTTATTATTTCTATGATTTTCTTTGCAATTATTTGAAGTTAACATCTTATCATTTCAATAGTTGTCCTTTAAAATAAACAAGACATTTAATTTATGCTAGTTTGCAAATCAAATCTCATCCTTTTTTAATCAACTAAAATAATGATTTTTTTTTACACAATCATTTACATTTTTTCTTTCCACTTAGGTTTCGACACCTTGTAGGCTGTGGGCACAAAAAATTAGCATTTTGACACTTGGCAGGCCGTGATGTGCAGGACCGTACCAGAAAAATTTCCATTTTTTGCCATGCATAAAAAAGAATTCCGTGGATTTATCTCCTCTACTCTCCTAAATCCCATTTTAATCTACCTCCATTCATGCTGCATTTTACTCACGTTGTCACACAGTCTGCATATTTACATGTAAAATGAGATAGACAAATATAACACGACTGTCTGCATAAATACAAGTAAATTTGAAAAGGTCACAAAGTGGAATTTGTTGGTGATTCTTGCTTGATCAAAAGGAATGGAGTCTTGATTGCTCAAGGCAAGAGACAAGGTGAGCTCCAGAAACTTGATGGATTTGTTGGCTCTAACCATGATGGTTCGAAGGCAAAAGCAAGTTGGTGAGCTTTGTTCAATGTCAAAGTCACAGAGGTTGTCTTTTTCTAGATCTAGCTCAATATCAAAGATGCCTTTTCATTTAGTACATTTGGATGTACATTGTACTAGTTCTTTGTGTAATGGAGGAGCAAAGATGTTTGTGACTTGCATTGATGACTTTAGTAGATATTGTTGGACTTATCTTCTAAAGAGTGAGGATTTCATATTTGATGTCTTTCTCAAGTTCAAGAATGTTGTGGAGAGTCAATTCAACATCAAAATAAAGTGCTTAAAGTTCGCAAATGAAGACCTATCAAAAAAGTTCAAAGAGGTTTGTGTGGCACATGGGATCAAGAGGGAGCTTTCAAACTCAAAGGTTCTACATGGTGTGGAAAAGAGGAAGAAAACTCTTTTTGAAAGAGCTAAATCCACAAGGATGAATGCAAATCTTCCAAAGTCATTTTGGGGTGAAGCTTTGATGTGTGCTAACTTTGTTTGCAATAGGTACTCAAATGAAGACTTGGATGGTAAGAGTTCATATGGGGTCCTTTTTGGTAAGAAGCCAAGGATGGAGCATTTTAAGATCTCTAGTAATACTTTCTATGTCAACTCATCTTTTGGATTCTTGAAGGAAATATTTATTGGCTATAGTGATGTTCTTTATGTTGGCGAATCTAACATTTTTGGTGGTGATATGCTTGCTTCACTAAATGGTGATGGTGGAGATGCATCTTCAAGTCAAGGTCTAAGAATATCCTCAAGGGAAAAACAAAATCCATCTAGGCTTACATATTATGAGAAGGGTAAGGAAGTTGAAGATACAAATTTGCTTTACTCACATGTCTTGGTTCATCTTCTTGTCTAGCTGATGGTATGCAAGTGGATGATGGTTTTCAAGGATTGGAAGCAACTAATGGATCTGGAAAAGAGTTCTTAGTCAATGACTTTGATGGTCAAGTGGAAGTTCAAGATGCTGATCTCAAAGGACTTCGACAACACAAAAGGAAAGTTGGCAATTTTGAGCTAGTCAAGAGCATGAAAGGGAAATCAAATGGCAAAGATTTTGTGGATCTGTTTCTATAGGTGTTTGAAGATTCAAGTAAGGTCAAAGGAGTAGCAAGGAAGTGTTGTTCAAGTTTACTTTACTTTTTCTATCTCATGTTTGAGCAATTTCATGTGAATGTGTGCAAATTGTCAATAAATGTTGAAACTAGCTACATTGTTTTGCATCATTTTGATGTTGGAGTTGTACTACCATTCTTGGCTGGTTTTGTTGATGGAAATAAAGCTAAAGGAGGCTTATTATATCACTCATTCATGGTAGTACTTGTTCCACTCATCTATCAACCACCTAACCCAAACAATCAAGGTAGGGAGGGTTTCATAGAGGCTGACATCTCGCAAGAAGGGCCAGCATAGCCAAAGGACCTGTTTGAAACCTTTAGTCATACAGTATCAGCCTCACAGGCCATTCCCGGAAGCCCATATCAATAACAAAATAAAGGATCAATTCATTAGAGAAGACTCCTACAAATGCTTAAGAGTTCATTTGAAGTTCTTTTTGGTAAGAAGCCAAGGATGGAGCATTTGAATATCTTTGCTAAAACTTGCTATGTCAACTCATCTTTTGAATTCTTGAAGGGAATCTTTGTTGGCTATAGTGAAGTAAGAAAAGCTTATAGGGCTTACATTCCTAAGTCAAAGAAAGCTCAAATTTCTAAGATGATGTCTTTGAAGAGGAGAGTGTGGATAAGCTTGAAGTTGTTGATGTTGATCAATCTAAAATTTTGGTGGTGAGGAAGACGGTTCTTTGGATTGTGATGGTGGAGATGCTTCTCCAAGTCAATTTCTAAGAATATCCTCAAGGGATAGACAAAAGCCATCTAGGCTTACATATGATGGGAAGGGTAAGCAAGTGGAAGTGAATCATTTTGCGTTACTCAAATGTGTTGGTTCATCTTATTGTCAAGGTGATGTTATGCAAGTGGATGATGGTTTTCAAGGAATGGATGCAAGTAATGGATCTGGACAAAAAAAACATTTCAATGGCTTTTATGGTCAAGTGTAAGATCAAGAGGTTGATCTCAAAGAGCTTCAACTACACAAAAGGAATGACTGGAATTAGGAGCTAGTCAAGTGGCAAAGATACTTTGAATCTATTTTTGCAGGTTATTGAAGACTCGTGTAAGGTCAAGGGAGCAGAAAGGAAGTGTCATTTAAGTTTACTTTACTTGTTCTATCTTATGTTTGAGCTATTTCATGTCAAGGTGTGCAAATTGTCCAGATATGGTGAAACTAGCTACATTGTCTTGCAATATCTCGTTGTTGAAGTTGTACTAGCATTCTTGGCTGGTTCTGATGATGGAAATGTAGCTATTGGAGGCTCATTATATCACTCATTCATGATCAAGTGATCAAGTGTTGATGATAGCTTATGGCAAGATGGAGATAGAAGCTCATTTGTTTATTTTCATGGTGAAGACATATCAAGGAAGGACAAAAATGGAGGAGACAAGCCAACATTGGATGATAACTATCATGTTACTATTATTTTATATAGAGTTCAAAGTTTGAAGCATGGAGGAATCATTACATTTTACATTCTAATTGGTTCTTCATGTTCTAATTACATCTTGATGTGTGAAATTGATGTAAGAACTATAGTGAAACATCCAATTTGGACACTATTCTCTATATCAATGGAAGTTACTATAAAACCATAGAAAGGAGGTCTACACTTAGGATGGAGATCATTCTTAAGATGGATCAAAATTGTGTGGTAAAACTAGTTGAAGATGAAGTGTGAAAAATTGTCAATTAGTTTTGTTGGTTTATTGACATTTTGGAGGCCAAAGTGAAATTTCAACCTAGAGATACTTTTTCTAATGTAAATAAGGCCTAAAAATAGTGTCCTTACCATTTTTAACAAGTATATAAGTGGATAAGGTTTAAGTGAAGTACCTAGAAGTTGCTATTTTAGGGCAAGTTTAGGGCAAGTGGCCAAGTGGCCAAGTGACACTATGGATGCTATAAAAAGCTGTAAAACCGTGGAGAAATCATCTTCATATTCTCATTTTGTATGGAGAAATTTTCTCTTTTGATTATATGTCCATCTCATGCGTTTATCTCTTCATATCTTGAGTTTCTGTGTGTAGAATGTTGATTTTATGGTTGATCTAGCTTTCACACATGTGAAGTACAATATTGTACTTTACTGCACCAATATGGACAGGGATAGTACTAAGTCATATCTAAGTGTTTATGATCAAATCTTTGTGCAGTTCTAAGTTCTAGCATGCATAAAATATATTCTCTAGCTATTTATAGATGTGCAACCGAATTGGCCCAAGATCTTTTTGATCCACTAATGTGTTTTGGGTATGTATTTTTTCACATAGGGCAGGTACGCACTCTGCCTCGCATCATTTCCTCCACCTTCATTCACAAAAAAGTTGCGGTAAAGGACACAGATTTCAAAGTTTGTGAGTAATTATACTAGCGTCGGAACTAACTTCAGTATTAGCCAATTGAAAACTTTTAGATTTGGGAGGGTTATTTCGAGGTTTGTAGTATGTTCTAGAAGTTTGACAGAATAGTGATTTTAGACTACCTTAAAATTGGGAGGGTTTTTCTGAAGTCACAAGTATGTCCCAAAATCAATTTTTGACTTTGGAGATATGAAAAGTAACATACAAAATAGTAAGTTCATAATTGTTTGATTCTTCAAATACATTGAGGTTCCCCCCATGACATATCTTGTACCAACCAATGTGGGACGGAAATAGAAAATTTCGATACCAGCCGGTTTAGGGTATTGGAGTCCTTTAAAAAATCCAATACTAGTTGGGTATTATTATAAGGAATGCTAGACTTCTTTGTGTGTGTTTCAAGATGGATTAAATGCCATGGTCCGAAATTGCCATCGTGAGCACACAAGTGCCTGAAGCTTGCCATAGGTGGCACATGTTTGCAATCCCCGACAATTCCCTTATATACCACTATCCTCAAAAAAATAAGATACCTTGAAACATGTCAAACTATTCTTTAATATTTTGTTATTTCTAAGATTTTCTTTTAAATTATTTAAATTTAATATCCTATCATTTTAATAGTTGTCCTTTAAAATAAAAAAATATGAATGTCTTGTCTTACTTTGTCCTTAGAAGAGTGAGACAAGACATTTAATTTATTTTAGTTTGCAAATCAAATCTCACCGTTTTTTAATCAACTAAAATAATGATCTTATTTTGGAAACAATCATTTACATTTTTGCTTTCCACTTAAGTTTCAACACCTTGTAGACCGTGGGCACAAAAAAAAGTTGGATCTTCACACCTTGCAGGCCGTGAGGGGCAAGACCATGCCAAAAAAATTTCAATTTTTTACCACGTGTGGAAAAAAATGCCGTGGCACATCCACACAAACTTGAATTCCCAGAAAGCTATAAATTGAGTGCTCTTGAATGCATTTCCTCACTTTTTTTTTGCTCACTATTTGCTTTCATTGTGTTAGTAATTAAGATCTCACACGCACACACACACACGCACACATTTTTAAAGCTTTATCCTTTTCTCTACTTATCTCTCTTAAGCTCTCTCTTTTTCTAGAGACCACACCAAGCAGACCATCATCATTGCAACTTCCAAAACAAGAGAAACTAATGTGGCTCCTCCTACGATCTCCCTTAATGTAGAGAAGAGGCATTGGTAGAAGTATCAAGGGGGGGTGGGGGGGGGGGGGGAGATAGAGAGAGGATCCACAAATCAATGTACAATGAAAGGTAGTTTCTTGAAATCTCTTGGAAGGATGTTACACATATGACTCTCCTCATACTAAATTTAGGTCATAATTTGAGGTCCCAGGCCTACTTTAACCTAAAAGCAAATTATCAGATCAACCATGTTTGGGGCCATAAGTAAATTATATCTAAAAAACTTTCATTCAATGCTTAGTCCAAATGAATGAGTTTCATTCAATAAGGAGTTCCAAAAAATATATTGGCTTCATTCCACCCTAAAAATTACAAATATCCGAGTTATATTTCATGCAATTAAAAACATACGATAGACAATTATGATTAACAAAATAACCATACATGAATGGACCAAAAACAAAAATAGTCCAAGTACAGAAATATATATAAATGTACATATATATAGGCTAGAATACAAAAACTAGCTAGATCCACCAACTGAGTCCTCATCCTAGCCACGAACATCAGACTCACGATGTTGCAATTGATGAGATGGCGGTACTTGCATGCAACAAACATGAATTAGTGTTGTGAGAAATGTGGTGAGAGTGAGAGAGAGACTTTGTGAATGTAATGAAGTTAAAATCTATTTTGAAGCCATGCCTCAGAAGCTACTGTTAGATTGTTCTACTATCGGGAGTGCTTCATCCGAATAATCGATCTCTAATCTACATCCATTCGTTATCCAATTTTGTACTTTTATTTGGGTTTCTCCATAGTCAACAAAAACACTCGGGAATCGCAACAAGCAATCGGATCAATAGGCGAATGTAGTCAAAATATCATTTCTATCCCCCAAACTCGACATGGACAAAGGAGTGTTTATGGTAAAAGACCAAAAGGTACAATTCACTAATTCTTGATTTTTGAATTTTGGAGCTACGTAACATATGAACAATCATCGTGACGTCGGATTCCGACATCTAGTGTGGCTGGCGGAATCCAACATCTAACTGGCTCCGAAATCCCGATTTTGAAGAGATGTCAGATTGTGACGGATAATATGACTGTCAGAATCCCGGGACAAATGAAAAAAACCTCATTTTGGCTACTGGGGTAAAAAGGTTGTTGTGTAATTTAATCCTTCAACTTGTAGAAAACCCCTTGCTACAAGTTTAGCTTTGTAGTGTTCCACGTCTCTATTTGCTCCAAGTTTTAATTTTTAAACCCACTTCAATCCAATCACCTTGTGTCCTAGTGGTAATGGTGTCAAACTCCATGTTTGATTTGTTGTGATGGCACCTGTTTTTTTCTTCATTGCTTTCCACCATTTTTTTATATATCTCCCAGTTGTGGCTTCATGGAAGGTTTTAGGCTCTTGAATGCCTGTCTTGGGATCTTGGATTGCCATGAGCCCTGCATCATCAACACGAGTTGGAGGCCTACGAATTTAATATGATCTTCATGCCCTCTGCTTAGTTCCTTGTTGTGCTGACTCGTGATCCCTAGTCATGTGCACACGAGGCTGATCAACCTCTTGTGACTGCTCAATTTCATGTTGCTACACTTGATTTTCTTTGAAATTCAAGTCTTCTGATCTGCCATCATGTTCATCCATTTTGCTATCTCCTTGAGTGTTTTCAAAATGTTCAGTTTCAAGAAGTAGATTCCGATGTGTATTTTTATTTGCATTTTCTTCAAAAGCTACATTAAGGCTACAAATAATTTTCTTTGAGCCCAAACTGCTAAGCATGCTTGGGACATCCTAGCTACTCTCTAAGATGTTACGTCCAAACTCTATTTGAAGAAAAACAATTTCACCATCAAAATGTTTGAAGCTGACTCTATTTCGACCCGTCTTGATACCTTCAAGAATTTTATGGAGCAAATGACTACCATTGGATCAATCAATGAAGATATCGATGCTATCGTGACTATGTTATCTAGTTTACCATAAGCATATGAGAATCGGATCATGGTCATTTCTACACAACAAGGCCTCAGTCTTAATAGGTAAATCTCTATGCTACTTCAAGAGGAGATTATAAGAAGTGGATCATCCTCAAAAAGTACAGATGGAAGAGATTTGTGAAGTCAGAACAAAAGAAACCAATAGCCAACATCATATTCAGAACATTCATCATCTAAACCAAAACAATAGCTATTTTGCAGATACTATAAAGGGACTGGTTGTGAAAGATTCAACTAGTTTCATCACATTTTGCAATATTTCCATATTTGGCATATTGAGGCCAAAACTTGTTTTAGCCTTAGAGGTTGACTTTTCAAAGTTCATTAGTCTTAATTTCATTTGAATAAACACTTTTTGAAAGTGTGGGAAAGATAGAATGTGAGTTTGAGTAGATTCAATTTGAATAAGTTGGGTACATTGAATCTAGACCCAAAATTGGTAGGGTTAGCATTTTGGTGGGAAAGCCAAGTGGCCAAATAGGGTTTGGACCTGCTATAAAAGGATGTAACTCATGGAGAGAGTCATCTTCTCTCTTCTCTATCTCATTTCATGCTTATACATGGTTCTCTTGGGTCTACTATCCATTGGTGCACTATCTTGGTGATTGCTTGCAATTATATGTGTAGAATGATCTATATTTGTTATTTTTGGATCCACACGTGTGAAATATAGTAGCTTGCTGGTTTTGTACGGAAAGCAACAGTACATAATCATTTCATTCAAATTTGATCAAGTTCTATTAGTGTTTGCATCTCAAATTGTGTGTAGATGCTGATTTTTCTACATTGGTGAAATTGATAGTGTATTTCTCTTTCTAACCAAAGATCATTCAAGTAGATTGGATCTTAAGGATCTGAAATCTTTCACATTGTATCAGAGCTTGTGTTTCAGGTTATGAAGGAGGAAATCAGATCTATCAATGATTTGGTGAAGATATCAAGTCTAGAGCATGCTAGAGAGGATTCTACACCAAAATCGGATTTTTTGCTTTTGTAGATTGGATCTTTTGTAGATCAAAACACTAAATAGGTCAATATACTTGTTCAATTCTGTTTTTTGAATTCACATGCTGGATTTGGCCAATTTTTGGATCATTGGTTCAGCCTAAGTGGTGGCTTATAGATTGCATATCAAATTTTCAGCATTTGCATGTAGATTTGGAATAGTCAATTTTTTGTGATTTTGTCAAAACCCTAATTCTGATTGGATCTCTAGATAGTGAGGTTGCTGGACTTCATTTGAGTGTATTTCAATCTTAGGAAGTGGCAAAAGTCATTAGATTGAGGATAGATCATAGGTTGATCAAGATTCCATGATTCAATGTGTCGATTTGCTTGGATAAGTGCTAGAAGAGAATTTGTGAGATAGTTTCAAATCTTGGTGATTTCTTTTGAAAGCATTTGTTGTTGTTCAAAGGAGTGCTTTGTGCATTGAAACAGGTTGAAAGAGAAGATCAGGTCATTGCTACATGGCAACCTCAATTGGAGTCATGTTGGAAGCCAATCATAGGCTTACCTCAAGTAACTATTCATTATGGAAAGTGAGGATGGAGTCACTTCTTGAGATGAATGATGTTTTGGATATTGTTGTAGGTTTGGAGGAGAGACCAGCAACACAGCAAGTTCAATTGAGGTATGACAAGAGGGCCAAGATGGCTCTACAGATGATAAAGATGAATGTTACCAATGAGCTTCTCAAGGAAGTTGGTAAGTGCACATCATCTTTGGAAGCTTGGAATTCATTGAAGAAGCTTTATGAATCCAAGTCTACTTCTAGAGTGTTGACTGTAAGAGGGCAAATCTTTTCTTGTTTGCAAAACAATAAAGAAAGTCCAAGTACTTTTGTTTTGAGAATGAAAGCATTGAATGATGAGTTAGCTTGCATAGATGAAAGCATTAAGGAAAGAGAGCTTATTGAAGTGATTCTTAATGGCTTGTTGGATGCTCATGCTAAAATTGTTCAAATTATTGCTATTCAAAAGACTTTGCCAAGTTTGATGGACCTTCAAGAGATCTTGATCAATGAGGAATATAGATAGGCTTCAAGCAAGAGGTGGATCTACATCGACACTTCAAGAGGATGCTATGTTCACAAAGGGCAAATTCAAGGGCAAAACCAAAACCAAGTGGTCTAAAGGGCAAGATCAAGTGGATGCTTCTTCAAGTGGCAAAAAGAAGGATAGATCAAAGCTCAAGTGCTTCTATTGTGGCATCAAAGGACACTTTGCAAGTGAGTGCTACAATAAGAAGAGAGATCAAGGAGACAAGCAAGGTAAGCTTACTCTTGATGAGGATGGTTTGGATGTGCAAGATGCAATTGATGATGCTTTTGTGATGTCTTCATGTATGCTTGCTAATGATGGAGACCTAGATCCTTGGTGGATTGATAGTGGAGCAAGTTCACACATGACCTTTCACAAAGAATACTTCAATTATTTGTTGGCATATGGAGATGACAAGAGGGTGATCTACACGGCCAATGATGGTGAGTGTGCAATCAAAGGGATTGGCACAATTCCTATTTCTCTCTCTACAAATAGGAATGTTCATTTAGAGGATGTCTTGTTTATTCCATCTATTACCAAGAATTTGCTTAGTGTGAGTCAAATGCTAAGTAAGGGCCTCAAGGTGGAGTTTGATGGAGATGCTTGTTTGATCAAAAGGAAGGATGTCTTGATTGGAAAGGGTAAAAGGCAAGGGAAGTTGTTCAAACTTGATGCTTGTGTTATTGCTAACCAAGTTGGATGTGTTGCAAGGGAGCAAATTTCTATTCAAGAGGTTTGGCACAAAAGGATGGGACACCTCAACTTCAAGTCATTGGAGGTAATGGCAAGGAAGAAGGTTGTGATTGGTCTTCCAAGTTCCTTAAGTAATGACAAGCATGTTTCTGAGTCTTGTGCTTTGTCTAAGTCACATAGACTACCTTATACTAGATCTATTTCTAGATCTACAAAGCCTTTTTAACTTGTACATTCGGATATTCATGGATTTACTACAAATAGCAATAGTGGAGCTAAGATGTATGTAACATTCATTGATGATTTTAGTAGATTTTGTTGGATCTATCTACTAAAGAGCAAGGATGAAGTGTATGATGTCTTTGTCAAGTTCAAGAATGCAAGGGAGAACCAATTCTCCACAAAGATCAAGTGCTTGAGAGGTGACAATGGTGGTGAGTACATATCTAACAAGTTCAAGGCCTTTTGTGATGAGCATGGGATCAAGAGGGAGTATACAACATCAAGGACTCCACAACAAAATGGAGTGGCTGAAAGGAAGAATAGGACTTTATGTGAAAGTGCTAAAGCTATGAGGTTAAGTGCTAATCTTGACAAACCATTTTGGGATCAAGCTTTGTTGTGTGCCAATTTCTTGTGCAATAAGTGGCCGAGTGCTATTTTGGATGGAAGGACACCTTTTGAGATGCTATTCAAGAGGAGGCTGAGTGTCAACTTTCTAAGAACCTTTGGATGCACATGCTATGTCAACATTACTCTTGATGATAGGACCAAGGAGGATCCATCTTCAAGAAGAGGTATTTTTGTTGGATATAGTGAGGTGAGTAAGGCCTACAAGGTTTACATTCCTTCTACTAACAAAGTGATTGTTGGTAGAGATGTCATTTTTGATGAGGAAAACATTCCAAAGGTGTCTTCAAGCATGATTGATGGTAAAGTAGATGGATCTAACATTCTTGATGTTGATGAGAAGGATCCTACTTTGGATGGTGGTGATGATGGACCTTCATCAAGTCAAAAGCCAAGGAGAACATCAAGAGAAAGACAAGTACCTTCAAGGCTCACATATGATCAAAAGGGTAAGCAAGTAGTTTCTGGAAATTATGTTGCTTTCTTAACCTCTTTGGATGAGCCTACAAGTGTAGATCAAGCAAGGAAAGAAGAGGAGTGGATCCAAGCAATGGATCTTGAGTATCAAGCTCTTATGAAGAATGGAACATGGAGATTGGTGGAGTTGCCTAAGGACAAGAAAGCTATTGGATGCAAATGGATCTTCAAGGTGAAGACAAACCAAGATGGATCTATCAACAAGTACAAGACAAGGTTAGTGGCAAAAGGATATGCTCAACAACAAGGAACTGACTATGATGAGACCTTTGCACCCGTGGCAAAGCTGGTAAGCATTCGAGTCATCATTTCACTTGCTACACTTTATGGGTGGGATCTATGGCGAATGGACATTTCAAATGCATTCTTGAATGGTGATCTTGAGGAGGAAGTATACATGGAGCAACCTGAGAGCTACATCTCATCAACAAAGCCAAATCATGTGTGTCTTCTACAAAAGAGTTTGTATGGGCTTAAGCAAGCACCAAGGAGTTGATATGCTAAGCTTAACACTTTCTTACTCTCTCAAGGCTTTGTTATGAGTGAGTATGATCATTCACTTTATTATAGGTTTGCTGGAAGTGATGTTACCATCTTGCTAATCTATGTGGATGATATCATCTTGAGTGGTGGAGACAATCAAGATGTGGAGGATAGCAAGAATGCTCTTAAGAAGGAGTTTGAGGTGCATGATCTTGGTAATTTGCATTACATTTTAGGAATAGAAGTCATTAGATCTTCTCAATCTACTTTCATTTGTCAAGAGAAGTATGCTAATTCTATTCTAGAAATATTTCATATGGTAGATGCAAAAGCTATTGATACACCTATGGAGTCTCATGTAAAGCTTACTATAAGAGGTAATGAAAGATCCTTCAAGAACATTACTCTCTATAGAAAGCTAGTTGGTTCACTCATCTATCTAACCATTACTAGACCTGATCTAAGCTATTGTTTTGGAAGATTGAGTCAATTCATCCAAGGTCCTAGTGAGGAGCATTGGAAGCTAGGAAAGCGAGTTTTGAGGTACATCATTGGAACTCGAGATTTTGGCATATTGTATGAGGGATCATCACCTAATCTTTTTGGATTTTCAGATTCGGACTATTCTGGAGATATAATGGATAGAAAATCCATTAGTTCTTATTGTATTTTCATAGGTGATGGAGCTATATCATGGATGTCAAAGAAACAAGCCACTATCTCATTGTCATCTAGTGAGGCCGAGTACAAAGCTCTTACACATTGCACAAAGGAGATGGTATGGATCAAAAGGATAATCAAGGATCTTCACTTGCTGGATTTTTCAGAGATCTCAATTATCTTTTGTGACAATCAATCAGCCCAAAGAATGGCATCCAATCCTATCTTTCATGCTAGGAGCAAGCATATTGAGATACAATATCATTTTGTGAGGGAGCGAGTCATTGCAAAGGAGGTGGAGCTTCAACATGTGTCTTCAAGGGAATGTGTAGCGATATCTTCACCAAAGCATTGGGAAAAGACTTGTTCATGAAGCATAGGACTTCACTTGGAGTATTATCAAAGTCTATGCTAAAACTAGTTGAAGAGGGAGTGTGAAAGATTCAACTAGTTTCATCACATTTTGCAATATTTCCATATTTGGCATATTGAGGCCAAAACTTGTTTTAGACTTAGAGGTTGACTTTTCAAAGTTCATTTGTCTAAATTTCATTTGAATAAACACTTTTTGAAAGTGTGGGAAAGATAGAATGCGAGTTTGAGTAGTCAATTTGAATAAGTTGGGTACATTGAATCTAGACCCAAAATTGGTAGGGTTAGCATTTTGGTGGGAAAGCCAAGTGGCCAAATAGGGTTTGGACCTGTTATAAAAGGATGTAACTTGTGGAGAGAATCAACTTCTCTCTTCTCTATCTCATTTCATGCTTATACATGGTTCTCTTGGGTTCTACTATCCATTGGTGCACTATCTTGGTGATTGCTTGCAATTCTATGTGTAGAGTGATCTATATTTGCTATTTTTGGATCCACACGTGTGAAATATAGTAGCTTACTGGTTCTGTACGGATAGCAACAATACATAATCATTTCATTCAAATTTGATCAAGTTCTATTAGTGTTTGCATCTCAAATTGTGTGTAGATGCTGATTTTTCTACATTGGTGAAATTGATAGTGTATTTCTCTTTCTAACCAAAGATCATTCAAGTAGACTGGATCTTAAGGATCTGAAATCTTTCACACTGGTCATCTCATCAAGGATCGTAGAACACTCAAGTACAACAATGAGAAGAAGAAACAGTTCCACCAACAAGCCAATGGTGCAACCACCAGTCAAACAACTCAATGGTGCACAATAAGATAGATTCAAGAACGCAGATAGAAATGTTAGTGTAACAAAGCACAGAACACAAAACATTGGGGATTCTCGGAGAGCCCAAGCCCTCATACAACTCTTCTGTATTAAATAATAGAACCACAGTACAAAGGGGCAACTCTGCTGCCCATATATGAAAAACAGAGGAAGCTTCTATACTACATGTATGTATCATGCCAAGAACCAGACAATACGTCCTCGTTGAAGAACCTCTGCACTTGGAGTGTGGACAATCTGCCAAGAACCTCTTGTCTGCAGCCATGGGAGGAATAATAAGGAACTCTTATCAGCAAATATAGAATGGTGAAGCGGTGCATTCCAATAGAAATGAGTAGTTACTATGAAGAGCTATGGGTCCCAAAATGACACTCTTTCAAATGTCGTCACCTCATCTCTCTCATGCATTGTATGGGCAACATGCCCTCATTCACAACATTAATACACTATGTACTTATACAGACTACGTTAGAGGAGTTTTGAGTTCCAAAAAGAACCTTTAAGAATTCGTGCAAGATGCCTTTTTTATTATTAAAATATTATAACACTTATACTTTTGACTTGCCATAACTTTTTAATCGTAGCTCAAAAGTATGTCGTGTAACATGTCATTGAAAAGTCCTTGTCAAGCACTTTCTAATGCACTAAACTCCGCTAAATTCAAACTTACCACTAAAAAGTTATGCCATTTTTAGTATGGAATCAAAATGTGAACTCAAAAAGTTACGTTACGTAGATTTCAAATGTAAGTCTTTTGATTGGTCCATGTGTAAGAAAAATTTGAGAAAAAATATAAAAAGAATCTTTACAAAGGGTGTTTTTGGGATTTAGAACTCCTTTAATGAGTGCTCTCTCTGTCTCTCTCTCTCTCTCTCTCTCTCTCTCTCTCTCTCTCTCTCTCTCTCTCTCTCTCTCTCGTTGTTCTCTCGGATCTTTTTATTTCTTTTCAAATTAATCCAATATGGTGTGGCTGCTGTGATTTGAGCCCAAGTCTCTTAATTGATTTGAGGTGTTGCAATTTTCTCTACACTCGATTTTGTCCTCTATACTTGTCTTAAAGCAATTCATGAGATATCATTTTTGCAATGATTTAAGTGCCAAGTCAATAAAATTTCCACATTGTGGAATACATATTGACTTAATATTAAGAGTCAAAGCTCATTGTTAAGTGCTTTTTTCACACTTATTCAGCTCACTTCAAATTAAATTATATTTCCTTTAAATGTTCCATATTGGTACTCTCTAGTTTGCAATAGTGTTCCTTCACTTTACAGTTTTAAGGAATCAAGAGTCATGGTTACCTTCACACTTATACAACTCACTTTAAATTATATCTCCTTGAGATGTTTCATATTACTACTCTAGTTTGTGAGAGTGTTCCTTCATAGTACATGTTTTTGGAATCAAGAGTGTTGCTTACCTTGGAATTTTTCACCTTGGCATTGGAATCCACCTTGGCAGACCATGTACGCTCCAAATACATATATAAGGTTTAAATATTCTTCTCGAACATAGATCAACACCATTTGGATTGATTGTCGAGGGTTGGTAGGTAATGCATCTCAGTGTTAAGCCCCTCTTGATGATTGTAGGAGTGTTTCTTAATAAATTGCTGGATATTTTCTAATTGATATGAGCTTCTAGGAAAGGCCCGTGAGGCTAATATTGTATGACTAGAGGTTTCTAACAGGTCTTTTGGCTATGCTAGCCCTTCTTGCGACATGTCAGCCTCTATGAAACCATCCCCACCTAGATTGTTTGGGTTAGGTAGTTGATAGATGAGTGGCACAGGTACTACCACTGGCTCAACTTACATGACATCTTCTTGGCCTCTGGATTTGATAAACGCTCTTGAATTTGTGTCATCTTTTGATTTGAAGTGGACTGCTTAGAGGTTTTCTTCTTATGTTGTTTTGATTCTTTGATGACATATAGAGCATCAACTTATTCGAAGAGGCATCTTGACTTATTCGGTTGTCTTCTTGCAGCAACATAGTGATAATTCTAGTGAGAGTTAAATCTGAGTGTGTCGATATGATCATCACCCAGTTCTCATATGTAGAAGGAAGGCTTCGATAATCCAAAGCCTATGCACAAATTATCGAGCACAGCAAAATGAGCCTTCTTTCCTAATGCATGACTGCTCCTATCAATAATTGAAGAAAGCTATAATGACAGAAGCCAAGTTCAATCTATTAGCAACTAACTTTGATATCATTAGTAGTAAAGTGATTTCGTACCCAAACAATTTCAGAGTGCGAAGTGATGTATAGAATATTGCACCGTTGAAGTATTCAATGGATCAAAAAAACAATAAGAGATTTATCAATTACAAATGACCATAGAGTGACATGATACTGAACGGAATAAGAAGGTAGATTGATTTAGTAAGTAGCATGTACAAATCAGATGATAAGAGCACAAAGCAATGGTCGATAGTAGCTGAAAATTTTGTCTGATGCACTTCCACGAGTAATCAGTAAGCGCTAATAGCAATACTCTAGTAGAGTGAAACTTATGGAAATCTTTAATGATCAGTTATTTATACTAAATCAATTTAAGCTAATTTGGTAGGACAGCTAATCAGGTCGTAGATCGCAATTGGTAGTTAGTTGTAATGCGCTGATATCTATCTAGTTAGGACTTTCGAATGAATAAAACTGAAGAACTGGATAATGAATGCATGTAGATTGGAGATCGATTATTCAGATGAATCACTCTCGATAGTAGAATAATCTAATAGTTGCTTTTGAGGTATGGCTTCATAACAGATTTTAATTTCATTACATTCATAGAGTCTCTGACTCATTCTCACCACATTTCTCACAACACTAATTCATGTTTCTTGCATGCAGGTACCATAGTTCCCATCTCATGAATCGCAACATTGTGAGTAGATGTTCGTGGCTAGGATGAGGACTCAGTTGGAGGTTCTAGCTAGTTTTTGTATTCTAGCCTATATATATATATACATTTACTGATGTAGTATATGTACTTATGTACTTGGACTATTTTTCTTTTTGGACCATTCATGTATGGTTAATTTGTTAATCATAATTGTTTGTCATATGGCTTTGATTGCTTGAAATTTAACTCTAATATTTGTAATTTAGGGTGGAATGAAGCTGGTAATTTTTTTTGGACTCCTTATTAAATGAAGCTCATTTATTTGTACTAAGCATTGAACAAAACTTTTTAAATATAATTATTTATGGCCCTAAACATGGGTGTTATGATATGACCTAAATTTAGTATGAGGAGTCAGATGTGTAACATCCTTCCAAGAGGTTTCAAGAAATTACAAACAGCCTATCTGAATGGAGTTATACAATAAGACATCTACATGATCCAGCTCGAAGGATACGTTTTGGAAGGTATGAAGAATCATGTCTGTAAACTCCACAAAGCACTGTACGGCTTGAAACAATTTGCCAGATCTTGGTTTCAGAGGATCAACACATTCCTCATTGGACAAGGATTCAAACCAAGCACTGCTGATTGCAACGTCTATTCCAAGTCAGTGCAGCAATCCTTCATTATCATCACCTTATACATGGATGATATGTTGCTCTTCAGCAACAATACCAATTTGGTCAAGGATGCTAAGCAGATGTTGTTTTCAGAGTTCGAAATGACTGACCTGTGCGAAGCTCACTTCTATTTAGGCATTCAAATCTACAGAGACAGAGTGAGATGACTGATTTACATCACTAAACAAAGGTATCTTCACAATGTTCTTAACAGATGCAATCTAATGAATTGTAAATTAGCTCACTCACCAATGGATTTAGGCCTGCATTTGTCGAAGGACCAATGTCTCGAGACCAAGCAGGAAGAGGAGTAGATGAGAGAGTATCCTTATGGATCGATACTTGGATCTCTCATGTATGCAATGGTCTACACAAGACCAGATATTTCTTTTGCTGTAAGCTCACTCAGCCAATATATGGCTAATCCTGGCATTACCCATTAGAAGGCTCTCATAAGAGTCATGAGATATATTCGAGCTACCATGGACCAGTGCATCTGCTATGGAGATGTCAACAACGACAATCTTCATCAGCTTAGTGGATATTCCAATGCAAGCTGGGGAGGAGATGTAGACAATCATAAGTCCACATCTGGATTTACATTCTTCTTCAACAACGGTCCTATCTCATGAAACAGTCATAAGCAAACCTCTATCACACTTTCTTCTACAAAAGCAGAATATATGGCTGCTTCTCAAGCAATTAAGAAAGCGTTTTGGTTGAGAAACTTATCGTTAGACGTTAATCAGTATCGGTACAACCCTACAATCTTATTCTGTGATAATCAAAGTGCTATTGCATTATCGGCCAAAATGACACTCTTTCAAACGTCTTCACCTCATCTCTCTCATGCTATGTATGGGCAACATGCCCTCATTCACAACATTAATACACCATGTACTTATACAAACTAAGTGCTCTCTCTCTCTCTCTCTCTCTCGCTCATTGTTCTCTCAGATCTTTATATTTCTTTTGAGATTAATCCTATATGGTGTGGCTGCAGGGATTTGAGCCCGGGTCTCTTAATTGATTTGAGGCATTGCACTTTTATCTACACTCGATTCTGTCCTCTATACTTGTCTTTAAGAAATTCATGAGATATCGTTTTTGCAATGATTTAAGTGCCAAGTCAATAAAATTTCCACAGTGGAATACATATTGACTTAGTATTACGAGTCAAAGCTTATTGTTAAGTGCTTTTTTCACACTTCTTTAGCTCACTTCAAATTAAATTATATTTCTTTCAAATGTTCCATATTGGTACTCTCTAGTTTGCAATATTGTTCCTTCACTTTACAGTTTTAAGGAATCAAGAGTCATGGTTACCTTCACACTTATACAACTCACATAAAATTATATCTCCTTGAGATGTTTCATATTACTACTCTAGTTTGTGAGAGTGTTCCTTCATAGTACATGTTTTTGGAATCAAGAGCATTGCTTACCTTGGAATTTTTCACTTTGGCATTGGAATCCACCTTGGCAGACCATGTACGCTCCAAATACATATATAAGGTTTAAATATTCTTCTCAAACATAGATCAACACCATTTGGATTGATTGCAGAGGGTTGGTAGGTAATGCATCTCCTTGTCCTTTATTTTTTAGGTTTGAAATCTCAGTGTTAAGCCCCTCTTGATGATTGTAACTATGCGCTTATCAGTTTTCAAGATGGAACACACTCCATTCTTGAAATGTACATCTAGTCCATTGTCCATTAAATGACCAACACTAAGCAAGTTTTTCTTAATGGATGGAACATACAAAACATTATCAAGATCTATGCTCTTAGATGATCCTAATCATAATGGAATAGATCCTATGCCAGCATTCTTGATCACTAGTAGTGTAGATTGATTTCTTAGAATCATTACAAGAAAGTAGATTAGAAAAATAATGCTTGTTGAATGACATGTGGGAACTAGCCCCACTATCAATCCATCATGTCTCTTGGCATGATGTTGGTGTAGATGCTCCCATCAAGGATGTATTGAAGCCATCCTCTTCCTCCTCCCCTTGTGCAAGATTGCCTTGATCTTCACTCCCTTGTGCATTCTTCTTCTTATAGCATTTGGAAGAAAAGTGTCCTTTCTTCCCACAAAAAAAACACTTTAGCTTTGCTTTGTTCTTTTGCTTCCCTTTGGAGGTAGATCCTCCATCCTTTGCCTCGGCCTCCTTGCCTTGGATCTTCTTGAAAGGATGAGTCCTTTTTTTTGCCTTTAGATGTGAAGTTTGCTTTCTCATCACCAGTATGTAGTGGTAAGGGCCCCATTCTTGTTTTGAGGTGTGGAATCCTACTCTCCTCGGGCACAAGAACATTATGCAATTTTTCAATTGATGGAAGTTGGTCTTGAATAGCAAACTATTGAACTAGATTAGAGAACTCATCTCCTACTCCATTCAAAATTACTTGTACTAGCTCATTGTCTTGAATCTTCTCTCCTATAGATTCCAATTCTTTGTTCAAAGATTTTATCCTTAGGACATACTCTTTTCCATTTTCTCCACTTCCCCTCATGCCTTGCAAGGTCAAGTTTCTTAGCATAGGCACTCTTGAAGTGTTATTGGA
Organism: Diphasiastrum complanatum; assembly: GCA_029204225.1. NCBI lineage: Eukaryota > Viridiplantae > Streptophyta > Lycopodiopsida > Lycopodiales > Lycopodiaceae > Diphasiastrum > Diphasiastrum complanatum. Next base: position 1,261,200 of record CM055115.1, read on the forward strand.
TTCATAAATGGTCTTTAGTGAATTTCAAGCCTCTTTTGATGTGGTCCAAGAAGCCACCTCCTTCAAGAGGTCATTGCTTACATTTAACTTCAAGCAATGTAGGGCTAATCTAACTCTCTTCTTGTATTTTAGTTGTTCTTGGGAAGCTTGAGGCTCTTCCTCAACTCCTAAGACAATATCAAAGAGATCATTAACCACGAGTAGTGATTCCATTCTTACTTTCCAAATGGAATAGTTTGTGGAAGTTAGTTTCTCACTAGATTCTATGGATGTCATTGTTAATAAAAGCCTATGATATACACAGAGATCTCTTGATAAAGAGTGATCTAAGATAGATTTCTAGCTTTCAAAAAGCTTCTAATCTTGGCCCAATCAATCCTAGTTCGACTTGGATGATGGTATAATAGATCAACTACAAATATCCTAGCAAATCACTCCTCCAAGAAATTATTTCTAGTTCAATTTTGTTTGATATTTCACACACACATAAGATCTGAACAAATCAGCCTTAAAGATCTGATCTAGTGCTTAAAAATGAATTGCTTCCATGACTCAAATCACTATTTGATCATTAGCATTCAATAGATTGAACCTAGATCTAGACAATGCACTAAAAATCCTGAATTTTGGACTAGTATGCACTTTTTGGATCAAGAACACTAATCGAAGTTAATTTGAAGGTTGTTGTATGGTTTCACATGTGTGGACAGTACTTCAGCAGCCCACAAATAGATCTTGACCAGAAATAATGATGATACCTCTCTCCTTGAACTTGCCCTCTCAATTAGAACTCAAAAAGAACACATTGTCAATGATTTCACAAGTACTATTAATCATTTAGATCACTCTTAGACTTGGCTCTGATACCATGTCAATTTTCAGAGAAAAAGGACAAATATGACTCAGATTCTTCAAAGGTCAATTTCACACAGATCAAGCTAAAATCAATCTAACTTTATAAAAGTGACTTTTGTACATTCTTCAACATGTGGGAACAGACTCCACACGTGTGAGATCATATCAAGATCAATTAACTTGAGATCTACAAGGTACATCAAGTTGGAAGTGATTTTTTTAACAGGCCCGAATCCCAAATCCACACCATATTGGATTAATTGCAAGTGAAATAAAAAAGTTTCGAGAGAAGAATGAGCAAGAAAGAGAGAGAGAGAGAGAGAGAGAGAGCACTCAGTTTCTATTAGTTTGGACACAACTCTTCATAATAACTTCTCATTTCTATTGGAATGCATCGCTCAACGATCGTATGTCTACAGATAGGAGGTCCTTATTCCTCCCATGTCTAAAGACAGGAGGTTCTTGGTAGACTGTCCATGCTCCAGGTGCAGAGGTTCTTGAACGAGGACCTATTTGTCTAGTCCTTGGAATGATATGGAAGCATCCTCTGGTTTTTATATTAAACTCATTTATTTGGACTAAGCATTGAATGAAACTTTTTTAATATAATTTACTTATGGCCCCAAATATGGTGGATATGATAATTTGCTTTTAGGTCAAAGTAGGCTTGGGACCTCAACTTATGACCTAAATTTAGTATGCAGAGAGTCATATGTGTAACATCCTTCCAAGAGATTTCAAGAGACTACCTATCATTGTAGATTGATTTGTGGATCCTCTCTCTATCCCCCCCCCATGATACTACTATCAATGCCTCTTATCTATATTAAGGGAGAACCTAGGAGGAGCCGCATTAGTTTCTCTTGTTTTGGAAGTTGCAATGATGATGGTTTGCTTGGTGTTGTCTCTCGAAAAAGAGAGAGCTTAAGAGAGATAAGTAGAGAAAAGGATAAAGCTTGAAAGAAAGCTTTAAAAATGTGTGTGTGTGTGTGTGCGTGTGTGAGATCTTAATCACTAACACAATGACAGTTGTAGTGGGTTTCTTTCCTTGCCTAACCGGAATCCAAGATCTAGTCAATCTAGCATCAAAGAGACGAAGTTAGTTGTCACGCAGAGGTTCGTTCCCATGAGAGCGATAGTGTAGTTCAGATTTCAACATGAATGGAGGATCTAACACTAACATCCATTAACACTAAGCATTAACACTACATTCATTAACCGTTACTTCCATTGACCCTAAATCCACAACAATGATAGAAACTTACTCTTCTCTCTCTCCTTTTCTCTCTCACAAAAAGCATAAGAAATAGCAATCCCAGTAATGATCAAATCCAACAATTAGCAAATACAAAGGAAGCATGAGAAATGGAGGAAAAGAAAGGAAGAGCAAGGACAATCACCAATCCATTTCTAAAGAGAACCAATCTGCTTTATTGAAATGAAGAAATGAACATCAGGAGCAACTCGAGTTGGTCCCTTTTTATAGTAGAGAGGAGGACCCTAGCCTCTGAATCCTATTGGTCCAGTCTTGTCTCTCTTTTTATTCAAATTTAAAAAAGTGTGGGAACCATCAAAATTAGAGGTAAATCCAACTTTGTTCACTAACTTGACATTTAGGCCCTGCGACATTAAAAGTCCCGCAAAAAGGCCTAAAGTCCTTCATTAAATTTTAACTAATCAATCAAATAACTATGTGATCATCGGGTTGGACTTACACACGTAGGGTGCCAAATCTCTCTCACTTATTAACTAGGGTTAGGTTTTCCTTGGGATCCACAAACCCTCCAACAATATCTCCCACCAAAATTGGTGGCGGTCCCATGACACTTGCAATATGCAATTATTGGAGACTTTAATTGGCTTCGCGCCGAATCTTAATAAAATGATACTGCACCTTCTCCATAAAGTCAAGGCGTGCAGTATTGAAATCCAAATTGTGTGGCAAGAAACAATGGTGGGCTCCGGCAATCCACTTGGAAGCTGTCCATGAGGTGAAGCAGGATTTCAAGAGCCTCCCATCATAGCTGCGCGGAAATACAGTCGAGCAATCGGCAGCTGATCCTTGATTTGCTCTGAGGCCATTGGCTTATTTGGATCGATTGCCAGGGTAGGAAGGCAATTGTCCCATTTGGTTGCCACTGACGCCAATAGAGTTAAATCTTTAACAAACATTGCCGATTGTCGCACCGTTGGATCCAAAGAGTGGACATACTCTCTCTGATATGCTTGTAAGGCATGGTGGAAGTCCACTGAAATGTTCCAATTGTAAAGCTGATGGATGATTGGCCAATTGGATGTATGGATGGTGACTTTTTCCATAGCCAATTCCAAATCTTTCCATTTATGTCTTCACGGCTTTGCCACGTAATAAGGATCTACCCGTAACTGGCAAGGGCTGGCGATGTAACTCCTAAATGATTCTGGAGTTTTCTTAAAAATCGTGATTCTCTATGCCGGCTGTTCTCCCAATGTAGGTATTTTTGTCCAATTATTTGTCGGCCTCGATCTTGGAGGTCTTAAATTTCAGAACCCATCCACCACGCGAGGACTCATGCGGATGCTGCTTTAAGAAGGTCTGGATCTGGTCCTTGACGCTGATGGGCCTTCTGAATAAATGTCTTGTCCTTGATGAGGATGGATCTGCTTGTACTACTGGTACGGTTGGCAGTTGATCTACTAGATGTGGAGCTCCCCCCTGGTCCATGCTTGAATCAATCCCTGTATCCATTGGTACAGCTTCTTGGCATGGAGGGGAGAATTGCGGCATGACCGGGACGGGGATTTGTGGTCCGGCTTCCAACACTTGAGCGGCTGCTTTTTCATAGGCGGTGATGGTCTCTTTTGCCTTTGCCAACTCGGTTGAAGCTGCTTGTTTGAACCTATCAAAGCGGCCTTGGAATCCCTGAAGGGCCACCTTGTATGTTTCCACTTTCCTGAATAAATACGCAATCTCCGTCAGTGTGACCGGATGATGTGGTATTTGCATTTGCAGATAGGCATCACGCTCAAGGGTGGTTGCATCCAATTCACCTTGAAGCCATGGGCGATCTTGTTCGGCCATCTGTAATTGCCCCTTCAGCAGCTGCACCTGTTGCTTGGCATCTTGCACTACCTTATCTACCTGATCCTGTGCGGTTGTCAGGGCATTTTGCAAGGAACTGATGTAGGTTTCCAAGTGATCAGCTTGTTGCTGGGCCAACTTCTTTTCGCTTTCAGCCTTTTCTTCATGTTGTTTGGCTATCTTCACCTCTCGATCCAGCTAGACAATTTTTTGGCTGATCAGAGTGTTTTCGGATCCTAGATCAGAGATCCTCTGTTCCATTTCCTTCTTCTTATCCAGCATAAACTGGATCACTTGCCCAAGGATCCCTCATGTATGCAATGTCTGCACAAGACCAGATATTTCTTTTGCTGTAAGCTCACTCAGCCAATATATGGCTAATCCTGGCATTACCCATTAGAAGGCTCTCATAAGAGTCATGAGATATATTCGAGCTACCATGGACCAGTGCATCTGCTATGGAGATGTCAACAACGACAATCTTCATCAGCTTAGTGGATATTCTAATGCAAGCTGGGGAGGAGATGTAGACAATCGTAAGTCCACATCTGGATTTACATTCTTCTTCAACAACGGTCCTATCTCATGAAACAGTCATGAGCAAACCTCTATCACACTTTCTTCTACAAAAGCAGAATATATGGCTGCTTCTCAAGCAACTAAGAAAGCGTTTTGGTTGAGAAATTTATTGTTAGACGTTAATTAGTATCAATACAGCCCTACAATTTTATTCTGTGATAATCAGAATGCTATCGTGTTATCGGCCAAAATGACACTCTTTCAAACATCTTCACCTCATCTCTCTCATGCTATGTATGGGCAACATGCCCTCATTCACAACATTAATACACTATGTACTTATACAAACTAGGTGCTCTCTCTCTCTCTCTCTCTCTCTCTCTCTCTCTCTCTCTCTCTCTCTCTCTCTCTCTCTCTCTCTCTTTCTCTCTCTCTCTCTCTCTCTCTCTCTCTCTCTCTTGCAATGATTTAAGTGCCAACTCAATCAAATTTCCACATTGTGGAATACATATTGGCTTAGTATTAAGAGTCAAAGCTTATTGTTAAGTGCTTTTTTCACACTTCTTCAGCTCAATTCAAATTAAATTATATTGCCTTTAAATGGTCCATATTGGTACTCTCTAGTTTGCAATAGTGTTCCTTAACTTTACAATTTTATGGAATCAACAGTCATGGTTACCTTCACACTTATGCAACTCACTTTAAATTATATCTCCTTAAAATGTTTCATATTACTACTCTAGTTTGCGATAGTGTTCCTTCATAGTACATGTTTTTGTAATCAAGAGAGTTGCTTACCATGGAATTTTTCAGCCTAACATTGGAATCCACCTTGACAGACCATGTACACTCGAAGTACATATATAAGGTGTAAATTCTCGAACATAGATCAACACCATTTGGATTGATTGTAGAGGGTTGGTAGGTAATGCATCTCCTTGTCCTTTATTTTTGAGGTTTGAAATCTCAGTGTTAAGCCTCTCTTGATGATTGTAACTATGCACTTATCAGTTTTCAAGATGGAACACACTCCATTCTTGAAATGTACATATAGTCCATTGTCCATTAAATGACCAACACTAAGCAAGCTTTTTGTAATGGATGGAACATACAAAACGTTATCAAGATCTATCCTCTTAGATGACCCTAATCATAATGGAATAGATCCTATGCTAGCATTCTTGATCACTAGCAGTGTAGATTGATTTCTTAGAATCATTACAAGAAAGTAGATTAGAAAAATAATGCTTGTTGAGTGACATGTGGGAACTAGCCCCACTATCAATCCACCATGTCTCTTGGCATGATGTTGGTGTAGATGCTCCCATCAAGGATGTATTGAAGCCATCGTCATCCTCCTCCCCTTGTGCAAGATTGCCTTGATCTTCACTCCCTTGTGCATTCTTCTTCTTATAACATTCAGAAGAAAAGTGTCCTTTCTTCCCACAAAAGAAACACTTTAGCTTTGCTTTGTTCTTTTGCTTCCCTTTGGAGGTAGATCCTCCATCCTTTGCCTCGGCCTCCTTGCCTTGGATCTTCTTGAAAGGATGAATTCTTTTTTTTGCCTTTAGATGTGAAGTTTGCTTTCTCATCACCAGTATGTAGTGATAAGGACCCCATTCTTGTTTTGAGGTGTAGAAGCCTACTCTCCTCGGCCACAAGAACATTATGCAATTTTTCAATTGATGGAAGTTGGTCTTGAATAGCAAACTATTGAACTAGATTAGAGAACTCATCTCCTACTCCATTCAAAATTACTTGTACTAGCTCATTGTCTTGAATCTTCTCTCCTATAGATTCCAATTCTTTGTTCAAAGATTTTATCCTTAGGACATACTCTTTTCCATTTTCTCCACTTCCCCTCATGCCTTGCAAGGTCAAGTTTCTTAGCATAGGCACTCTTGAAGTGTTATTGGATTCATAAATGGTCTTTAGTGAATTTCAAGCCTCTTTTGATGTGGTCCAAGAAGCCACCTCCTTCAAGAGGTCATTGCTTACATTTAACTTCAAGCAATGTAGGGCTAATCTAACTCTCTTCTTGTATTTTAGTTGTTCTTGGGAAGCTTGAGGCTCTTCCTCAACTCCTAAGACAATATCAAAGAGATCATTAACCACGAGTAGTGATTCCATTCTTACTTTCCAAATGGAATAGTTTGTGGAAGTTAGTTTCTCACTAGATTCTATGGATGTCATTGTGAATGAAAGCCTATGAGATACACAAAGATCTCTTGATAAAGAGTGATCTAAGATAGATTTCTAGCTTTCAAAAAGCTTCTAATTTCGGTCCAATCAGTCCTAGTTCAACTTGGATGATTGTATAATAGATCAACTACAAATATCCTAGCAAATCACTCCTCCAAGAAATTATTCCTAGTTCAATTTTGTTTGATATTTCACACACACTTAAGATCTGAACAAATCAGCCTTAAAGATCTGATCTAATGCTTAAAAATGAATTGCTTCCATGACTCAAATCACTATTTGATCATTAGCATTCAATAGACTGAACCTAGATCTAGACAATGCACTAAAAATCTTGAATTTTGGACTAGTATGCACTTTTTGGATCAAGAACACTAATCGAAGTTAATTTGAAGGTTGTTGTATGGTTTCACATGTGTGGACAGTACTTCAGTAGCCCACAAATCGATCTTGACCAAAAATAATGATGATACCTCTCTCCTTGAACTCGCCCTCTCAATTAGAACTCAAAAAGAACACATTGTCAATGATTTCACAAGTAATATTAATCATTTAGATCACTCTTAGACTTGGCTCTGATACCATGTCAATTTTCAGAGAAAAAGGACAAATATGGCTGTACTTGTCAATCGTTAAGAGTTATTGATTGCTTAATCCAAAGATCTATCAAGTTCTAGGTCTTAGATCTTGAACTGGATGCTTTACACTATGACTTAGGCAAGAGCAATGGATCAAATGATCAAAAACATGGATGGGCAGCCTCACACATGTGGAGGATAGTACCAGTATGGCTTACAAATGAATTAGCTTACAAATGCATTCCAATCATAAAAACTCAAGACAAATGTGGAAAGCACAACCAAGACTAGAATTTGCCAATGTCACATCAACTTGTTATTGATTTGGTTGATCCCTCTATAGATCAAGTACATCCACGAGTTGTGTACTGTCCAGCAAGCCTTCACATGTGTCAAGAGTGCCTAGTCATCCAGATCCACCAATGGGAGGCATATGTGCTCATTTCCCAAAGGTGACTATTCTCTTTGGCTAGAAAACAAAAAGCTAGTCTTCCACATTTATAGGAATATTCCCTATAAAATAATATCTAATGGTATCTTCCTATCTTATCTTATCTTCTAGAAGCTTATCCACACTTGTGAATGGTATCTTGACATGTGTGAGTAATAACTCATTCACATGGAAGTCCAATCTATTTACACAAAGTTTGATCAATTTGACCATTTTCAAGATTCTTCAAAGGTCAATTTCACACAGATCAAGCTAAAATCAATCTAACTTTATAAAGGTGACTTTTTACATTCATCAACACGTGGGAACAGACTCCACACGTGTGAGATCCTATCAAGATCAATTAGCTTGAGATCTACAAAGTACATCAAGTTGCAAGTGATATTTTTAACAGGCCCGAATCCCAGATCCACACCATATTGGATTAATTGCAAATGAAATAAAAAAGTTCCGAGAGAAGAACGAGCAAGAAAGAGAGAGAGAGAGAGAGAGAGAGAGCACTCAGTTTCTATTAGTTTGAACACAACTCTTCATAATAACTTTTCATTTCTATTGGAATGCATCGCTCAACGATCGTATGTCTACATATAGGAGGTCCTTATTCCTCCCATGTCTAAAGACAGGAGGTTTCTGGCAGACTGTCCACGCTCTAGGTGCAGAGGTTCTTGAACGAGGACCTATTTGTCTAGTTCTTGGAATGATATAGAAGCATCCTCTGTTTTTTATATATGGACAGCAGAGTTGCCCGTTTGTACTGTGGTTCTATTATTCAATATAGGAGGGCCTAAAAAACATAGGGGATGAGATATTTACAATAGACACTATAGTGGCAGAAAATGACTTGATTGCAGTCCTTTTGGAAAGCCTTCCAGAGTCATATGAAAATTTGGTATTCTTACTAGAAGGAATATCCACAACCCTAACACAGGATTATGTGGTAGGGCGGCTATTATAGGAAGAACTCTGAAGAAATAAGAGTTTCAACTCAAGTGGTATTGAATCTGCTTTCTTCACAATAGCGAGGACATGCAGAACTGCAACTCCAAATCCAAGGCATGCTTTTATTGTGGGGTCATTGGACATTTCAAGAATGATCGTCCGAAGTGTGCATAGGACAGAAAGGAAAACCACATCAAGTAAATGTTGTAGCAGAGCATGATAACTATGGTATGAAGCATTATGCAAACACAAGTAGTGAAAAACTTGCCACCCATGAGTAGTTGGATCACAGCTAGTACATTGACTCAGGGACAACCAGCCATATGACTCCTTACATGGATATCCTACATGAATATCAAGTACTTCACCAAGGAAGATCGGTGTACATGGGGGACAATGGGGGGCTCAATGTAGCAAGGATGGGAAGTGTGTAGTGAATGTTTGTAGGAGGTTGCAAGAAAAGACTGAGATAAGTACTTCATGTCCCAAATTTGGAAAAAAGCCTCATATCAGTAGCAAGGATTACCATTGTACTAGATGGTAAGTGTCACATAATGAAATCAGAAAAAGTTGGTGATTTTTACAAGGTGAATGGTCATGGCAGAGATGAAGCAAATGCTGCAGAAGAGGTGCCAAGCCAGTTAAACATGTTGTGGCATCATAGACTAGGACACCTTGGAGAAGATGCAATCAGGTCCATCCTTTAAAAAGGAATGGTTGTAGGGCTAGAGAATGACTCAAATCCAAGAAGGGTGCATTGTCAAGCTTGTGTGTATGGCAAACAGTAGAAGACGGCTTTCCCACAAGAAGGAGTTGTAAGAGGAAAACAACCTCTTGAATTGGTACACATAGATATATGTGGACCAATGCACCAAATCTCAGTGGGTGTATCTAAGTAAGTCATCATCTTCAGTGATGCTTATACAAGAAAGGTGTTTGTTTTTTCCTTGGCAAGGAAAAGACAAGTTTTTGACAAGTTCGTGGAATTCAGATCCTACGTGGAACATCAAACATGAGGCAAGATCATCAAAATCAGGTCTGACAATGGGGCGAGTACATGTCAAATGAGTCTGTTGCATTTTGCGAAAAGGAAGGAATAGAGAGGCAGTACATACACTCTCACAAGGGAATGGTGTGGCTGAATACAAAAATCGTGTACTTGTGGAGATGGCACAAAGTATGCCCAAAGAGAAAAGAAAAAAAATGGAAATGAAATCAAAGCGCTGCATTTTTGTGGAATATAGTTGTCGTACCAAGAGCTACAGACTGGTCAAGATAGAAACTCAGAAAAATATTTGTAGCCGTAATGTAGTTTTTGAAGAAACGCAAATAAAAATACACATCGGAATCTACTTCTTGAAATTGAACATTTTGAAAACACTCAAGGAGATAGCAAAATGGATGAACATGATGGCAGATCAGATGACTTGAATTTCAAAGAATATCGAGTGTAGCAACATGAAATTGAGCAGGCACAAGAGGTTGATCAGCCTTGTGTGCACATGACCAGGGATCACGAGTCAGCACAACAAGGAATTAGGTAGAGGGCATGAAGATCATATCAAATTTGTAGGCCTCCAACTTGTTTTGATAATGCAGGGCTCATGGCAATCCAAGATCCCAAGATAGGCATTCAAGAGCCTAATACCTTCCATGAAGCCACAACTGGGAGAGACATAGAAAAATGGTGGAAAGCAATGAAGGAAAAAATAGGTGCCATCACAACAAATCAAACATGGAGTTTGACACTGTTACCACCAGGACGCAAGGTGATTGGATCAAAGTGGGTTTACAAAGTAAAACTTGGAGCAGATAGGGACGTGAAACGCTACAAAGCTAAACTTGTAGCAAGAGGTTTTCTACAAGTTGAAGGATTGAACTACACAGAAACCTTTTTACCCCAGTAGCCAAAATGAGGTTTTTTTCATTTGTCACGGGCATCGAAAAACACGTTGGAACAAGTCCTCGGATTCTGACAGTTGTAGCATCCATAACAATCCGACATCTCTTCAAAATCGGGCTTTCGGAGCCAGTTGGATGTCGGATTCTGACGTCCACACTAGACGTCGGAATCCGACATCACGATGACTAGTCATACATTAAGTAGCTCCAAAATTCAAAAATCAAGAATTAGCAAATTGTGCCTTTTGGTCTTTTACCATAAACACTCCTTCATCCATGTCGAGTTCGGGAGATAGAGATGATATTGCGACTACATTCCCTATTGATCCGGTTGCTTGTTGCGATTCTTGAGTGTTTTTGCTGACTGTGGAGAAACACGAATAAAACTACAGAATTGGATAATGAATGGATGTAGATTAGAGATCGATTGTTCGGACGAAGCACTCCCGATACTAGAACAATCTAACAGTAGCTTCTGAGGTATGGCTTCAGAATAGATTTTAACTTCATTACATTCATAGAGTCTCTCTCTCATTCTCACCACATTTCTCACAACACTAATTCATATTTGTTGCATGCAGGTACCGTACTTCCCATCTCATCAATCGCAACACCGTGAGTATGATGTTCATGGCTAGGATGAGGACTCAGTTGGTGGATCTAGCTAGTTTTTGTATTCTAGCCTATATATATGTACATTTATATATATTTCTCTACTTGGACTATTTTGTTTAAGGTCCATTCATGTATGGTTATTTTGTTAATCATAATTGTCTATCATATGTCTTTAGTTGCATGAAATATAACTCAAATATTTGTAATTTTTAGGGTGGAATGAAGCCAGTATTCTTTTTTTGGACTCCTTATTGAATGAAACTCATTTATTAGGACTAAGCATTGAATGAAACTTTTTTAATATAATTTACTTATGGCCCCAAACATGGTTGATATGATAATTTGCTTTTAGGTCAAAGTAGACTTGGGACCTCAATTTATGACCTCAAATTATCCCCCCCCCCCAATGATACTACTATCAATGCCTCTTATCTATATTAAGGGAGAACGTAGGAGGAGCCGCATTAGTTTCTCTTGTTTTGGAAGTTGCAATGATGATGATTTGCTTGGTGTTGTCTCTATAAAAAGAGAGAGCTTAAGAGAGATAAGTAGAGAAAAGGATAAAGCTTGAAAGAAAGCTTTAAAAATGTGTGTGTGTGTGTGTGCGTGTGTGAGATCTTAATCACTAACACAATGACAGTTGTAGTGGGTTTCTTTCCTTGCCTAACCGGAATCCAAGATCTAGTCAATCTAGCATCAAAGAGACGAAGTTAGTTGTCACGCGGAGGTTCGTTCCCATGAGAGCGATAGTGTAGTTCAGATTTCAACATGAATGGAGGATCTAACACTAACATCCATTAACACTAAGCATTAACACTACATTCATTAACCGTTACTTCCATTGACCCTAAATCCACAACAATGATAGAAACTTACTCTTCTCTCTCTCCTTTTCTCTCTCACAAAAAGCATAAGAAATAGCAATCCCAGTAATGATCAAATCCAACAATTAGCAAATACAAAGGAAGCATGAGAAATGGAGGAAAAGAAAGGAAGAGCAAGGACATTCATCAATCCATTTCTAAAGAGAACCAATCTGCTTTATTGAAATGAAGAAATGAACATCAGGAGCAACACGAATTGGTCCCTTTTTATAGTAGAGAGGAGGACCTTGGCCTCTGAATCCTATTGGTCCAGTCTTGTCTCTCTTTTTATTCAAATTTAAAAAAGTGTGAGAACCATCAAAATTAGAGAGAAATCCAACTTTGTTCAGTAACTTGACATTTAGGCCCTGCGACATTAAAAGTCCTGCAAAAAGGCCTAAAGTCCTTTATTAAATTTTAACTAATCAATCTATGTGATCATCGGGTTGGACTTACACATGTAGGGTGCCAAATCCTTGTCACTTATTAACTAGGGTCAGGGTTGCCTTGGGATCCGCAAACCCTCCAACAGTATCCCCCACCAAAATTGTTTGGTCCTATGACACCTGCAATATGCAGTTATTGGGGACTTTTATTGGCTTCGAACCAAATCTTAATAAAACGATACAAAACAGTTTTGTGGCGATTGGCAGGTGAAATCTTAACCTGGTTGTAACCACTAAATCCATCCAGGAAAGTATAAGCTTCCGCTCCAGCAAGGCGATCCAAAATGCTTTCAGTAAAAGGTAACGGTAAATGTTCCTTCCATGTCACTTTATTCAATGCTTTGAGACTCACACAGAATTGCAATTTCCCATTATTCTTAGGAACAATGACAATCGGTGAAATCCATTCTGTATGCTCAATCTCATAAATGAAATCAGCGTCAAGCAATCTCTGAAGTTCTTTCTTTATCGGATCTGCCACATTAGGATTACAGTGATAGAACTTTGTAACCTTTGGTACTGCATCAGGTACTAAAGGTATGGTATGTTCAATCACTGATGTTGGAATACTCTTCAAATCTTGATAAGTCCATGCAAAGCAATCTTGATACTTAATAAGTAACAAACGGAGTGCTTGATACTATTCAAGAGTAAGTTGCGATCCCACTTGTACAATCTTTTTTGGTTCTCCTGATTCGGCAAGATTCATTGGCTGCATCCTAGCTGAGCCATCTTAAACCTCTTTAGATTTTGGCATGTGTTCTTCAAGTTCACGATGTGCTTTAGGTAACATGATAACCACATCATCCAGTGTATAACGTTTAAAATGCTCTGGCATATCATGATGGACTACATTTGCTTGTTCTTTTTTGAAAGGACTTGTCTTGGATCTTCGTTTAGCCTTATTAGCAGGAATTGATCGTGGAGGTGATGACTTTCGGGATGATAAATCTTTCTTCACAGGTGAAGACTTTCTAGACGATGATGTCTTGTTGGAAATTTGACTTGAAGAATCATTCTTGACTTTTCCTTTGCCTTTATCCAATAGAGGTGGCACTTCCTTTGAATCGATCTTCTGAGGGGGATTTTTCCATTTCAGGACCGTATTATAATGTTGCTTAGCTTGTTTCTTCATCATCAAACCTGTGATCCTGTCTCCCTTCAATATAACTGCTTTGGGCGATTTGATTGTTGGTTCATCAGGAATATTATGCACTCCAAATCTGGTCAAATCCATATGATGTAGAATCTGTTCATTCGTAAGTTCTGCATTGCCATCATAAGTTAAGGCATGGCTTACTGGTATGACATCATCCTCAATTGGATCTGGTATAGGTTCTGCTGATATCCAGACTACATTCAGCACATTTAGTGAAAATGTGATTGGCGTATCCAAAGTTTGATCTAATAAGGAAATCTCGCTCATATCTGATTGAATATCTTGTTGACACATATATCCTGCTGTACAATCAATTTTTGCAAGATCTTCATTCCCATTGATAGTATCCGTTTGAGAATCGTAGTGAACTCCCAATTTTTTCTCGATCACAAGTGTGATCTGTTGTTGATGAATCGTCATCTGCTTTTTGAACCACTGGTTTGATAGTCCAAGTCGTAGGATCAACTTTAACTGCACGTTCATGATTTTCAAAAGTGATTTTTCCGGTACCCCAGTTATGTAAGTTTTGTGGTCTGGTGACCACCATCAAGGGTGCACTTGGTTTATTCTGAGCTACTGATCCTTGCTTGATTGTTATCAAATTTACAGGTGTTGTAGCTAGTGGTGGCTTCGGTCTTGCTGGACAGTCTTTATAGCAATGCCCATATCCACAATCACAACAGAATGGTACAAATTTTTCTTTATTTGGGCATTCTACAAGTCTGTGATTTTCTCCACGTGCAAAGCATCCAAGTAGTGCTCTGGCCCAATTTCTCGAGGATTGTTGTTGAGCGGCAGCATAAATGGCATACTGTTCTAAAGATTCACCTTCCTGGTCATTACCATAGCTCCATTGGTCAGCACTTCCATCAGGTTCTGGTTCCATCAAATTGGCAGGAGGAGCGGAGTGTTTTGATGGGGCAGGCAAAGCGACGTTCCGGGTATCCAAGAGTAGATTGTCGCAGTCTTGCTGCTAGATTTCCTCCATATTGTGGATCTTGATATCCCAGCTGGGCATACCGTTGCTGAATTATCCGAGGGTTGAAGTTGCAAAAGCAGTCTCATGGTCAGGTGAATTACACAAATGACAAACACGATTTCCACTAACTTGACATTTGGGCCCTGCGACATTAAAAGTCCCGCAAAAAGGCCTAAAGTCCTTTATTAACTTTTAACTAATCAATCAAATAATTATGTGATCATCGGGTTGGACTTACACACGCAGGGTGCCAAATCCCTCTCACTTATTACCTAGGGTTAGGGTTGCCTTGGGATCCACAAACCCTCCAACAAAAGCAAATAGTGAGCAAAAACAATGAAAACTATTAGTGAGCAAAAAAAAAGTAAGGAAATGCATTCAAGAATGCTCAATTTATAGCTTTCTGGGAATTCAAGTTTGTGTGGATGTGCCATGGCATTTTTTTCTACGTGTGGCAAAAAATGGAAAATTTTTTGGTACGGTCCTGCCCCTCACGGCCTGCAAGGTGTTGAAACTTAAATGGAAAGGAAAAATTGTAAATGATTGTGTCCAAAATAAAATCATTAATTTAGTTGATTAAAAAAGAGTGAGATTTGATTTGCAAACTAAAAAAAATTAAATGTCTTGTTTCACTCTTCTAAGGACAAGTAAAAGTAAGACAAGACATTCATATTTTTTTATTTTAAAGGACAACTATTAAAATGATAGGATATTAAATTTAAATAATTTAAAAGAAAATCTTAGAAATAACAAAATATTAAAGAATAGTTTGACATGTTTCAAGGTTTCCTATTTTTTTGAGGATAGTGGTATTTAAGGGAATTGTCGGGGATTGCAAACATGTGCCACCTACGACAAACTTCAGGCACTTGTGTGCTCACGATGGCAATTTCGGCCCATGGCATTTAATCCATCTTGAAACACACACAAAGAAGTCTAGCATTCCTTATATTGATACCCGACTACTACTGGATTTTTTAAAGGACTCCAATACCCTAAACCGGCTGGTATCGAAAATTTCGATTTCCATCCCACATTGGTTGTTGGTACAAGATATGTCATGAGGGGAACCTCAATGTATTTGAAGAATCAAACAATTACTATTTTGTATGTTACTTTTCATATCTCCAAAGCCAAAAATTAATTTTGGGACATACTTGTGACCTCAGAAAAGCCATCCCAAATTTAAGGTAGTCTAAAATCACTATATTGTCAAACTTCTAGAACATACTACAAACCTCAAAATAACCCTCCCAAATCTAAAAGTTTTCAATTGGCTAATACTGAAGTTAGTTCCGACACTAGTATAATTACTCACAAACTTTGAAATTTGTGTCCTTTTCTACAACTTTTTTGTGAATGAAGGTGGAGGAAATGATGCGAGGCAGGAGCGTGTACCTGCCCTGTGTGAAAAAAAACATACCCAAAACACATTAGTGGATCAAAAAGATCTTGGGCCAATTTGGTTGCACATCTATAAATAGCTAGAGGATATAAATCACTATTTTATGCATGCTAGAACTTAGAACTGCACAAAGATTTGATCATAAACACTTAGATATGACTTAGTACTATCCCTGTCCATACTGGTCCAGTAAAGTACAGTACTGTACTTCACATGTGTGAAAGCTAGATCAACCATAAAATCAACATTCTACATAGAAACTCAAGATACGAAGAGATAAACACATGAGATGAACATATAATCAAAAGAGAAAATTTGTCCATACCAAATGAGAATATGAAGATGATTTCTCCATGGTTTTACAGCTTTTTGTAGCATCCATAGTGTCACTCGGCCACTTGCCCTAAACTTGCCCTAAAATAGCAACTTCTAGGTACTTCACTTTAAACCTAGAAATAAGTGACTAGTTTCAATGTATCCCAACTAACCAATAGTAGTAGCACTAAATCCAACCTTATCCACTTATATTCTTGTTAAAAATGGTAAGGACACTATTTTTAGGCCTTATATACATTAGAAAAAGTATCTCTAGGTTGAAATTTCACTTGGGCCTCCAAAAATGTCAATAAACCAACAAAACTAATTGACAATTTTTCACACTTCGTCTTCAACTAGTTTTACCACACAATTTTGATCCATCTTAAGAATGATCTTCATCCTAAGTATAGACCTCCTTTCTATGGTTTTATAGTAGCTTCTATTGATACAGAGAATAGTGTCCAAATTGGACGTTTCACTATTTCTTACATCAATTTGACACATCAAGATGTAATTAGAACATGAAGAACCAATTAGAATGTAAATGTAATGATTCCTCCATGCTTCAAACTTTGAACTCTCTGGAAAAGAATAGTAACATGATAGTTATCATCCAATGCTTGCTTGTCTCCTCCATTTTTGTCCTTCCTTGATATGTCTTCACCATGAAAATAAATAAATGAGCTTCTATCTCCATCTTGCCATAAGGTATCATCAACACTTGATCACTTGATCACTTGATCTCTCTCTCTCTCTCTCTCTCTCTCTCTCTCTCTCTCTCTCTCTCTCTCTCTCTCACACACACACACACACACACACACACACACACACACACACACACACACACACACACACACTGCTACTCTCGTTTGGCTGCATTTTGACTGAGAAGATCAATGCCTATAGTACATTAAAAGATGGTTCTATTTTGCAAGTCTTTTTTTTCTCTTTTTTTGTTCACCTTTCAAGCATTCTTAGCAGCATCCGAGGCGCAAAAATTTTAGCTATCAAGGAACTGAACATATCGGAAAGGACATCGAAATATGTGGATCTTTTAGTAACAATATACCAACACTTATTTCGACACTCATAGAGTGATTTTATATGCCCTTCAATCTGTACATTGTAGATCTGTGTTTGTTTAAATAAATTTGTTGCTTTTATGTCTGTTTTGTAGAGCTCAAATCTAAATGAGCTTCCATCTCCATGTTGCCATAAGTTATCATCAACACTTGATCACTTGATCATGAATAAGTGATATAATGAGCCTCCAATAGCTTCATTTCCATCAGCAGAACTAGCCAAGAATGTTAGTACAACTCCAACAATGAGCTATTGCTAGACAATGTAGCTAGTTTCACCATATCTGGACAATTTGCACACCTTGACATGAAATAGTTCAAACCTAAGATAGAAAAAGTAAAGTAAACTTGAACGACACTTCCTTGCTGCTCCCATGACCTTACCTAAGTCTACAATAACCTGCAAAAACAGATCCAAAGTATCTTTACCAGCTAACTAGCACCTCATTGCAATCATTCCTTTTGTGTAGTTGAAGCTCTTTGAGATCAACCTCTTGATCTTACACTTGACCATAAAAGCCATTGAAATGTTTTTTTTTTTTCCAGATCCATTACTTGCATCTATTCCTCGAAAACCATCATCCACTTGCATAACATCACCTAGACAATAAGATGAACCAAGACATGTGAGTAACACAAAATGAGTCACTTCCACTTGCTTACCCTTCTCATCATATCTAAGCCTAGATGGCTTTTGTATTTCCCTTGAGAATATTCATAGAAAGTAACTTGGAGAAGAATCTCCACCATCACAATCCAAAGAAACATCTTCCTCAGCACCAAAATTTTAGATTGATCAACATCGACAACATCAAGCTTATCCACACTCTCCTCTTCAAAGAGAACATCCTTAGCAATTTGAGCTTTCTTTGACTTAGGAATGTATACACTATAAGCTTTTCTTACTTCACTATAGCCAACAAAGATTCCCTTCCAAAATTCAAAAGATGAGTTGACATAGCAAGTCTTAGCAAAGATATTCGAATGCTCCATCCTTAGCTTCTTACCAAAAAGAACTTTAAATGAACTCTTCTCGTCCAAGTCTTCATTTGAGTACCTATTGCAAAAAAAGTTAGTCCACATCAAAGCTTCACCCCAATATGACTTAGGAAGATTTGCATTCACCCTCATTGATTTAGCTCTTTCAAAAAGAGTTCTCTTACTTTCTTCCACACCATGTAGAACCTTTGGGTATGAAAGCTCCCTCTTGATCCCATGTGCCACACAAACCTCTTTAAACTTTGTTGAAAATTCTTTATTTGCCAACTTTAAGCACTTGATCTTCATGTTGAATTGACTCTCCACAACATTCTGGAACTTGAGAAACACATCAAATATGAAATCCTCGCTCTTTAGAAGCTAAGTCCAACAATATCCACTAAATTCATGAATGCAAGTCACAAACATCTTTGCTCCTCCCTCAAAGAGCTAGTACAATGCACATCCAAATGTACTAAATGAAAAGACATCTTAGATCTTGAGTTAGATCTAAAAATAGACAACCTTTGTGACTTTGACATTGAACAAAGCTCATCAACTTGCTTCTTTGCCTTCAAACAACCATGGTTAAAGCCAACAAATCCATCAAGTTTGTAGAGCTCACCTTGTCCCTTGCCTTGAGCAATCAATATTCCATTTCTTTTGAACAAACAAGAATCACTGACAAATTCAACTTTGAGCCCTTTGTCAACCATTTGACACACACTAAGCATATTCTTAGAAATGGAAGGTATGAACAGAGCATTCTTCAAGCTTACATTCCAATTTGTAGATGAGAGAAAAATAGGAATAGTACCAATGCCCTTGAAAACAACTTTACCACCATTGGCCATGATGATGACCTTCTTGTATCCTTCATAAGGCACCAAAGAAGTGAAGTACTCTTTGTGACATGTCATATGAAAATCTTGCTCCACTATCAATCCACCATGGATCAATATCTCCATCATTGGTTAGCAAATAAGAAGACATCAAAAAAGCATCATCATTTGAGTTTTGATCACCAATACGATCCTCATCAAAAATGAAATTGCCTTGATTTTCATCTTGATCTCTCTTTTTCATGAGGCAATCACATGAAAAATGCCCTTTGACTCCACAATAAAAGCATTTTAGCTTGGATCTATGTTTCTTCTTACCAACAAAAGTAGAAGGCTCACCTTGATCTTGATCCTTTGACCACTTGCTTTTGCCTTTGCTCTTGAACTTGCCCATTGAGAACATAGCCTCCTCCTCTCCAACTTGAGAAACGGAAGTAGATCCTCCTCTTTATAGAGGCCTCAACTCCTCATTCACCAAGGTCTCTTGCAAATCCGTCATACTTGGCAAAGTCTTTTGAATAGAACAACTTTGAACTAGATTAGCATGATCATCCAACAAGCCATTATGAACAAGTTCTACTTCCTTAATGCTTTCATCAATACATGCTAACTCATCATTAAATGCTTTAACCCTCAAAGAAAAAGCAAAAGAGATTTCATCCTTCTTTAGCATACATTAAAAGATTTGTCTCCTAAGGGTTATTACCCTTGATGTAGACTCATAAATTTTTTTCAAAGCTTTCCAAGCCTCACTTGATGAAGTAAACTTACCAACTTCCTTGAGAAGTTCATTAGTCACATTCATCTTGATCCAACCTAAGAAGAAATCACAAAGATATGGACACAATATAGTCTCTCCATTTTCTCTTTCTAGCAAATCCTAGCACATAGAATCTTGATCTTGCCATAAGTTATCATCAACACTTGATCACTTGATCATGAATGAGTGATATAATGAGCCTCCGATAGCCTTATTTCCATCAGCAGAACCAGCCAAGAATGCTAGTACAACTCCAACAATGAGCTATTGCATGACAATGTAGCTAGTTTCACCATATCTGGACAATTTGCACACCTTGACATGAAATAGCTCAAACATAAGATAGAACAAGTAAAGTGAACTTGAATGACACTTCCTTGCAGCTCCCATGACCTTACTTGAGTCTTGAATAACCTGCAAAAACAGATCCAAAGACATGTGAGTAACGCAAAATGAGTCACTTCCACTTGCTTACCCTTCTCATCATATCTAAGCCTAGATGGCTTTTGTATTTCCCTTGAGAATATTCATAGAAATTAACTTGGAGAAGAATCTCCACCATCACAATCCAAAGAACCATCTTCCTCAGCACCAAAATTTTAGATTGATCAACATCAACAACATCAAGCTTATCCAACTCTCCTCTTCAAAGAGAACATCCTTAGCAATTTGAGCTTTCTTTGAATTAGGAATGTAAACACTATAAGCTTTTCTTACTTCACTATAGCCAACAAAGATTCCCTTCCAAAATGCAAAAGATGAGTTGACATAGCAAGTCTTAGCAAAGATATTCGAATGCTCCATCCTTAGCTTCTTATCAAAAAGATCTTTAAATTAACTCTTCTCGTCCAAGTCTTCATTTGAGTACCTATTGCAAAAAAAGTTAGTGCACATCAAAGCTTCACCCCAATATGACTTAGGAAGACTTGCATTCACCCTCATGGATTTAGCTCTTTCAAAAAGACTTCTCTTACTTTCTTCCACACCATGTAGAACCTTCGATATGAAAGCTCCCTCTTGATCCCATCATGTGCCACACAAACCTCTTTAAACTTTGTTGAAAGTTCTTTATTTGCCAACTTTAAGTAGTTGATCTTCATGTTGAATTGACTCTCCACAACATTCTTGAACTTGACACAGACATCAAATATGAGATCCTCACTCTTTAGAAGATAAGTCCAACAATATCTACTAAATTCTTGAATGCAAGTCACAAACATCTTTGCTCCTCCCTCAAAGAGCTAGTACAATGCACATCCAAATGTACTAAATGAAAAGGCATCTTAGATCTTGAGCTAGACCTAAAAAAGACAACCTTTGTGACTTTGACATTGAACTACGCTCAACTTGCTTCTCTGCCTTCAAAATGGTTAAAGCCAACAAATCCATCAAGTTTGTAGAGCTCACCTTGTCTCTTGCCTTGAGCAATCAAGATTCCATTCGCTTTGAACAAACAAGAATCACTAACAAACTCAACTTTGAGCCCTTTGTCAACCATTTGACACACACTAAGCACATTCTTAGTAATGGAAGGTATGAACAGAACATTCTTCAAGCTTACATTCCAATTTGTAGATGAGAAAAAAATAGGAATAGTACCAATGCCCTTTATAACAACTTTACCACCATTGGCCATGATGATGACCTTCTTGTCTCCTTCATAAGGCACCAAAGAAGTGAAGTACTCCTTGTGAAATGTCATATGAAAATCTTGCTCCACTACCAATCCACCATCGATCAATATCTCCATCATTGGCTAGCAAATAATAAGACATCAAAAGAGCATCATCATTTGAGTTTTGATCACCAATACCATCCTCATAAAAAATGAAATTGCCTTGATTCTCATCTTGATCTCTTTTTTTCATGAAGCAATCACTTGCAAAATGCCCTTTGACTCCACAACAAAAGCATTTTAGCTTGGATCTATGTTTCTTCTTACCAACAAAAGTAGAGGGCTCACCTTGATCTTGATCCTTTGACCACTTGCTTTTGCCTTTGCTCTTGAACTTGCCCCTTGAGAACATAGCCTCCTCCTCTCCAACTTGAGAAACGAAAGTAGATCCTCCTCTTTATAGAGGCTTCAACTCCTCATTCACCAAGATCTCTTGCAAATCCGTCATACTTGGCAAAGTCTTTTGAATAGAAAAACTTTGAACAAGATTAGCATGATCATCCAACAAGCCATTATGAACAAGTTCTACTTCCTTGATGCTTTCATCAATACATGCTAAGTCATCATTAAATGCTTTAACCCTCAAAGAAAAAGCAAAAGAGATTTCATCCTTCTTTTGCATACTTTGAAAGATTTGTCTCCTAAGGGCTATTACCCTTGATGTAGACTTCTTCAAAGCTTTCCAAGCCTCACTTGATGAAGTAAACTTACCAACTTCCTTGAGAAGTTCATTAGTCACATTCATCTTGATCACATGTCAAGCTTTCTTTGCCCTCTTGTCATACCTCATTTGTTCTTGAGGTGCCAAAGGTCTCTCCTCCACACCTACAACAATATCCATCAAATCATTCATCTCAAGAAAATATTCCATCCTCACCTCCCAAGTAGAATAATTTGTTGAGGTAAGCCTATCATTGACTTCCAACATGAACCCACTTGAGATTTCCATGTTGCAATGATCTGATCTTATCTTTGAACCTGTTCCAGTGCACTAAGCACTCCCTTGAAAATCAACAAATGAAACCTAAGAAGCAATCGACACAGTATAGTCTCTCCATTTTCTCGTTCTAGCAAATCGTAGCACATAGAATCTTGATTTCTTGATCACAATAGATCAAAGCATAATATAATGAAATTTTTCCAAAACCTAAGATTGAAAGACACTCTTGTAAAAATCCAGGAACTTAAAATCAAGAGATCCTATCAAATTTAGGGCTACTCCGAAAATGCAAAATATTGAATCAAACAAAATTTACATGCAAAAGCTGAAATCTAGATATCTCATCTAATAGAATGTACCATCCACAATCATGTGAATTTTTTGTCTCCACATTCTAGTGAGTGGTTTCAAAAATTGGCCATCTACAAGTGTTTTGACCTAAAATGACTTTAAGATCACAAAGATCCAAACTCTGTACATGAAACTAAAAGATCTGAGCTAGAAAGACCTCCAAATGCACATAAAATTCATGGCGCCCTCAAATCCACCAACTTTGGCTTGCAACCTGCTCTTATATCATGTGCATAAATACATATCCAAAACACACACTAGTGGATCAACAAGATCTTGGGCCAACTTGCTTGCACATCCGGAAATATCTAGAACATAGAAATCACTACTTTATGCATGCTAGAATTTAGAAATGCACAAAGATTTGATCATAAACACTTAAACATGACTCAGTACTGCCCTTGTCCGTACAACAACATTAAAGTATAGTACTGTACTTCACACATGTGAAAGCTAGATAAACCATAAAATCAACATTCTACACATAGAAACTCAAGATAAACACATGAGATGGACATAGAATCAAAAGAGAAAAGTTCTCCATACAAAATGAGAACATCAAGCTGATCTTTCCAGATTTTTATAGCTATTTATAACAGCCATAGTGTTACTTGGCCACTTTTCCACTTGCCTTAAACTTGCCCTAAAATAGCAACTTCTAGGTACTTCACTAAAAACCTAGAAATAAGTTACTACTTTCAATGTATCTCAACTAACCAATTGTAGTAGCTCTAAATCCGACCTTATTCACTTACATACTTGATAAAAATAGTTAGGACACTATTTTTAGGCCTTACCGAGATCAATAAATATATCTATAAGTTGAAATTTCACTTTGGCCTCCATAAATGCCAATAAATCAACAAAACTAGTTGATAATTATTCACACCCTCTCTATTCCTTTTGTCTCCTTTCTTGTTTCCTTTTGCTCTCCCTTCTTGGTTGCTTTCCTCTTAGTGCTCTTCCCACTCTTGCTCTTGCTACTCTTGTTCATCTTCTTGAGCTTGCTCCTTTCCTTCCTCCTCTTGCTCTTTCTCCTCTTCATCCTCCTTTTGTTGCAGTCAAATAGTAAGGAGTAGTGCTTTCATGATCACACTTTTTCCTTTTTTTGTTTTTCATTAATCTAGTCTTACCTTTTAACTAATGTCATTGCATTGTCATGCTTGTGTAGGTGACAAAAATGGGAAGCAATGACAAGAAAATGGAGCTCTCAAATAATGGATCTAAGATGATTGGTGCTAGATTATGCATATTTGTAATCTCTCTCTCTCTCTCTCTCTCTCTCTCTCTCTCTCTCTCTCTCACACACACACACACACACACACACACACACACACAGGATAGTTTAAGGTGAAAAAAAAAAATCTTATTAGAGTGAAAGATTTTATAAAAACATGGGCAAGAAATTATGAAATGAGATGTAGAAAAGAGTGAAAAGAATTTTGTCATGAGAAAGAGAAAGATTATTGTATAATATGCTAGCTTAGAGAGATTTGTAGCTGAATGATAAAGGAGAGAGAGAGATGCGAATAAAATTTTAAAATTAAAACTAAAAATATGATGAATGAGATTAAAATGTGATGCAGATTATGACGGTAATTACGAATGAGATTGGAATGTGAATCTAGAATTAGATCAACATGTGAAATTAGAATGAAATTTCTAGTGTGAATTAAAATGCGAAATTAGAATGAAATTTGTAATGTGACATTTGTGTTAGCATCCATGTCACTGCACGTTTCATGTCAATATTTGACACACTGAATATACGTCATATTTTGACAATTTCTTATGAGTTTCATTGTTATTTTTGTTTTTTGTTTGCAAAGAGTTGTTAGTGGTGTTTTCCAAGAGAAAGAATATGATCTGTTGAATTCATATATGTTTTTAAATATAGGGTTGGTCCATCACAGTGGGGTGCACTGGGTAGAGTTGTTGACAGCCACCGGAAAGGTGCAGGCTCGAATCCCGACCACTGTGTAGTGACATCTAAAGAGGCTAGCTCCGTAACTGGCATTGCCAAGCTATACATGTTGTATATAATGACCACTAGTTGCTTAATATGTATGCAAAATAAATATATATATATATATATAGGGCTGAAAAAATCTGATATGTTGAATTCGTATATGTTTTTAAATGTAAGCTGATCTAAAGCCCATTTAAAAGATTGCGCATTTTGTTTCAATGTCTTTATCCATAGTAATATGCAAAAAAAATTCCAAGCAATTTATTGAATCTCTCAATCTTTAGTAGTAGTAGACAATCTTGACATGTATGTACAATCTTAAAAGTGAGCTTTTATTGTTTATTAAGCAAGTAAAATATATAATGAATGCTAGGTATCACGGCAAACTAAATGATAATTAGCATCTTTATGCTTCAATGTAAAGCGCACATCACATATTACCTAATATGCCAATGAAACATTGAAGGGAATTTACATCGTTTCAAAATCAGGCGACTGGATTGGATTTTGATTTTAGCAACATTTGAATCTAAAAATTGGTTTTGCCGCGAACCTATGAACCCATCTAAACGAAGGGCGGACAGAGAGTCTCCTAGCGTGACGTTCGTAACCTATATATAGGCTGTACGCAGTCGCGAATAGACAAAGGGTGACGTTAGTAAGCTATATATAAGGTGTACGCAGTCGCGAAGAGAGACAGCGTGTGAGAGAGAGAGATGGCGAGGGCAATGGCTCAATATAACGATATTTTTAAGGTGGCAGCAGCTGTAACAAGCGGAAGAACACACCTGCTCGTAGTCTTTTTGCTATGGCTGGCCCTTACCAGTTCCGCCATGCAGCAACAGCAACAGCAGGGAGTGACCAAAACGAGTGAGTACAGCAGTGTGGCGCAAACTCCATTTTTGGGGTTGATAGCAAGAAAGAATTTCTTGCCTGTTGAGCTTTTAATTTTCGTCCACTTGTCTGTACCACAGTTCCGGAATCATGTGCTTCCCTTCAATTAGTTGCATTTCCTTACCTTGCGACGTCTCTTATCTTCTCTCATGTACGAAATAGAGGTATAGTTGCGATATTGCTTCATGCTTCTTGGCTCACCCTTTGTATTACTTGCAGGTACGTATACTGGATGCGTAGGTGGATCAAGTATCAGAGTCGATCAGAAGAGGCTGAAGATAATAGACAACAATGGAGATGGCGTCTGGCGAATGAATGTCACAAACTATTGCCAATGTAATGCAATAGGAATCCATGTGCACTGTGGAAGTTTTGCACCTAAGATTGTAGATCCTGCAATTCTATTCGTTCTGGGCTATGACGACTGTTTGCTCAACGGTGGACATCACTTGAGTCCTCTTGAGACCATATCATTCGAATACGAAGGGCTCCATCCATATCCTTTTTCATTCAGATCAGCTCATTTTCAGTGCTAGCAATAAGATCCCTTGTTGGCGAATTATTAGCCTTTGGGAGATACATGCACATTATTTTCGACATATTCAAATGCAGTAGACGTAGCTGTTGATTCACAAGACTTTGCAGTACCTTATGCTTCGATATTATATCAACATATGTGCATGCTTCATAGCATTCTAGTTATTGTTGTGCTTTGGACAGTTTTCATCGTCAGGTTTTCAAATTTAGTATCGAAACGGGAATCTTTTTTACATCACTTTCTTTATGATTATCTGTTCATGTAATGATCTGTTCCATCTTATGTGCTCACGTATGTCAAGTTCGTCTGAAATTTTTGATGAGTTTGTGCTTGATGAAGAGATGGATGTATTCTCAAAGTGATGGTTAGTAAAATGCAGCTTTAGGTAACATTAAAGCTGTTTTAACACTTGACTACCAAACTTTCCAATTATTCTGAGTAGCAATTGCAACCATAATTCTTATAGAGGTAATTCTAACCACAGGTGCATAAGTTTCGGTATAGTATATTCCTTCTATTTGACTATATCCCTTTGCCACAGGCCTGGCTTTAAACCTGTCAACTGTTTTGTCATCCTTCAATTTTACTTTGTACACCCATTTGTTTCCAATTACCTTTTAATTTTCAGGCATGTCTACAAGTTCCCATTCCTGGTTTTCTTCCATGGACTGAATCACTTATTCCATCGCTTTCCTCCAGCTTAGCCAAAACTTGGATTGCTTTGCTTTTGCTAGAGTTTTTGGTTCCAGTAGGAGATCATTTCTTACTTCCATTAGGTAAATCATTTCTCCATACCTTTTCAATGGCCTTTTGATTCTTGTTGATTAAAGATTTTCTAATGTCACTTGGAAACTGTCTTGGTCTGGTTCCGTGGCTTCTTCATGACTCTTTGTTGTTGTACCGTATTGCTTCTCAGCTTACAGCTCTACTTTAAGATCTATGGACTGATCTTGCAAGAGATCATATGGCTTTATTTGAGAATCTATCTCTAAATAGGCCTTTTGGGAGCAATTGTTTCATAGAATGATACATCTTAGTCTCTGGGATATAAACTTTATATCCTTTCTGGTGGTTAGGATACCCCACAAATATACCTCTTCGTGCTCTTGGGTCAAGTTTTCTCTTGCCAACATCGTCCATTTCTTATTATTTTAGGAAACTCTTTATCTTGATGAGTTTGCAATCCATCTAGGAGGGCAAAGATCTTGTTGAGTTCCAAAGAGATCATGCACTGGGCCATTGTCTGAAGTTCTTCGTTTATAAGGAGGTAAGTGTTGCCCATTCAAAGTTTCATCCAGATAGTGATACAATAATTATGGCAATCAAGACACTTTCTTATTTTTTTGGAGGACATAATTTTACAACTGTGCATAGAATAATATTTGTTAAGAAAACTATTGCGCTTAAAATTTTAGGATATAAACCAGTGAATTCCATGTTTAAATCATCAGATTTAACATTGTATGATGCTTATGCTAATTAGAGTAAGTGGTAGAACTATGAGCTTTTGGATCCATATGAAAGATGAAAGACGGAAGTTATTGCATGACTCCACATTGCAACTTTCATTAAAGAAAGTGTCAGAAATGGAATAGACCTTGGAAATTCAAACACTTTGTATACTATTTTATTTCAATATACAAACGTATCTCTTTGTGTCTATTTCCTATTGGCTTGTATAAATTTGAATGCTTTTTGAAAAATTTCATAATTCGGTGATTTTATACTATGATGAATTTGCATTGTTCTGTAAATCTTGAAATTTGCAAAATGTAATCGTTCCTGTGCTAGTTCCAACATGTTGTTTCATGAAATGCCACTCTTGTTTGCCTATGAGATTTTCTTCATTCCTTGTGATGACCATATGCTAAGACTTTCATTATTTCTTGCAAAGAATGTCGAATGATATTGTGAGAAACATTGTATTCTATTGATCCATATTCATTGCATCCTGATTTTCATTCAGTAACTCAATTGGTAATTTACATGTCTCATGAAAAAAATAGTCTTTTAGAAAATTGGGGATAAATGAGGTTTCAAGATGGAGATTCAAATGTTATAGTCTTCTTTACTTGATTTTACAACTAGTAATGATGGGATGAAAATTGCATTTCAATCCATGTGTATCTCATAATTGTCTATGGTCATAGACACAGATTTGATAAATAAAAAGAGAAAAAATAGCAAGAGACTGGTAATAAGAGATATTTGTGACCTTTCATCCAAAGGAGATTACCAAAAAAAGAAGAATCCGTGTATTCAAGTAAGTTACAACTTATTTAGTTTAAAATTGTTTGAACTTCTGATTCAATGCAATTACTAGTCCTCTCAATTATTTATTTTCACTTTCTCAAATTTTTGTAATGTGGTGCAATCACTACAATGAGTGTTATTTACTGACTATTTTCTGTACATGTTATTTGCTATGCATATCTACATTCGTTGTTGAATACCATTTGGCTTATGAGATTTCAATTGGAAAATTATTAGGTCCTATTTTAACTTCTAAGTCTATGAATTCAATAATAAACAATGACATAATGCAAAATTTTAAGGCTTCGATTATTGATAGCATTATGAATGAAGTTGGAAAAATAATGGATATTACATTAGTTTAGGGAGCAAGTGATTTTTATGACATTAGTAGAGAAGCATATGCCACAATGTTTAAGATAATAAAGGATGCATTTGTAGAGGTAAGTATACAAAAGTTTCAAATCCCACAACCATTTCATCTTCAAAGGCCTCAAATATCCCACACTCAGAAGGCCTCAACTTCAGTGGTTAATTGGAGAATGATATTTGGTGATTTGCGGCTTTTCAGGTATAGTTGCCCTTTTATAGATTCTATACGAATAATCTTCTCTATATTGATATTATGCTAAAACAATTTTCTATTTCTCTTATAAGTGTTGAAAGAAGACCATCACATTCTCTTATGGATATTTAGTAGAACATGATATCCTGAAATCACATGGAGGGTGTTCCACTCAATATTCTTAGAATTGACAATTTGAACATAGAATCTAGTAAGAGACTTGAAGACATTAAAATGTGTGTTCAATGTTTCCCACTGAGCTAAGTTAAAGCACCATTGTCTATACTATATGAACAAAAACGACATGACAAGGAGTACAGAAATATCAAGAGACCGAGAAGATCCAAATTGGAAACCCGTGCTACTGATTCTTATTCATACTATTCATATTCGTAGTTTACATGCAGAGGTACGTATAATAGAAAAAATAATATATATTCACATCTTATTTTCATGGAATACCAAGCCAAAGTCATCTTCAAAGCAAGCCATTTCCAAATTAGAGTATATTTTGTCTAAAGTAGGCTTAAATAAAGGCCATGTAAAAAGAAAAAAAAAGATGAGAAGTTTTCAAGTAAATCAGTCAATATTTCATGCAATTTGAGCAATGGAGGGTTCCAAGCTCGTAGATTTTAATCAAATTATTCTAGAAAATAATCCTAAATTCAATACTTAGTTTGCGAAAAGATAAGACGTACAACTTAAGTTTGAGAAATGACGTTCTTCTCGGCTACTCAAAGCAAAAGTTTGAAAAAAGCTTGACAACATATTAAAATATTTAAAAAAGATAAATTTTCAAACATTGATGTGCAAATGATATAAAAAACAACCAGTGAGTTTGTTGATGCAGTTCAAAGTGCATGGAGAGCAAATCACATAACACATTCTATGGTAAGGATTTAGGTGCAGCACCATTGTGGGCAAATTTGTGCAATCGTAAATTAAATATTTATGGTATTGATTCATATATTGCTTTTATAAAATGCAGCACATGCCTCTCCTCTAAAAGATGGATTCCAATTCTAGTTCATCTGTCATTAAGAAACTCAATGGAGATAACTACCATCTTTAGAAATTGAAGAGCTTGCAAAAGAACAAATGGGACATCGTTGAAGGCACTGAGATCAAGCTAGAGGTCGATGCAACTAACATCACCAAATGGAGACATAGGGATGGAAAGGTTTTTGGCATGATCACTCTCAATATCAAGGATTCTCAGATCAGCCATATCAGATAAGCCCAGACTGCTAAGCATGCTTGGGACATCCTAGCTACTCTCTAAGATGTTACGTCCAAAATCTATTTGAGGAAAAAAAATTTCACCATCAAAATGTTTGAAGCCGACTCTATTTCGACCCATCTTGATACCTTCAATAATCTTATGGAGCAAATGACTACCATTCGATCAATCAATGGAGATATCGATGTCATGACTATGTTATCTAGTTTACCATAAGCATGTGAGAATTGGATCATGGTGATTTCTACACAACAAGGCCTCACTCTTGCTAGAGCAATCTCTATGCTACTTCAAGAGGAGATTAGAAGAAGTGGATCATCCTCAAAAAGTACAGATGGAAGAGATTTGTGAAGTCAGAACAAAAGCAACCAACAGCCAACATCGAATTCAGAACATTCATCATCTAAACCAAAACAATAGCTATTTTGCAAATACTATAAAAGGACTGGTCATCTCATCAAGGATCGTAGAACACTCAAGTACAACAATGAGAAGAAGAAGCAGTTCCACCAACAAGCCAATGCTGCAACCACTAGTCAAACAACTCAATGGTGCACAATAGGATAGATTCAAGAACGCAGATAGACCTTTTAGTGTAACAAAGCACAGAACACACAACATTGGGAATTCTTGGAGAGCCCAAGCCCTCATACAACTCTTCTGTATTGACTAATAGAACCACAGTACAAATATATGAAAAACAGAGGAAGCTTCTATACTACATGTATGTATCATGCCAAGAACCAGACAATAGGTCCTCATTCAAGAACCTCTGAACTTGGATTGTGGACAATATGCCAAGAACCTGTTGTCTACAGACATGGGAGGAATAATAAGGACATCTTATTTGCAAATATAGAATGGTGAAGCGACGCATTCCAATAGAAATGAGTAGTTACTATGAAGAGCTATGGGTCTCAAAATGACACTCTATAGTGATATTTAAAGCCGATGCACGAATTATCGAGCGTAGCAGAATGAGCCTTCTTTCCTAATGCATGAATGTACCTATCAATAATTGAAGAAAGCTATAATTACAGAAGCCAAGTTCAATCTATTAGCAACTAACTTTGAAAAATCATTAGTACTAAAGTGATTTTGTACCCAAACAATTTCAGAGTGCGAAGAGATGTATAGAATATTGCACCATTGAAGTATTCCACAGATCAAAAGAAACAATAAGAGATTTATCAATTACAAATGACCATGGAGTGACATGAATTGAACGCAATAAGAAGGTAGATTGATTTAGTAAGTAGCATGTACAAATCAGATGATAAGAGCACAAAGCAGTAGCAAATAGTACCTGAAAACTTTGTCTGATGCACTTCCATGAGTAACCAGTAAGCGCTAATAGCAATACTCTAATAGAGTGAAACTTATGGAAATCTTTAATGATCAGCTATTTATACTAAAGCAATTTAAGCTAATTTGGTAGGATAGCTAATCAGGTCGTAATCGCAATTGGTAGTTAGCTGTAATGCGCTGATATCTCTCTAGTTGGGACTTTCGAATGAACAAAACTGTAGAACTGGATAATGAATGCATGTAGATTGGAGATCAATTATTCGGATAAATCACTCGTGATAGTAGAATAATCTAATAGTTGCTTTTGAGGTATGGCTTCATAACAGATTTTAACTTCATTACATTCATAGAGTCTCTCTCTCATTCTCTCCACATTTCTCACAACACTAATTCATGTTTCTTGCATGCAGGTACCGTAGTTCCCATCTCATGAATTGCAACATCGTGAGTAGATGTTCGTGGCTAGGATGAGGACTCAGTTGATGGTTCTAGCTAGTTTTTGTATTCTAGACTATATATATATACATTTACTGATGTAGTATATGTACTTATGTACTTGGACTATTTTGGTTTTTGGACCATTCATGTATGGTTAAATTGTTAATCATAATTGTTTGTCATATGGCTTTGATTGCTTGAAATTTAACTATAATATTTGTAGTTTAGGTTGGAATGAAGCCGATATTTTTTTTTTTGGACTCCTTATTGAATGAAGCTCATTTATTTGGACTAAATTGTACGAAACATTTTAAATATAATTATTTATGGCCCTAAACATGGTTGTCATGATAATTTGCTTTTAAGTCAAAGCTGCTTTGGGACCTCAAATTATGACCTAAATTCAGTATGAGGAGTCAAATGTGTAACATCCTTCCAAGAGGTCTCAAGAAACTACCTCTCACCGTACTGATTGGATAGGAGATTAGAAAATCAATTTTTGGCTTTCTATTCAACCGAGGCCCAATATCTTGGAACAACCAATGCAAAAATAGATCTTAGTAGCATTATCATCAACAAAATACAAATACATTGCTACCACTAATACCAAGGAGCCAATTTGGCTCAACAACAACCAACAATTCTCTATTGTGACAATCAAAGCACAAAACCACTATTCTTCAATCTGGGATTTCATTCTCAAAGCAGGCATATAGGAACCAGATATCATTATCTTAGGAAAAAGGTACAAGGCAAGGAAGTTTCACTCAGTTACTACAGGATAAATTCTATGGCAAGGAATTACTTCACCAAAGCACTATAAGAAGACAACCATATTAGATTTAATTATATTTTAAATCTGAAGGTCAAAACATTTCAGGATCCACATTAATGTGGAGTGTTGGATTTCAAAGCTCAAGTGGAACCTGATCTACAATGCTCATTCAATTGTACATATCAGTAGATAAATCAATAATTACTAGTAAACGTGCATATTGTACTTAGTCATTGATCCACAATGATCACTCAATTGTACATATAAGTAGATAGATCAATAAGATGGAATCAAGAATAAACGATCAGTGCATGAAGCTTTTTGAAATTGGAGCAACCAAAGGTGTGCGCTTCATACATCTTGTACTCTGATCTATTCAGCTCAATTTCGTTTGAATCAAGAGTACAATTTTGTCTCACACTACAATTTGTTCTTGCATTGATGCACTGATGAAATCTCTCTTCAATCTTACTAGCTATCGGACACACTATAGATCTTGCATCATGACATTCCGCTGCCAGTAACTCAAAGTATCCATCTTTGAGAAAATCAATCTAGAGCTTCTTCTCTTGACATTCGATGATTTGATCATCAACCATCAATTCTTCCAATAGTCTATACTATCTTAACTAAGCTAAAAAAATGAGCTTACTATGGCCAAGTAGCATGAAGACATAGCAACAAAATAGCTACCACACCAAGCCATGTAGAGCATATACCCTAACTAATCCTAAGAAGTGGCACATTATGAAGGAATTTCAAGATGTGACAAAATGAGATCATTCCCTTACAAGATATCCACCCCTAGCTACCAACATGCAACCTCACATATTATTAGGGCAACAAGTTACAAACAATAATTTGTAGACACTTGCCACCACACTAGAGTTGCATGAAGCCAACTTACAACAATATCAGCAATAGGTAGTTCCAAACTCAGCTTTCAAGTCTACTTTTACTTCCTTCATAATCATTGTCTTATATGTTGATGATACATTGTTATTTGGTAATGATCTGAAATATTTGAAGGATATGAAGATCATGCTAGCAAAGGATTACGAAATGACAGATTGGGCCATCCACACAGATCGACCCAACAGTCTGATTTTCATCAGTCAACAATTATACTTGACAAATGTGCTGAGTAAATATGGCATGACCGATTGTAAACCAAGTTTTTTTCCACTCGATCCAAGATTAAAGTTACTAGAGAAGCAATGCCCACAAACAGAGGTAGGCCCTCAAACAATATCCTTTTCACTCCAGTGTAGGCTCATTAATATTATGCACTCTACCCGATCTAGCACACTCCATAAGCTCGTTGAGCCAACTCTTTTCTAATCCAGGGATGACATATTGTCTCTTGAAGGTCTTGAAATATATTCAAGCCACCAAAGAGTTATGCATCTGCTATGGAGGCAACCAATATGCCAATATTCTTGAAGGATATTATATTGGGTAGGACACATGGACATTAGAAAATTGATTTTTGGTTTTGTCTTTCTATTCAACCAAGGCCCAATATCCTGGAACAACCAACACATCTTAGTAGCATTATCTTCATCAAAATACAAATACATTACTACGACAAATACCAAGGAGGTTCTCGGCATGATACATCAATGTAGCCTAGAAGCATCCTATGTTTTTCATATATGGGCAGCAGAGTCGCCCCTATGTACGGTGGTTCTATTATTCAATACAGGAGAGTTGTATGAGGGCTTGGGCTCTCGGAGAATCCCCAACACTCTGTGTTCTGTGCTTGTTACAGTCCGATAGTGCTATCCACGTCCTTGAATCTGTCTTATTGTGCAGGTGTTTCTGACAAATTATGGGCCCACTATCACTTTAGCTGCATCACATATCCAAGGCTTTCCAAATTCCTTCCCACTACTCTAGTTACTATTCAGATGAAGGCAAACAGAATTATGTCCACAGTCAAGTCCATCAGTACTAAGTGGGCCATTGAGAGGTTTAACTGCTCCAACTTCTCATTGTGGAAATGGAGGATGGAACTTATCCTGGGGGACCTCTAGAAGATGGTTCAGCCATAGAACCCAATGTGCCAGATAGTCTGGTGAAAGAATTACCAAAAGAAGAGCTCAAGGCAAGTGCAAGAAGCACTCCAGGATTTTTGGCCATAGAGAGACGCGTTCTCTCTCTCACTTTTTCTAAAAACTATATGTACATACCATTGCGGTTAATAAACATACTTATTCTTCTATGTTACTTCAAGTCTCTCTCTCTCTCTCTCTCTCTCTCTCTCTCTCTCTCTCTCTCTCTCTCTCTCTCTCTCTCTGGTTCCCTCGTTCACATGGTATCAGAGCGTCGCAATTCTCCACGGCCTACTCTCGCTATTGCAGAATGTGAACATGCTGAACGCTTCCTTCTGATCAACCTATAGAGTCCCACATGGACGCAGCCTTGTTGCCTAACTGTCCATCTAGTTGTCTGCAGAACCGTTGCCTGCAAACAGACTACTATCATCTACAATGCTATAAAGGATTTCATTTGTTTTTGACTTGAACACTATCCCATGTGCCTGATCAACACATGGAGGACATGTTGTTTCCATTCATTTTCATTTTTTTCTGTTGTTCTTACTCATTGGCCATCCAAACTGCTCACATCACTTTGCCGACACTATTAGAACTTCTGTCGTCATGCAAAACATTATGCTGAGTTGGTTACGCGCACCTATAAGCTGCGTGTTTCCACCTGAATGCAATTGAAGCCAGGCCTGCAAATTCCTTAATGCCTTCATAATGCTGCAGCAAACTATTTCTTTCATTTGAGACACCGCACATCTACCTGAATAGCCTTGTTCTCTATTTGGTTGATCCGGACAACCGTTAGAAGACCATGGCTACTCCTCCAGGCACAGCCTCTATGACAACGTCTTGCCAAAAGCTAATTGGAGCCAATTATCTTCCTTGGAGTCTTCGAATAAGCATGATGCTTGAAAAAGGCGGAAACCTGGGAGTGTTGAACGGGACAGAAGCACAACCTGCCGCTCCTTCTGAAGCACTAGCTGAATGGCGACAAAAAGATCTTGCAGCCCGAACAGAGATAATTCTGCATCTTGGAGATCGACAACTGCAACTAGTCCGCGAACAAAGAACTGCAACAGCTATGTAGGACTTTCTTTAATCTCAATATCAGCAGACTAACGTAGTATCTCGAGTCTAGCTAAATAAGCAACTCAATGGGATCATGTTAAAAGACTTTAATAATGTTGAAACATTTTTTGACGAATGGTTGAATGCACTAGATAACTTAACGTTGTCAGGACACGTGCTGCCTCGGGAGATTCAAGTCACCATACTCCTCTCTGCCTTACCTGACTCTTGGCGTTCCTTTATCACCACACATTCTACAAATTTTGAGCTTACAGTCTCAGAACTAGTCGCCCAAATCCATTAGGAAGACCAGATGCAAAAAAGGTCTAGCCATCCTAGCTCCAACACTGGCTCTAGTGCTCCATTTGCTATGATCGCTGGCCACACAAGACGAGTTTTCCAAGGCCGTAGAAATGTTTCTTTTAACAATCAGAATAACACAAACAGACCCAATTACCAGACTCAACATTACAACTCTCGACCTATGAACAATTCTCAAATGCAATTTCGAAATTCCAATTCGTCAAGGTTTCCTCGCTTTGGAAACACTGGGAGCACCTCTCATCAACCAGTTTGCAACTTCTGCAAACGTAGAGGTCATTCAGAGTCTGAGTGTCATACAAAGATGCGATCTCAGCAATCGTACAATCGTACTCGCAATCAAGCGAACCTAGTCACCGCTGGTGATGAACAATAAGCAGCTGAATCTTCTACTAATGAGATGTCCGCCCTACACCTGTTTTTGGCCAGTGCCACTTCCTCCTGTGATTCAAATACATGGTACCTTGATACAGGTGCCACTCATAACATGAGTGGTTCAAGAAACCTTCTCTATAATTACAAACCTCTTTCAACTCCAATGGAGGTGAGGCTTAGTGATGATGGCTCATACTTTCCGCAAGGTCATGGTACTGTAAACCTGCGCCTTTTTACAAGAGAAACTACTCAAGTGAACCAGATACATTATGTCCCTGGCCTCACGAAAAACCTGCTATCAGTGAATAATCTCACACGGAATGGCACATCGCTGGAATTCTGTCATTGTATTGTCTCATCAAGGCTATCAATTGTACAGGACATCCCCCATACAACTAAAGTGTCCTCAGTACGGAAAACTATACCCTTTGGGAGTTACTGTCAAGCAACCCAAAATGCAATTACACACTGCCACCTCTGATACAAGTTCAGAAGACATGCTACGCTGGCATTATCACCTTCGGCATCCTCATGTTCAAGTGATCTGAACAATACAAAACTACAAAATGGCGAAGGGTATTCAGTGCAAGCTAACACCAATCTCATTGTGTGAGGCTTGTCTCTATGGAAAAATGACTCGTTCTCATTTTCCTAGATCAAAAACCAAATCAACATTACTACTTCAGCTGGTCCATTCTGATCTATGTGGTCCATTACCAACTTTATCAATCCAAAAGTCCAAATATGTTCTTACCTTCATAGATGACTACTCAATATCCACTATCATTTACTTTCTGAAACAGAAGTCTGAAGTCTTTAAATTCTTCAAACTCTACCTTGCCATGGCAGAAAGGCAAGCGTCCCACAAATCGAAGGTTCGAAGAACAGATTATGGTGGCGAGTATATATCTACTGAATTTATACATTTTTGTCAACAAAAAGGCATAATACATCAATACACTACTCCCTACACGCTTCAACAAAATGGCGTTGCATAACGGAAAAATCTTACGTTGCTCAATTCCACTCGAGCTATGTTACAAACAGCTGATCTACATGGGAAGAAGCTGTTGCTACTGCTAGTTATCTACAAAATTGATTACCTTCCAAAACTCTTCCAAATGTTACTCCTTATGAAAGATGGCACGGGACCAAGCCTGACCTTGGTCATTGGCGTATATTTGGCTCTAGATGCTATTCATTGGTCCCTGAAGAACTGCGAAACAAGTTATCATCTCGAGCTCATCAAGGTGTACTAGTTGGTTATGGTGCACGATATGGAGTAAAATCATACCGCATTTATGATCCTGCTGAACAACAATTCTATTTTGCTCGTGATGTCTTCTTTGATGAAGATGTTTTGATTAATGGTGCACCATCAGCTCCTCCATCTAGTATTTATTCTGAACTACAACCTCCTGTCAAACTTCTTCAACCTCAAGTGATTGTTTCTCCTGCTGAACATCCTAGTTCTGAAATTGAAGAGTGGACTGAATCCTCATTTAATTCACCAGTCATTCAAGATGATCCACATCCACCTGATCCACCAACTGCACCTCCAAATGAAGGACATCATGTTCCGACACCACCTGATACATCTCACTTTAAAATTCGAAATGATTCAGCAAGGTGGGTCATTCATGTTCGTGGTCATCGCACTTCTACTCGATTGCCACGTTCTAATTTATTCTTTATGTATTCGAGCAATGATGCGCCATCACCAGACACTACTTAAGGTGCCCAAACTCGGTCTAAAACTACACAACAAAAGGGCAACGAAACAACACTTTCAGACATTTTAGCTCCTTCCAGCTCAACAAGTCGCAAATTTCAATCTCTAAGTGACATCCTTGGTTCTGGTAACATGGCTGGAGAAAGCTCCTCTTCTTATGATTTCTTCACATACGATCCTCTTATGGATGATACTATTGATGCAGACGAAGCCCTCGCTTCTCACGAAGCTTCTTCTTGGCGAATTGCTATGGAATCAAAAATGAAATCCATGTATGCTAATAACACATGGGAATTGGTTCCTCTTCCACCTGGTCGCAAAGCTATCTGTTGTAAGTGGGTTTTGCACCGCAAATACAAACCTGATAGATCTATATCACGTTACAAAGCGCGCTTAGTTTCCCGTGGGTTTGTGCAGAAGCAAGGTATTGACTATAATGAGACCTTCTCACCTACTTTACGCATTGTTACCTTTCGTTTACTGCTTGCTCTGGGAGTTGAACTGGATCTAGAAATGGACCAAATGGAAGTAGAAACAGCTTTTCTGAATGGTCTTCTTGAGGAACTCATTTACATCGAACAGCCCCCGTATTTTGTCTCTACTGAGCGACCAACCTATGTTTGTCTCCTCGTACGTGAGATTTATGGGCTTAAACAATCACCTCGCCAATGGAACATTTGCTTTACTGAGTTTACAAAAGCTGTTGGATATCATCGTCTGGTGAATGATGTTTCAGTCTATCTTAAACAACAGGATGATCAATTTGTTATCCATGGTCTCTATGTTGATGACATTCTTCTTTTGGCATACTCCAAATCCATGTTACACAGTGCCAAACAAGCTCTTACTCAAACGTTCTCAATGACGGATGGGGGGGAAGTATCATATCTTCTTGGAATGCAAGTTCTCCGTCATCGACCGTCACGGTCACTCCATCTCACTCAATCCAAGTTTGCAGAACGCATACTTCAAAAATTTCAAGTGTCTCATACGTCCTATTATATGACACCCTTATCTCCAGGACAACAGTTTAAAAATCCAACAAAAACATCACAATGGATTTAACATTATAAAGCAAGTCAATACAGACAAATCCTTGGAAGCATTCGATACTTGGTGTCATGTACCCGTCTTGACCTGTCTTTCTCCTCGGGTCTCTTATCTCATTACGTGCAAGACCCTAAAGAAGAACATTTTCTCACCCTATATCCTCTGATCCAATATCTTGCATGAACAAAGGACTTTGGAATCACATATACTCATGATCCCTTTTCTCAAACTCCAGAAATCACAGGTTATACAGATGCTGATTGGGGTTCTGACAAGGAGACCAGAAAGTCTACGACAGGTTATGTCTTTATGATGGCAGGTGGGGCAATTTCTTGGAAAACAAAACGACAAACAACAATCTCTCTTTCTAGCACCAAAGCTGAATATAAAGCTGCATCAGATGCTACTAAAGAAGCTCTATGGATGTCCTCTATTATCAAAGAATTGCAACTCAAAGTTAAACTACCAATCACTTTGTATTGTGACAGTACAGCTGCAATCAATTCTGATAAGAAACCAAGACAATCGGATAAACTTAAACATGTTGAGATTCAGTATCACTTATGTTGAGATTCAGTATCACTTCATCAGACAACAAGTAGAGCTTAATAACATTGTTTTAAGATATGTGCCAACAGATCAAAATGCTGCAGACTTCTTGACAAAGTCAGTATCGACAGAAAACAAACTGTATGAACATCATTGGATGGAGGTTCCTGAAATTCAAATTCAGACATGTTTTTATTTAATGGGGGGGTGTCAGAAACGGACACCGGAACAAGACGTTCCAGCCGAACTTATTTATTAGTTTAAATAAAAAATTATTATTGTTACATAGATGTTTCGAAAGGACGCACCTTTTCAGGTGCCCCCTCACAGAGAGACGCGTTCTCTCTCTCACTCTTTTTAAAAACTATATGTACATACCATTGCGGTTAATAAACATACTTCTTCTTCTACGGTACTTCAAGTCTCTCTCTCTCTCTCTCTCTCTCTCTCTCTCTCTCTCTCTCTCTCTCTCTGCGCTTCCCTCGTTCACACTAACCATCAGCACAAACTCATCAAAATTTCATACGAGCTTGACATACGGGAGTACATTCAAAGTGAAGTTGCAACAGATCATTACAAGGACAGATAATCATAAAGAAAGTGATATAAAGAAGATTTTCGTTTCGATACCAAATTTGAAAACCTAACGATGAAAACTGTCCACAGCACAACAATCAACTAGAATGCTATGAAGCATGCACATATCTTGATATAATATTGAAGCATAAGGTACTGCAAAGCCTTGTGAATCAACAGCTACGTCTACTGCATTTGAATATGTCAAAAATAATGTGCATGTATCTCCCAAAGGCTAATAATTCGCCAACAAGGGATCTTATTGCTAGCACTGAAATGAGCTGATCTGAATGAAAAAGGATATGGATGGAGCCCTTCGTATTCGATTGATATGGTCTCAAGAGGACTCAAGTGATGTCCACCGTTGATCAAACAGTCGTCATAGCCCAGAACGAATAGAATTTCAGGATCTACAATCTTAGGTGCAAAACTTCCACAGTGCACATGGTTTCCTATTGCATTACAGTGGCAATAGTTTGTGACATTCACTCTCCAGACGCCATCTCCATTGTTGTCTATTATCTTCAGCCTCTTCTGATCGACTCTGATACTTGATCCACCTACGCATCCAGTATACGTACCTGCAAGCAAGGCAAAGGGTGAGCCAAGAAGCATGAAGCAATATCGCAACTATACCTCTATTTCGTACATGAGAGAAGATAAGAGACGTCGCAAGGTAAGGAATTGCAACTAATTGAAGGGAAGCACATGATTCCGGAACTGTGGTACAGACAAGTGGACGAAAATTAAAAGCTCAACAGGCAAGAAATTCTTTCTTGCTATCAACCCCAACAATGGAGTTTGCGCCACACTGCTGTACTCACTCGTTTTGGTCACTCCTTACTGTTGCTGTTGCGGCATGGCGGAACTGGTAACGGCCAGCCATAGCAAAAAGACTACGAGCAGGTGTGTCTCTTCCGCTTGTTACAGCTGCTGCCACCTGACAAATAACGTTATATTGAGCCATTGCCCTCGCCATCTGTCACTCTCACACGCTCTGTCTCTCTTCGCGACTGCGTACACCCTATATATAGCTTACTAACGTC
Source organism: Diphasiastrum complanatum (assembly GCA_029204225.1). Lineage (NCBI taxonomy): Eukaryota > Viridiplantae > Streptophyta > Lycopodiopsida > Lycopodiales > Lycopodiaceae > Diphasiastrum > Diphasiastrum complanatum. Next base: position 1,302,868 of record CM055115.1, read on the forward strand.
ACCCCTTTGTCTATTCGCGACTGCGTACACCCTATATATAACTTACGAACGTCACGCTATGAGACTCTCTCTCAGCCCTTTGTTTAGATGGGTCCGTAGGTTCGCCGCAAAACCAAGTTTTAGATTTAAATGTTGCTAAAATCAAAATCCAATCCACTCGTCTGATTTTTAAACGATGTAAATTCCCGTCAATGATTCATTCGCATATTAGGTAATATATGATGTGCAGTTTACAATGAAGCATAAAGATGCTAAGTATCATTTAGTTTGTGGGGATACCTAGCATTCATTGTATACTTTACTTGCTTAATAAACAATAAAAGCTTAATTTTAAGACTCTCAAGATTGTCTACTACTACTAAAGATTGAGCGATTCAATAAATTGCAAGAGGAGGAACGAGGAAGGAGAGGAGCAAGATCAAGAAAAAGAACAAGAGTAGCAAGAGCGAGAGGGAGGTTGAGAGCACTAAGAGGAAAGCAACCAAGAAGGGAGGCAAAAGGAATCGAGAGGGTGTGAAAATTTGTCAATTAGTTTTGTTTGTATTTTTGGCATTTTTTGGAGGCCAAATTGAAATTTCAAGTTAGAGATACATTTAATAATGTCAATGAGGCCTAAAAATAGTGTCTTCTCTACATTTAGCAAGTATCTAAGTGGATAAGGTCAGATTTAGAGCTACTACTATTGGTGAGTCAGATACATTGAAACTTAGTGAAGTACCTAGAAGTTGTTATTTTAGGGCAAGTGGCCAAGTGACACTATGGATGTTATAAATAGCTGTAAAAATGTGGAGAAATCATCTTCATGTTCTAATTTTCTATGGAGACATTTCCCTCTTTTGATTATATGTCCCTCTCACGTGTTTATCTCTTGATATCTTGAGTTTCTATATGTAGAATGTTGATTTTATGGTTGATATAGCTTTCACACATGTGAAGTAAAGTATTGTACGTTACTATTGTTGTATGGATAGGGACAAAAAAAAGTCATATCTAAGTGTTTATGATCAAATCTTTGTGCTTTTCTAAGTTCTAGCATGCATAAAGTAGTGATTTCTATCTTCTAGCTATTTCTAGATGTGCAACCAAATTGGCCCATGATATTGTTCATCTAATAATGTGTTTTGGATCTGTATTTTTTCACAGACGACATGTGCGCGCTCCTACCATGCATCATTTCCTCCACCTTCATTCACAAAAAAGTTGCAAAAAAGGACACATATTTCAAAATTTGTGAGTAATTATACTAGTGTCAGAACTACCTTCAGTATTAGCTCATTGAAAACTTTTAGATTTGGGAGGGTTATTCCAAGGTTTGTAGTATCCTCTAAAAGTGATTAATTGACAAAATAGTGATTTTAGACTACCTTAAATTTGGGAGGGTTTTTTTGAAGTCACAAGTATGTCCCAAAATCAATTTTTGACTTTGGGGATATGAAAAGTAACATACAAAATAGTAAGTTCATAATTGTTTGATTCTTCAATACATTGAGGTTCCCCCCATGACATATCTTGTACCAACCAATGTGGGATGGAAATCGAAATTTTCAATACCAGCCGGTTTAGGGTATTGGAGTCCTTTAAAAAATCCAATACTAGTTTCAAGATGGATTAAATGCCATGGGCCGAAATTGCCATTGTGAGCACACAAGTGCCTAATTCCTGCCACAGGTGGCACGTGTTTGCAATCCTCGACAAGTTCCCTTACATGCCACTATCCTCAAAAAAAGTTAGAAACCTTGAAACATGTCAAACTATTCTTTGATCTTTTTTCAATTATTTAAAGTTAACATCTTATCATTTTAATAGTTGTCCTTTAAAATAAACAAGACATTTCATTCATGCTAGTTTGCAAATCAAATCTCATCCTTTTTTAATCAACTAAAATAATGATTTTTTTTTACACACAATCATTTACATTTTTTCTTTCCACTTAGGTTTCGACACCTTGTAGGCTGTGGCACAAAAAAATTAGCATTCTGACACCTGGCAGGCCATGATGTGCAGGACTGTACCAAAAAAAATTTCCAATTTTTGCCACGCGTAAAAAGAATTTTGTGGATTTATCTCCTCATACTCTCCTAAATCCCATTTTAATTGCCTCCATTCATGCTACATCTTACTCACGTTGTCACACAGTCTGTATTTACATGTAAAATAAGACAGACGAATATAACACGACTGTCTGCATAAATACAAGTAAATTCTCATAGACGAACAAAAGGCGCACTGTGTTTTCACACGTTTTGTGACAGGCACTTGACCAACTTTCATTTCAGCAAAAGCTGACGTCGAGGCCTTCTCACGCTCATCTCATACAATTGTGCCAACGGATCTGACAACTCATTCCGTTGTGCACGAACACATTCAGTTCGAGTTTGTTTCTCGTTCAAGTTTTGAGTTTTCTTCTTTTTCGTGTTCGTCTTTCTTTCGAGCTATTTTTGTCTCTCATCCTCACACACCCTCCTTTTTTCTAGCATTCCGTGGCATATCCACGCAAACTTGTATTCCCAAAAAGCTCTAAATTAAGCGTTTTTCAATGCATTTCCTCGCTTTTGTTTTGCTCACACATAGTTTTCATTATTTTTGCTCACTATT
>CM055115.1:1315462-1377775 GCA_029204225.1 Diphasiastrum complanatum
GAAAGTCTTTGAAAGGTGCCGCAAATATCAGATTTCTCTAAATCTAGAAAAATGCCAGATATGGGTTTCTCACGGAGTGGTGCTTGGACATGTGATATCAAGACATGGTATTGCCACCGATTATTCTAAGATCAAAGTTATTGTGGAATTGCCACCGCCAACAACAATTCGAGGAGTTTATGTGTTTATGGGTCATGCGAACTACTATCGAATTTTTATTATCTTCTTTGCAGATTTAGAACGACCTATATAGAGATTAACTATTGTTCCTATTTGGACAGTAGAGGCGTTAGAAGCCTTTGAAAAGTTAAAAAAAGCATTATCTTCAGCACCAATACTGCGTTCTCCAGATTGGACATTAGAGTTTCATGTTCATATGGACGCCTCAAAATACGCCATTGGATCAGTTTTGACGTTGCCAGGTGACTATAAGAAGGATTATCCTATACGATTTGCAAGCAGAAAACTTACAGATCCAGAGAAGAATTATTCAACAACAGAAAGTGAAGTGCTAGCCATGATTTTTTCTGAGGAGAAGAGAGGAAGAGCAAGGACATTCATCAATCCATTTCTAAAGAGAACCAATCCACTTTATTGAAATGAGGAAATGAACATGAGGAACAACTCGAGTTGGTCCCTTTTTATAGTAGAGAGGATAGTCTAGATCAAGAAAAATAGAATGTTTAGACATTTGTTGTATAGCAGCATGATTCAAGTGACCAAGTCTATAATGCCAAAGTAAACTTTTATTTGCTTGGATAGAAGTACTGAGTGCCTGACTAGAGGCAGAAAAGCAGTGACTTTATCTGTACAAGTATCCATGCCTCTTTTGGAGTGCTAGGATCTTGCCTATCCTATCAACTACCTTGCATTGATCACATTTGAATTCTACTTTATGTCCTAGATCTGTGATTCTACTTACAGAGAGCAGATTCATAGATAAGTTGGGTACATATATAGGACTTTAGAAAGTAGCTTAGATTGATCATTTGCAAAGCTTAATCTCATAGTACCTTCACCTTTAATAGCTTGTGTGCTATTATCGCCAAGGTGAACGTATTTGTTGGTACTGTAGGGTGTATACGACTCGAAACAGCCAATGAGGCTGGTCATATGTTGAGTGACATCGGAATTCAGAAGCCAAGCCTTGTCGTTGGATGATCCTTGATGGATGGTCATGAAGGCATCATGATCCTCTTCTTGAATGGGCTGTGGAGCTTCTGTAGGTGCATTGGCCACTTGATTTGATTGCCCCTTGTTGTTGTTCTTAGCTTGTAATATCTGGCAGTCTTGAATTTCGTGGTTGTTTTGTTTGCAGTATCTGTATAACAGCTTCTTCTTTATCTGCGAATTTGACTGTTCTTTGTGTTGTGCTAGTTTTTGGTCTTGCTTTGATTGCTTCGGGCTTTACTTCTTCTTCTGCTTAGTCATGCTCTTGTTGGTGTACAAAGCGTGAGAATCAGTTGAGGAACTAGAGGCTTCGTTCCTCCGCGTGTCTTCTTGCAACAACATTATAATGACTCTCGAAAGAGTCAATTTTGGATGTGTCATGATAATCATCACCTAGCTGTTGTATGAGCTTGGTAAGCTTGTAATCAGTGACATCACTGCGTCTTGATTGTCTATGATAGATCCGATAGCGGCCATTTGCTTCAGTAGGTTTTTGAATTGGTTGATGTGATTCTGTAGAGTTTGGAAGCTATATCACACACTTCGTATAATGTGCTCAAGATGTTCCAGACTTCTTTAGATGTCTGGGCTTTGGATACGTGCTCGACTTGAGTATCTGAAATATTGAGGATGATCACTGCGAATGTCTTTCCATCCTTGAGCTTCCATCTGGAGATTGCTGTGTTGTCAGCTTCGAGTTTCCCTTATGCCCTGTAACAATGTCATACAACTCCTTAGTGGAGTCCTTATTGGAGATGAATGAGTTGATGGAGATTGTTGTAGGTGCGGAGAAGAGGCCTAAAGCACCTCAAGATCAAGTGAGGTATGACAAGAGAGCAAAAAAAGCTCTACACATGATTAAGATGGATGTTACCGATGAACTTCTCAAGGAAGTTGGTAAGTGCACATCATCTTTGGAGTCTTGGGAAGCTTTGAAGAAGCTTTATGAATCCAAGTCTACATCAAGAGTGCTTACTCTTAGGAGGCAAATCTTTCAAAGCTTGCAAAAGAAGGAAGAGAGGACTCATGCTTTTGTTTTGAGGGTTAAAGCATTCAATGATGAGTTAGCATGTATTGATGAAAGCATTAAGGAGGTAAAACTTGTTCAAGCTATACTTAAGGAGGTAAAACTTGTTCAAGTTAAACTTAATGGCTTGTTGGATGATCATGCTAATCTTGTTCAAAGTTTTGCTATTCAAAAGACTTTGCCAAGTATTGTGATGTTTATTCCGATCCTCAGATGGCCTCATCCTAAGTTCCATCGTCCTTTAAAGACATTACTCACTTCCTTATCGACATCTTTGATAAGGATAATAATTTTCTTGATGTTGATACTGAAGTGCTTCGGAATTTTTTTATTGGCTCTAATATCACTGCTGATGATTCAATGTATGGAGATGAATCAAAATGTTATTTTAATTCGCCTGTGTATCATATAGATGATGATGTATATATAACTACAACTGATTTGTGTAAGGCTTTTAGACTATTGCGAGGGTGAGGTACTTTGTTTACTATCTGGCACAGTTTCTGAATTCTCCGACATTGTAGATGTTGAAACCAAAGACTTGGTGCCTGGAATTGATTATGAAGATGAGGATGAACTCACGACCCAGCGAAGAATGCCTAACGAAAGCCTTATCAAATTTTGTTGAGCACGGACGAAGCATGCCATCTGATGAAAATTTCATGGCATTTGAATCCCAGATGGGCTTCCCTCATCCATCACGAATGCATTTCACAGATTATTCTTCTATAGTCGGTGGCCATAATATTGGTCATCCGAATGTGGTTGCTGATGATGATGAAGAATGTGTAAGTGTTTTAACTTCATTGCTTATGAATGTTGTTATCTCTTGATATGAATTGTTTTTATTAACTCTTATTTTCTATTGCAGGATGCACTCATAATTGATGACTTTGTTGCAAGACGAGGTGGTTTCAGACAACATGCTTCCTCATTCCAGAGGGGTAGTGGACTTGGTCACTATCTGAGGCATTCTCTAAAGAATGAGATCTGTATTGCTCGTTCCAAGTTCAGTCCAGTTGGGGAGACACTAATAATGGCTGTTAAAGCTTTATCATATTATTTAGGGGGACATGAATGCGTCAAGCCATAATTCTTTATCATAAGTTGATAAGCACCCATTATAGTACATTATGTAAAAAAAGTTATGGACGTCATTTTCAAAATTCGATCAATAATTTCATTCATGACGACTATTTATTTTCAAGATTTCATTGATAAAGGTTATGTATTTTCAAAATTCCATTCGTAAAGGTCAAGTATTCTCAAGACTACATCCATAAGTACCTTTTATTTCAAGGGTTGAAAATTATAACCAATCAAATTAGTAAAAGTGATGAGGTCCCATTATTATGTCCTAAGTGGTCCGTAAATAAAATTTGAATAGTTGATCTATGTAAAATTTGGGAGTTACAATATAGTAATATGTTTACAAGGGTGGTTGAAACAAATAGGTGAGCTACCATTTTGAACAATAACCCAACCCCAACTAGCATCGCAACTTTGTCCTGCTAGCATAGGAGGATGCAAAAGTAAAAGCGAGCAAATTAAGATGCTTAATGAATTTGATTAACTTGTCCAGCGTAGAGAGCACAACGAAATCATGGCAGATGTTGACAAAGAGTAACATGTATTAAAGCTAGCAAATATTCACAAGCTTAGAATGAATTAAAGAGAGCAAATATTTATAAGGGAACGATGTTTTGAAGTTTTCTCATATGCAATATTCTCGCAAACCCGAAGGGTGACCAGCCAAGTTATTGCAAAGTTTCATTTTCTGAGATTTGTACAACTTGATATAAAAGTTTTCTAATCTATTTGCAACTGAATGATCTTCGACAATTTCTAGTATTTTTATGTGAAAGACATCAAAAAAACTACTATGTGTCTTGTTGAAAAGCAATTTCTTGGGTGGCTTCCGAGCGTGTTCTTGCACACGCCTGTGTAAGTTGGTGGTTTGTCCAATGTAGACCATCTTGCCGACACATGATGCTATTTTGTATAGTGTGATGTGCTTGTTCGCGCCTTTTTCTAGGGTGGAAGCAAGGACTCTTGCAAAAAAGATGCCATTTTGATTATGAAGTACTGCATGGTGCAAAAAGATTCATGTTGAACTAAAGAACACAGATTGTAGGTGCGCATGCATACGTCTATGCTGGAAGATGTTGGTTGAGTTGTTTGTTGTGAAATTTGGAGATCCATGGGCTGCTATTTGTCAGTATGCAACGGATATTTAGATGCACAAGAAGCTGCATGTATAACATAATGTAATTTAGAGTCACTGAAAATGACAAACTTCTGAATTAGTCGTTGCAATGATTAGTGTGTCAAGGATCCCCCTCTCGGAGATTTTCAACACAGAATCAATGGAGATTGGGCCATCAGTGAGGCGCACCCCCGTTTCTAAGATGTGCCGAAGCTGCCTTCCAAGATGACTGCTAATTCAATTCTGCACGAGTCATCCGTTTCCAATCAGAAATTGCACTATTGTACCCAAAGTACAAGTTGCGGACCGCATAGTATCCGTGGTCGAAGTGGGTTTTGAAATGCTGAAAAGCAACTCGATTTGTTTGTATTGAGGCTGGAATTGGAATCGCAAACAACTTGTAAAAATGCTTTAGAAATCCTAGAACCACAACATAGAAATCATGCCATTTTTGTAAGTTGAAAATGCCAATCTATATAGTATAAAACTATTTTAGAGAGAGAGTGTGTGTTTTTGCTGCAAAAAACGTCATCCATTTGCAAAGGAACAAGTCAAAAATATGTTTATAAAAAATGATATAAAAAAAAAACACATACAAGCTTCTTCTTCTTTTTTTTAGCATACACACATTTCAAATTTGTTTTCTCCCGCCCAGGTTGCTAGCTCTCTCTCTCTCGATCGGGTCTCTCTCTCCCCATCTTTGTCTCCTCGACTTCTCCTGCTATATTTTTTCCTCCCTCTATCTCTCTTCCCCTCCCTCACGATCGAACTCCTCTTCCATGAAATCCAACAACCTTGATCACAAGCATACATGAGCACCATGCTCATCTGCTGCAAAAGGAATCTAAACGTATCACAGATGTTGTTTGCACTGAATTCTTTGAGGCTCTCAATGCAATCGCCTTCTTGCAATAAGAATGCCTTTTCCAGAGCTGCGCTTCTGCAAGCCTATCCTCCAAGCTGCGCGCTTTCTCTATAAATACAAGGGGCGGAAACATCTTCACCATTTTGATCGCTTGGGCACCTCCACTGTCATCACATTGTACAATACGCTAATCCCAACCCAAGGCTATGAGAGTGTCTAGCACCCCCCCGTGTCAACCGCCACACTTTCCACAAACTCGTCATGCCACCGTCGCACTCACTTTCAATGCATTCCACTATAAAATTTTCATTTTGGAAAGTTTATAGTTGTAAACCATCCTAGATTTGCAGCTCAACCATCTCAAATCCACATGTCGGCCATCACAGATCTGCAAATTCTTCAACCACAAGCCAACCATCAGAGATCTGCTCACAGACTAACCTTCAGATATTTGTAGGCCAATTGTGAAGCCATCAGCCATCAGTCATCTGCAGGCAGCAACTGGTTACTGGAGCAAGGTTTTTGCCAGCTTTTCCAGGTTGCAAATTTATCATCTTTTTGTCCTTCTAACAAATAAGTTGGATTCATGTGAGATGTTTGTGGCTTTAGAACATGACAGAAGTCTTTCTTTTGCAGGTTCTTAAGACATCTTCGTGACCTTTTGTGTATACCATAGCCAATGTGTTCTATTCTTACAATGCATTTATGCAGCAGGTACATGAACATAAACTTGTGAAGGTGAAAGCAACAACGTCAACTATAATTTGTGCATTTCTGTAATGCTTTTTGAATGCAGACCAAGAAAGTTTTTGAATAATTTCTCTTTAGCATGTCCTTTTTCTTTCTCTGTTTGCATCAAAAAAAGAAGTAAAATTTGGAGCCAGGGTAATTTACTTCTTTTATGCTATTGAGGTCTATTGATTGCTTACTCTCCTACTATGCTCAGTTTGTTTGGCTTCATTCACAAAGCTTTACATGCAGAGAAGAAAGCTTGCAAACAGGGAAAGAAGAAATCTACTAAATCTACTGAAAACAAGAATCTACTAAAAGCTATTTTTATTGGAACGTTTATTACTGTTGGAGGTGTCCGCACCCCTGGGGTTTTAAAAATTAGGTTTACAAATTGGTGTGATCAATCGCTCTCTGCTTACTTTTAGTTATCGAAAGCAGGTCATAAGGAACATGTCAAAATACAGAAAGATGAAAAGATTTCAGGACAGTTAGGAAATATGCCTACTAATCCAAGCATAGGAGGAGCAAAAGCACGTCGATTTTTGTCAAACCAAACAGGAACCACACACGTCGATTCTTGTCAAACCGCACATGTATGGTGACCGAATAATCGATGATAGCCAAATAAGAGAAGATGGCCAACAAAGAAGAAGTGGCCGAACTATCGGGTAACATTATCACCGATTCCTTTGTATTTTTGCATACTGTCAAGAAACAAGTGTATTTTTGCAAAGTATGCGATTGTACAAATATTTACAACAACTTAATGAATGGATCTAAATTAGAAGAGAATAGGGATGGAGAGGATAGAAATCCACAATCACCAAATTCGCAGTGGGGGCATGTTAGAAGATTCTGGTGAAGATTCTTCTAACAGATTCCGAATGCTAAAAGAGTCTAACAGATATGAAATGAAGGAATCAAGCTGCAAAACTACATTAAGGAGCGTCGACAAATCACCAAGAAGGAGTTCCAGAGTTCATATGTACCGGGAATGCCAATTAAAATTTTTTGACAAGTCGCAGATTGGCCAATGAGCGAAAATAAAGCCCAGCGCCTCACCACATATCTTACTGTGACGAGAATAAAAGCATGGTCAAGTCAGCATAAAGACTCATATCTATTTGTAATATAACGTCAGAGACCCTTAAAAGGTGCATGTTGAAAAGAGGGAGTGAAACGAAGATAACTCAAAAAGAAACGAACACGAAAAGAAATGAACTCGAAACTCGAAGATAAACGAACTCGAATGAAAAATGTTCGTGCATAGCAGAATAAGCTATCTCACTCTTTTCTCAAGCGTGACTATGCCTATCAGACTCAAACAAAATATTAGTGATAGAAATCACATTTGATCTGATTACATAGCCAAACGTTAAGCATCAAAAACATCAGAAAGATAATTTGTCGTGAACAGCTTGACAAATTATTAGTCGTGAATTATTCGCGAAGGGCTAGACTCCTCGTGCTACCAGTAGGAGCTTCGACTAGTGACCACATCTGGTTCTTGAACAGAGAGAAATACTCTATGTCCATGGTTTCTCTCTAGGGATCAAAGTCTGGTTGGCTAAGTGCCTCTTCGACTTTTGTCGGTTTTTGTATCAACAGACATGCAGACTTAGGAGTATACCTTGTGGGCTGTGTGCGCACTTGACTTGATCTTCTGGGAGGAATCGACTGATGAACCACTCCTGGGACTTGTTGTTGGGTAGCTGCAATGTCTTCGTCTGATTCGGTGTCGAATAGTGGGTCGACAATGGACACGCTTGAGTCTGAAGCTCGGATAGTCATGTCAATGGCAGGTGATGAAGGTTCTCCTGGAACAATATCTTTGTCTTTGATGTCGACGAATTGATCCTTGATAAATACCGTATCCCAGCTGTACAAGATTTGTTGGGTATCGGGATCATACAGTTTGTATGTGTTATCAGATGAACTATATCCAATCAAGATGGTCTTGAGACCTTGGAAGTCGAATTTCTTCCTCGTGTCTTTCGGAATCTGCACATAGGCAACACATCCGAACACTCTTAGGTTATTCACAGAAGGCTTAGAGCCTGTCCACAACTCATGGGATGTTTTGCCTGAGAGGGCCTTGGTTGAAGACCTGTTCTAGACGTAAGCTGCAGTGGAGACAGCTTCGGCCCATAAGCTCTTGGGCATTGATGCAGGCGCTAGCTTACATTTAGCTGATTCAACCATAGTACGATTCTTCCTCTCATCTAAGCCATTTGACTGAGGACTGTAAGGAGTGATGAATTGCTGCTCAATGCCTTGGATTTGGCAGTACTCCTTAAATTTAGTACAGATGTACTCTCCGCCATTGTCTGACCTTAAGGCCTTGATCGTCCTTCCAGTCTCTTTTTCTGCACGCTCCTTGAAGATTCTGAAGCAATTGAAATCTTCTAATTTCTTCTTGATAAAATACACCATAGTCCTTCTGGAGAATTCATCAATAAAAGCTATAAAATACTTTGCATCCTTTAGAGAAGGCTTTTTCATTGGGCCACAAATGTCTGAATACACAATGTCTAACAATCCTCTAGCAGTATGTTGATGGCTTGATCGAAATGGTTTTCTAGTCTGTTTACCAACTAGACAGTCTTGACAGACAGGTAACTCGACTTTATCACTAGGATAGTCTAGATCAAGAACAATAGAATGTTTAGAGATTTGTTATAAAGCAACATGATTCAAGTGACCAATTCTATAATGCCAAAGTAAACTTTTATTTGCTTGGATAGAAGTACTGAGTGCCTGACTAGAGGCAGAAAAGCAATAACTTAATCTATACAAGTATCCATGATTCTTTTGGAGTGCTAGGATCTTGCCTATCCTATCAACTACCTTGCATTGATCACATTCGAATTCTACTTTATGTCCTAGATCTGTGATTCTGCTTACATAGAGCAGATTCATAGAAAAGTTGGGTACATGTATTGGACTTTAGAAAGTAGCTTAGATTGATCATTTGCAAAGCTTAATCATAGTACTTTCACCTTTAATAGCTTGTGTGCTATTATCGCCAAGATGAACGTATTTCTTGGTACTTTAGGGTGTATACGACTCGAAACAACCAATGAGACTGGTCATATGCTGAGTGGCACCGAAATTCATGAACCAAGGCTTGTCGTTGGATGCTCCTTGGTGGCTGGTCGTGAAGGCATCATGATCTGCTCTTGAATGGGCTGTGGAGCTCCTGTAGCTGCATTGGCCACTTGATTCAACTGCCCCTTGTTGTTGTTCTTAGCTTGTAATATCCGGCAGTCTTAAATTTTGTGGTTGTTTTGTTTGTAGTATCTGTATAACAGTTTCTTCTATGTTTGTGAATTTGACTGTTTTTTGTGCTGTGCTAGTTTTTGGTCTTGCTTTGATTGCTTCGGGCCTTTCTTCTTCTGCTGCTTAGTCATGCTCTTGCTGGTGTACAAAGTGTGAGAATCATCTGAGGAACTAGAGGCTTCGTTCCTCCACATGTCTTCCTACAACAACATTATAATGAGTCTCAAAAGAGTCAGTTCTGGATGTGTCATGATGATCATTACCCAGTTGTTATATGAGCTTGGTAAGCTTGTAATCAGTGGCATCACTACGTCTTGATCTTCTATGACAAATCCGATAGCGGCCATTTGCTTCAGGAGGTTCTTGAATTGGTTGATGTGATTTTACAGGGAATCACGATTTGCCATCTTGAGGGAGTAAAATTTCTTCCTCAGATGTAGCTTGGACGCTATATCTCGCACTTCGTATAATGTGCTCAAGATGTCCCAGACTTTTTTAGATGTCTGGGCTTCGGATACGTGGTCGAATTGAGTATATATTGAGGATAATCACCGCGAATGTCTTTCCATCCTTCAGCTTCCATCTGGAGATTGCTACGTCGTTAGCTTTGGGTTACCCTTCTGCACCTATAACAACGTCATACAACTCCTTAGCCATTAGCACTATTTTCATCTTAGATTTCCACATATGATAATTGGCTCCATCAAGCTTGTCCATGATAGGACTGGCTTTCTCTTGGGAATCCATGTGGAAGATTAGTCTAGGTGATAGGAATAATTATCAATGACTTAAATATGAAAATATGGTGCTAATTTACAACACATGAAGACAATTAATCTATCAACTAGTAGAGTCTTGTTACTGTGGAAGCTTATCTGGCTATAGAAATTAGCTCTAATACCATGCTGGAAAGAGGGCGTGAAACGAAGATAACTCAAAAAGAAACGAACACAAAAAGAAGCAAACTCGAAACTCGAAGAGAAATGAACTCGAAAATAAGTGAACTCAAAACTTGAAGAGAAACGAACTCAAATGGAAAATGTTTGTGCATAGCGGAATAAGCTATCTCACTCTTTCCTCAAGCATGACTACGCCTATCAGACTCGAACAGAACATTAGTGATAGAAATCATGTTCGATCTGATTACGTAGCCAAACGTTAAGCATCTAAAACATCAGTAAGATAATTTGTCGCGGGCAGCTAGCGCAAATTATTTGTGAAGAGGTAGACTGATAATTAGTCGTGAATTAGTCGCAAAAAGCAAGCCTAAATATTAGTCGTGAACAACTAGACTAATAATAATTTGCAAAGATTAGACTATCAGATTAAGTAATAAGAAAGCCAAACAAAATGTAGAAAAACATTGCAATATTGACACAAATCTGAACGCATAACAAACAAAGCTGAATTCAGATTAAGTACAACGAAATATACATGCCAATAATGGAGGTGAGCACAAAACAATAGCAGACATAACCGCATGCTTCACAAAGCTATTCACACAATCTGTAGAAGGTGATGAATCTATTACTGACAATGCATCTGGAAGAAAAGAATCAATGCGCAAAAGCATCAACAATGTCTACCTCTAGTTATCAGTGATGTTGTGCAGATGAAGAAAGTACAAAAGTGGATGTGCTGTCTGTGGGAGATCGTGGGTGGCTGCTGTTATTGTCAAATCTGATTGGACAGTGCATGGGATGAGTGTGAGAAGGCTGCGACGTCAGCCTTCGCTAAAATTAACGTTGATGAAACTGCGAAAAATGTGACACTCTGACAAATGCCTTAAAAACTGATTTATAGGATACCTTCGTTTTTTCTATCAGGTCACCTTTGGTATTTGTAGGGCAGTGTCGTCTTTTTCACCTGTGGAACTTTACTTGTATTTATGTAAACAGTCGCGTTTTATTCGCCTGTCTTATTTTACATGTAAATATGCAGACTGTGCGACAACACAAGTAAAATACAGCAGCATGAATGGAGGCAAATTAACATAGGATTTAGGAGCGTAGAGGAGATAAATCCAATAGTGCACTGTAGTCGTAAGCCTACAACATGAGAAGTAGAAATAGGTCTATGCTCTAATGGGCCTAAAATAAGAAAGGACCCAAAGTAGTTAAAAATGAAATTTAGTTTAAAACTATTTGTAAACTCAAGTTCTTATGACACATGGTTTTGGGTGCACCAAAAACCCTAACCGTAGCTTTGTCTATAAGTAGGGATGTGACACAATTTTTTATTCACTTTTCATTGTCAAGAATAGCGATTGAGAGAGAGAAGAGACCCTCCTCCTACTTTTTCTTACATTGTGAAGCCCTCCTCTTTTGCTATTGTATGATTGATTGTAGATGAGTAAATGCTTGAATATTTTTGTGTAATCATGATAGGCTAAAAGCATGGTTTGGTGGTACAAAAAAAGAACCTATTTTTTATTGTAACTTTTGGTAGTGCATTTCACTTTTTGGAGATTTTACTACTCATAATTGTTTTCAGTACACATTAATAAAAAACATAAATTTTTAGTGGTAAGTCCAATTTCAGCGGAGTTCAGTACCTTAAAAAGCGCTTGACGAGTGCTTTCAAATGGGATGTGACACAATTTTTGAATCACTTTTCATTGTCAAGAATAGCGATTGAGAGAGAGAGAGGAGAAGCCTCCTCCTACTTTTTCTTACATTGTGAAGCCCTCCTCTTTTGCTATTGCATGATTGATTGTTGATGAGTGAATGCTTGAATATTTTTGTTAAATCATGCTAGGCTAAAAGCATGGTTTGGTGGTACAAAAGAAGAACCCATTTTTCATTGTACCTTTTGGTAATGCATTTCACTTTTTGGAGATTTTACTACTCATAATTGTTTTCAGTCCATATTTAAAAAAAACATAAATTTTTAGTGGTAGGTCCAATTTCAGCGGAGTTTAGTACATTAGAAAGCGCTCGATGAGTGCTTTCAAATGACATGTTAGATGACATACTTCCGAGCTACGATTAAAAAGTTATGGCAAGTCAAAAGTGTGAAAATTTTATTAATCATAATTTTTTGAGTCCACATTAAATGTAACATAATTTTTTTGTGGTAAGTCCAATTTCAGCGGAATTTGGTGTGTTATAAAGCGCTTGACGAGCACTTTCCATTGATATGTTAATGGCATACTTTTGAGGTACGGTTAAAAGGTTATTGCAAGTCAAAATTATTAGTTGAAAATAGTGTATAATAATACAAAAGTGCATTTCTACCCAAAAAAACTAGTGTCCTTGAAAGTCCATGTTGTACCACCAACCCATGCTCTGAGCTGTTTTTACATTCTGGAATTATCATTAGCACTAGCTCTTGCTTTCATCCATCTAATTCACAAAATCACACATTAGTAAAATAGGTGCTAGAAATACCTTGGAAGTGATCATTAAGATCCATTAGGTAGGTTTTACTTTCATTGATCCCCTCCCATGAGAAGATAAGTCTCAAGAGGAGAAGATCTAGATCCAAAGAAGCTTAGATAATCCAAGAAGAGGATCATAGCAAAACCAAAACCCCAAAAAGAGATAAAAATAGGAAGAAGCATCACCCCCTCATCTAAGCCATTCCATCTTTAGATCCAACACCAAGATTGACACCCTTGGTAGGCTTACATCCCATCTTAGATCCGTAGTTTAACCCCCTCCTTGGATCGAAGCCCGTACCACATCGATACTCACATGGTTGGAGATCCAAGACCCTTCTTTGTCCTCCTCTTGATCGCACCGATTAGAGAGGCATAGAAAGGGTCCAACAAGGACATTAGTTATGTTAATCGAAAGAAAAATTGAATTTGTAAACGCTTCAAAGAACTCAAAGCTAATTATGAAATTCGAACTACCAAATACCATCACTTGAAAGGGCCATTTGTTTTATCACATTTGTTGATGACTATTCTAGGTAGATATCGGTCATGTTCATCAAAAGAAAAACTAAATTTGTAAATGCTTCAAAGAACTCAAAGCTAATTATGAAATTCAAACTAGGAAAAAGCCTCAAGGCACTTCAAATTTATGGAGGGAAAAAATGCATTCCTACAAAATAAAGAAATGGCATTGATGAAACAAAAGCCAAAACCCTAATGGATACAATCAGGTTGATGATGAATTTTACAAAGCTATGCACAAAGTGTTTGGACTGAAGTTGTAGCCACAAACTCCTTGAGCTTGGTTTGAAAGAGTTAATTCTTATTTCATTCAAATAAACTTGATCTTTTACTACTGTTGCCAACATAAATGTTGATATAAAGCATTTCAATTCGAGATATTTGACTATTGCACACTATTAGTTTCTTATTAGTAACTCAAGTAGTAGAAGGGATTAAATCAAACTTTCATATAGAGTTTGATATTTTAGTTCTTAAAAGCAGTATATTTAGGGTAACAAAGGCATGACATTGTGCTACAATGGTAATATTTCTGAAGCTAGAACAACTTATGGATAGACTTCTCATATTGGAGAAGTGATTAAGATTCTAGAAAGACCAATTTAAACCAATACTCCTTTCTGGCAAAAGCCCCAATATTGGCCACCAAAGAAGTTATTTGGATTAAGTTATTATTGCATGATTTATTTTTATACTAGCTACCGCATATTCTATAATGTTTTTTCGAATAAAATGTAAAACATTTGCATGCTAATTCTTGAGAGTATTGAATTTTATATCGCTCCATGTATATGATCCAGCAATATCATTTATATTTTGAAGAAATAGTCTACCTCTTGTAATACTCTACATTTAACCTACAAAATTACTCACAAATTATGAGAGTCTGCAGTTTTACTCGTAAAATGAAGGTGTCTACAAATTTACTCCTAAAGTTGGACAATTTGTAGAAATACACCATATTATGCTACAGATAATACATCTATATGATATATTGAATATGCATATCTATGCTTTTGTAACTTGATGGAGAGTACAAATTTTGTATATAATGCCATTATTGCATTTAAGTGGCCAACAAAATAATGATCATCATCTATCTAGTAGACTCATGGACACATTATGCTAAGCATTAAAGCAAATCCTATACAATAATGTCATCAATTAAACTCAAGTCATTGTTGTCTGAACACCATCACCATGGTGTAATTTATTCACATGAATGAGCTATTAAGCTTGAAGCCATGCACAAATGAGCTAAAAAAATTCCAATTGGTTTTGAATGGGTAAAAAACCCAATGAATTCAGTTCAGTGACTGTTCAGATCTGCCCATTGTTTCCGGATCCAGATTCCAGATATCTCTTGCACTCACAAATAATAAACTATCTCTCTCTCTCTCTCTCTCTCTCTCTCTCTCTCTCTCTGCATTTTATCCATGTTTTGAGACTCCTTTCTCTACCTCCGCTTTGTGTGAAAGTGCATCCAAGATAATTCAACATGATTTTTGATGTAGTGATGCTGCTCACTTTCAATTCCACTGTCCACTGCTCCAAGGATCCCTCAAGAAAGTCATAGTGTGCTCCATGCAATGAAACTTTCCCATCCTTCACCGCATCTCTCACCCATGGAAATGTCAGTAGATTTGTCAATGACAGATTCACAGATTCCTGCATAGTACAACCATTTTTGTCTTCATCAATCTTACAACAGACATAATTGTGATCACAGTACTAGGAATCCCTGTGTGCTTCAAAGATTTGATGAGCAGAATTTAGGTTCACCTTTTCACAGTGTGTACACTATTTTCCAATATCTGCATCAGCTATGGTTGCTAAAGTGCAAGCACAGGCAGTTCACTTATTCGTATCCAGCTTTCAATGAAGTCACTAGGTACAAATTTGCATAGTTGATCTTGCATCAGGGCTGTTAGTTCTTATTTGTACTTCAGTAAGACCTGAAGTAGCTATTCTATAGCTACACCCCGGCAAAAAAGCTTTACTACTAGGGCTCACGAGAAATTGTACCTCCAGGGTTTTCCATTGACGCCATGTGAGATAAGAGCATGGATGCCTCCGCAGCGACTATGCCCAATCACTAGTATGTTTGACACTTGCACAAAACAATCGACCATGAAAATTTGGTGAAACAAGAAAAATAACGACTGCATGCCTGTTGGATCGGATCATGGGCAGCTCAAGCATTAAACAACAAAAGAATTTATTCTCTTAAGACGTCACTATACCTCACCTTCAGGTGCAGCACACCATACTCTAGAGCTGCACTACTTCCAGGATACCCTGACTGCATGACAGAAAGGGGCTCATGAGCGAAACTTTCGATAGAGGTTTAGTTGCTTAGAGTACCTATTTGCTTAGCTTACCTAGACAAATTCTGTGCAGCTGCACGTAATAGTATTTATGGAAATTAGGGGCTTGTAGAGAAACTACCTTATCCCAAGGAGGGATCATGTTGGCAACATTTCTTACAACAAATGCCTCTCCTGGCTCAAATCCCAAAATTGTAGTGGGGCAAACACGAGAATCTGAGCAGGCAAACACCATAAACTGCAAAATCCAAATGCTTCTTGTTGTGACATTATCATCTGCTACAACCCAGATCATCCATCCTACAAATATTCTGAATCTGTATGGAAAGCCAGTGCACATGACAATACGATCGACATTGGTTCAAGGGTACATTACCTTCGGGCTCTGGCCTTTCTTCAGTTGGTTGAACAATTTGGGCTGCTTCCTGCAGAAATCGTGAAGATAAAAGCTTTTTGTATGCGTTTTCCATTTGCAATTGGAAGAGAAGGAACGAAGGCATTAAGATTTAATTCTGTGAAGTGTTGAAGCCTTATATATATCACAGATGGATTGCACGTCCCTGTGTGTAGAACAAACGAACTTTACACGATGTATAGCAGCAATGATGTGATTAAAAGCTTACAAGAATTTTTCTGTCTTAAATTATAAGAAGCCCTGTTTAATCCTTTCTACAGGAGAAAACTCGAAGCTTCCCTCCTGTGCAGATAATTCTGCTACTTCAAGCTCACTGAATTCTTCAGCAAGTTGCTCAAGCCGTGTTGCGAGAAGGTTGCGAAGACCGGGCTTCTCCTGCGCATAATTCAAAAGGTGCCGGAAGTATCTTAGAGCCACTAGAACTCTTAGAATAAGCATCTTAATTGTCCAGATAGCCAAGAAGCGGATCGATCTAAGACATCAACAATCACAATGAATGAACGGCGTGAAACATAGTCGGCTAGAAGCATGAGTAGTTAGGGGTGTAAGAAAACGGTTATCACTTTGATAATTTAAGAATCTTTTGCTGGGATTCCTCAAACATGTCAGCTGCCGCCATTTGATCCCACTGCTACAATTACTGATCAGAAGCAAGAGCCAAAAATTGCTAAGAACTTTGACAAATTAGCAGTGTATTATATAATATTTGTGATCTACAGTTGCTAGATATGGATCGACTGTGCTGTTGATAATCCGGTACGTTTGACTAGTTCCGCATTTAATGCAGATGAGCGAAAAGTCTCCCTAATTTCCACTTTGAAATGTACAGCCAGAAGCATGGTGAGGAGAATAACTGAGATTAGACTTTCCTGTCCGCAAACGGAATATGCAATCCTGGAAAGCTCAGTGTTCGGTGCTCAGCTCAAGGAAACTCGAACTGTACTGAAAAGTTGCAACGTTAACCTTGCATGTTTCAACAGTATCGATCAGGACAACGATCTGAAATGGTGAAGCACTGAAGGTACTGCCTGGAGAGGCGGGGTGAAAGAAGAAAATACCCAAAATTACACAGTCAAAACTGTAAGGGCATAGATACACCAATGGAGCATATTGTAAAAGTTCCTCTAAAAGATGATGTAAGATCCTTCGAGGACATCACTCTTTATAGGAGCCTTATTGGCTCACTTATATGGTTAACTATGACAAAACCTGATTTAAGTTTTAGTGTGCATAAGCTAAGCCAACACATGTAGGATCCAAAGATATATCATTGGAAATGGCAAAAAGAATCTTGAGATATGTAATTTCTACCTTAGACTATCAATTGATCTATAAAGGAGATGAGCTAACTTTGATTGCTTTTTCAGATTTAGATTTTACAAGAGACAGGTTGGATAGGAAATCCACAAGTGCTTACACAATTTTTCTAGGAGGGAATCTAGTTTCTTGGCTATCAAAGAAGCAAACAACTATATCCTTACCATCCTGTGAAACTGAGTACAAATTTCTTACAACCACAACAAAGGAGCTAAAGTGTTATGGAGATGAAGACCTTCCAATTATAAAGAATGATAACATCTCTGCTCAGGCTCTTGCAAACAATCTTGTGTTCCATGCAAGGAGCAAACACATCGAGGTAGCTCATCATTTTGTAAGAGAAAAAGTTATTGGGAGAGAGATCTTATTGGAGCATGTTGGATCTTAAAATTGTGTTGTAGATATTCTCACCAAGCCATTGCTCAAGAATGTTTTTATCAAGATGAGGTCTAACCTTGGCCTAATTTCAAAGTCTATGTTGGATAGGAACACATATTTTAAGGAGGAGTGTGAAGATTAGTAAAATTATATCTTCCTATCTCGAGTTTTGGGGCCATGCCTATCTTATTTCCATTGTACATTTTATTGTACATAAAAAGTATGTGAATTGAGCACATAAAGGCAAGTTCAATGGAGATTGGGCCATCAGTGAGGCGCACCCTTGTTTCTGAGATGTGCCCAGGCTGCCTTCCAAGATCACTGCTAATTCAATTCTGCATGGGTCATCCCTCTCCAATCAAAAATTGCACTATTATACCCAAAGTACAAGTTGCGGATCGCATAGTATCCATGGTCAAAGTGGGTTTCGAAATGTTGAATAGCAGCTCGATTTGTTTGTATTGAGGCTGCAATTGGAATCACAAACAGCTTGTAAAAATGCTTTAGAAATCCTGGAAACACAACATAGAAATCATGCCATTTTTGTAAGTTGAAAATGCCAATCTATATAGTATAAAACTATTTTAGAGAGAGTGTGTGTGTTTTTGCCGCCGAAAATGTCACGCACTGCCCGCAAAAAATGTCACCCATTTGCAAAGGAAAAAGTCAAAAAATATGTTTATAAAAAATGATATTAAAAAAAAACACTTACAAGCTTTTTTTTTTTTTTTGGCATACACACATTTCAAATTTATTTTCTCCCGCCCCGCTCGCTAGCTCTCTCTCTCTCTCTCAATCGGGTCTCTCTCTCCCCATCATTGTCTCCTCGACTTCTCTTGCTATATTTTTTTCTCCCTCTATCTCTCTTCCCCTCTTTGTCTCTCCCTCACGATCGAACTCCTCTCCCATGTAATCCAACAACCTTGATCACAGGCATACATGGCACCATGCTCATCTGTTGCAAAAGAAATCTGAACGTATCACGGATGTTGTTTGCACTGAATTCTATGAAGCTCTCAATGCAATCGCCTCCTTGCAATAAGAATGCCCTTCCCAGAGCTGCGCCTCCGCAAGCCTATCCTCCAAGCTATGCGCTTTCCCTACAAATACAAGGGGTGGAAACATCTTCACCATTTTGCTCGCTTGGGCACCTCCATAGTCATCGCTTTGGAAATGTACAATACACTAATCCCAACCCAAGGCTATGAGAGTGTCTAGCATCCCCCCGTGTCAACCGCCACACTTTCCACAAACTCGTCATGCCATCGTCTGACTCACTTTTTGTGCATCCCACTATAAAATTTTCATTTTGAAAAGTTTATAGTTGTCAACCATCACAGAGGGTCGCCATCTTGAGGGAGTAAAATTTTTTCCTGAGATGTAGCTTGGAAGCTATATCTCGCACTTTGTATAATGTGCTCAAGATGTCCCAGACTTCTCTAGATGTCTGGGCTTCGGATACGTGGTCGATTTGAGTATCTGAATTATTGAGGATGATCACCGCAAATGCCTTTCCATCCATCAACTTCCATCTGGAGATTTCTACGTCGTCAGCTTTGGGTTTCCCTTCTGCACCTGTAACAACATCATCCAACTCCTTAGCCATTAGCACTATTTTCATCTTAAATTTCCACAGATGGTAATTGGCTCCATCAAGCTTGTCCATGATAGGATTGGCTTTCCCTTGGAAATCCATGTGGAAGATTAGTCTAGGTGATAGGAATAATTATTGACTTAAGTATGAAAATCTGGTGCTAAATTACAGAACAAGAAGACAATTACTCTATCAACTAGTAGAGTTTTGTTACCGTGGAAGCTTATCAGGCTACAGAAATTAGCTTGATACCATGCTGGAAAGAAGGTGTGAAATGAAGATAACTCGAAAAGAAACGAACATGCTCAAAGAGAAATGAGCTCGAAAATAAGCGAACTCAAAACTTGAAGAGAAACGAACTCGAATGGAAAATGTTTGTGCATAGCAGAATAAGCTATCTCACTCTTTCCTCAAGCATGACTACGCCTATTAGATTTGAAGAGAACATTAGTAATAGAATTCATGTTTGATTTGATTACGTAGCCAAACGTTGAGCATCAAAAACATCTGAAAGATAATTTGTCACGAACAGCTAGACAAATTATTAGTCGCAAATTATTTGCGAAGAGCTAGATTGATAATTATTCGCAAAAAGATAGACTGATAATTAGTCATTTTATTCACTTGTCTTATTTTACATGTAAATATGCAGACTGTGCGACAACACAAGAAAAATACAGTAGCATGAATGGGGGCTAATTAACATAGGATTTAGGAGAGTAGAGGAGATAAATCCAACAGTGCACTGTAGTCGTAAGCCTACAACATGAGAAATAGAAATAGGTCTATGCTCTAATGGGCCTAAAATAAGAAAGGACCCGAAGTAGTTAAAAATGGAATTTGGTTTAAAACTATTTGTAAACTCAAGTTCTTATGACACATGGTTTGGGTGCACCAAAAACCCTAACTGTAGCTTGTCTATAAGTAGGGATGTGACGCAATTTTTTATTCACTTTTCATTGTCAAGAATAGCAATCGAGAGAGATAAGAGAAGCCTCCTCCTATTTTTTCTTACATTGTGAAGCCCTCCTCTTTTGCTATTGTATGATTGATTGTGGATGAGTGAATGCTTGAATATTTTTGTTTAATCATGCTAGGGTAAAAGCATATTTTGGTGGTACAAAAAAAGAACCCATTTTTCATTGTACCTTTTGGTATTGCATTTCACTTTTTGGAAATTTTACTAATAATTGTTTTCATTCCAAATTAAAAAAAAATATAAATTTTTAGTGGTAAGTCCAATTTCAGCGGAGTTTAGTACGTTAGAAAGCGCTCAACGAGTGCTTTCAAATGATATGCTAGATGACATACTTCCAAGCTATGGTTAAAAAGTTATGGCAAGTCAAAAGTATGAAACTTTTATTGATCATAATTTTTTGAGTCCACATTAAAAGTGACATAATTTTTTTGTGGTAAGTCCAATTTCAGCAAAATTTGGTGTGTTATAAAGCGCTTGACGAGCGCTTTCCGTTGATATCGTACATGACATACTTTTGAGGTACGATTAAAAGGTTATTGCAAGTCAAAAGTATTAGTTGAAAATAGTGTATAATAATACAAAAGTGCATTTCTACCCAAAAAAGGTAGTGTCCTTGAAAGTCCATGTTGTACCACCAAACCATTCTTTGAGCCGCTTTCACATTCTAGAATGATCATTAGCGCTAGCTCTTGCTTTCATCCATCGAATTCACAAAATCACACATTAGTAAAATAGGTGTTAGAAATACCATGGAAGTGATCATTAAGATCCATTAGGTAGGTTTTACTTTCATTGATCCCCTCCCTTGAGAAGATAAGCCTCAAGAGGAGAAGATCTAGAGCAAAAGAAGCTTAGATAATCCAAGAAGAGGATCATAGCAAAACCAAAACCCCAAAAAGAGATAAAAATAAGAAGAAGCATCACCCCCTCATCTAAGCCATTCCATCTTTAGATCCAACACCAAGATTGACACCCTTGGTAGGCTTAGATCCCATCTTAGATCCGTAATTTAACCCCCTCCTTGGATCGAAGCCCGTACCACATCGATACTCACATGGTTGGAGATCCAAGACCCTTCTTTGTCCTCCTCTTGATCGCACCGATTAGAGAGGCTTAGAAAGGGTCCAACAAGGACATCAGTTATGTTAATCGAAAGAAAAATTGAATTTGTAAATGCTTCAAAGAACTCAAAGCTAATTATGAAATTCGAACTACCAAATACCATCACTTGAAAGGGCCATTTGTTTTATCACATTTGTTGATGACTATTCTAGGTAGATATCGGTCATGTTCATCAAAAGAAAACTAAATTTGTGAATGCTTCAAAGAACTCAAAGCTAATTATGAAATTCAAACTAGGAAAAAGCCTCAAGGCACTTCAAATTGATGGAAGGAAAAAATGCATTCCTACAAAATAGAGAAATGGCATTGATGAAACAAAAGCCAAAACCCTAATGGATACAATCAGGTTGATGATGAATTTTACAAAGCTACGCACAAAGTTTTTGGACTGAAGTTGTAGCCACAAACTCCTTGAGCTTGGTTTGAAATAGTTAATTCTTATTTGATTCAAATAAACTTGATCTTCTACTATTGTTGCCAACATAAATGTTGATATAAAGCATTTCAATTCGAGATATTTCACTATTGCAGACTATGTAGATGATACATTAGTTCTTAGTAGTAACTCAAGCAGTACAAGGGATTAAATCAAACCTTCATATAGAGTTCTATATTTTAGTTCTTAAAATCAGTATATTCAGGGTAACAAGGGCATGACATTGTGCGACAATGGTAATTTAAAATATAATGTTTTCTCGAATAAATTTAAAGCATTTGCATGTTAATTCTTGAGAATATTGAATTTTATATCGCTCCATGTATATGATCCAGCAATATCAGTTCTATTTTGAAAAAATTATGAGAGTCTGCAGATTTACTCATAAAATGAAGGTGTCTACAAATCTACTCCTAAAGTTGGACAATTTGTAGAAATACACCATATTATGCTACAGGTAATACATCTACATGATATATTGAATATGCATACCTATGCTTTTGTAACTTGATGGGGAACATAAATTTTGTATATAATGCCATTATTGCATTTAAGTGGCCAACAAAATATTGATCGTCATCTAGCTAAGCATTAAAGCAAATCCTATACAATAATGTCATCAATTAGACTCAAGTCATTGTTGTCTGAACACCATCACCATGGTGTAATTTATTCACATGAATGAGCTATTAAGCTTCAAGCCATGCACAAATGAACTAAAAAAATTCCAATTGGTTTTGAATGGGTAAAAAACCCAATGAATTCAGTTCAGTCACTGTTCAGATCTTCCCATTGTTTCCGGATCCAGATTCCAGATATCTCTTGCACTCACAAATAATAAACTATCTCTCTCTCTCTCTCTCTCTCTCTCTCTCTCTCTCTCTCTCTCTCTCTCTCTCTGCATTTTATCCATGTTTTGAGTCTCCTTTCTCTACCTCCGCTGTGTGTGAAAGTGCATCCAAGAAAATTCAACATGATTTATGATGTAGTGATGCTGCTCACTTTCAAGTCCACTGTCCACTGCTCCAAGGATCCCTCAAGAAAGTCATAGTGTGCTCCATGCAATGAAACTTTCCCATCTCTCACCTCATCTCTCACCCACGGAAATGTCAGTAGATTTGTCAATGACAGATTCACAGATTCCTGCATATTACAACCATTTCTTCCTCATCATTTTTGTCTTCATCAATCTTACAACAGACGTAATTGTGATCACAGTACTAGGAATCCATGTGTGCTTCAATGATTTTGATGAGCAGAATTTAGGTTCACCTTTTCACAGTGACGCCATGTGAGATAAGAGCATGGATGCCTCCGCAGCGACTATGCCCAATAACTAGTATGTTTGACATCGACCATGAAAATTTGGTGAAACAAGAAAAATAATGATTGCATGCCTGTTGGATCGGATCATGGGCAGCTCAAGCATTTAAATAGCAAAAGAATTTATTCTCTTAAGACGTCACCATACCTCACCTTCAGGTGCAGCACACCATACTCTAGAGCTGCACTACTTCCAGGATAGCCTGACTGCATGAAAGAAAGGGGCTCATGAGCGAATCTTTCGATATAGGTTCAGAGTACCTATTTGCTTAGCTTACCTAGACAGATTCTGTGCAGCTGAGCGTAATAATATTTATGGAAATTAGGATCTTGTAGAGAAACTACCTTATCCCAAGGAGGGATCATGCTGGCAACATTTCTTACAACAAATGCCTCTCCTGGTTCAAATCCCAAAATTGTAATGGGGCAAACACGAGAATCTGAACAGGCAAACACCATAAACTGCAAAATCCAAATGTTTCTTGTTGTGACATTATCATTAGCTACAACCCAGATCATCCGCTACAACCCAGATTATCCATCCTACAAATATTCTGAATTTGTATGGAAAGCCAGTGCACATGACAATACGACGTTGGTTCAAGGGTACATTACCTTCGGGCTCTGACCTTTCTTCAGTTGGTTGAACAATTCGGGCTGCTTCCTACAAAAATCGTGAAGATCAAAGCTTTTTGTATGTTGTTTTTGGCCATGCTTATATCCTTCCACCACCGTCTGTCCAAAGCCAGCGACTCATCAACTCCTTTCAGATTTTTTATAAGCACACAATTTGATCCGTCATTGCAGACAACAAGACCACTGTAGGGATAGAAGCGTTGAAAACAACGCCATTCCATTCAGGTTGCAAAGTTCTATAAACCGTTCCCACATACACTGCTCATGGATTCGTTGCCCACTTCCTCAGGCCCTCTGATCCATGAAAAGTTGAAGATCTGCCCATTTCACTGCATGTGGTATACTCCAGAGGAAACGCCATCCTCTCTATAGCCTATTCGTCAGGCCTCTCTTCTTTCATACAATAGATCTTGCTCTACACTAAGTGGCCGAAGGAAATCCAAACAGCGTCCTCGTTTTCTGCAAGTATACTACAAATGTTCGTTGGCGGTTGAATCTGAAGATAATCATCCCAATCCCAAAAGAATGCCCACTTTGCAACAAATCTAGCATGTTGAAGACAATCGTTTATGGCTAGATGTTGGCTGTTATAAAACGTTCAAAACTTTTGTGTGTCTGCTGTATTTATAACATGGTTTTGGGTGCACCAAAAATGCTAAAAGTAGCTTTGTCTATAAGTAGGGATGTGACACAATTTTTTATTCACTTTTCATTGTCAAGGATAGCGATTGAGAGAGAGAAGAAAAGCCTCACTGTGAAGCCCTCCTCTTTTTCTATTGCATGATTGATTGTGGATGAGTGAATGCTTGAATGTTTTTGTTTAATCATGCTTGGCTAAAAGCATGGTGCAGTGGTACAAAAAAGGAACCCATTTTTCATTGTACATTTTGGTAATGCATTTCACATTTTGGAGATTTTACTACTCATAATTGTTTTCAGTCCACATTTAAAAAAAACATAAATTTTTAGTGGTAAGTCCAATTTCAGCAAAGTTTAGTACGTTAGAAAGCGCTCGACGAGTGCTTTCAAATGATATGTTACTTCCTAGCTACGGTTAAAAAGTTATGGCAAGTCAAAAGTATGAGAATTTTATTAATCATAAGTTTTTGAGTACACATTAAAAATGACATAATTTTTTTTGTGGTAAGTCAAATTTCAGCGAAATTTGGTGCGTTAGAAAGCGCTTGACGAGCACTTTCCTTGATATGTTGCATGACATACTTTTGACGTACGGTTAAAAAGTTATTGCAAGTCAAAAGTATTGATTGAAAATAGTGTATAATAATACAAAAGTGCCTTTCTATCCAAAAAAAGGTCCATGTTGTACCACCAAAGCATGCTTTTAGCCGCTATCACATTCTAGAATGATCATTAGCACTGGCTCTTGCTTTCATCCATCGAATTCACAAAATCACACATTAGTAAAATAGGTGTTAGAAATCCCTTGGAAGTGATCATTAAGATCCATTAGGTAGGTTTTACTTTCATTGCTCCCCTCCCTTGAGAAGATAAGCCTCAAGAGGAGAAGATCTAGAGCCAAAGAATCTTAGATAATCCAAGAAGAGGATCATAGCAAAACCAAAACCCCAAAAAGAGATAGAAAAAGGAAGAAGCATCACCCCTCATCTAAGCCATTCCATCTTTAGATCCAACACCAAGATTGAGACCCTTGGTAGGCTTACATCCCATCTTAGATCCGTAGTTTAACCCCCTCCTTGGATCGAAGCCCATACTTCATTGATACTCACCCGGTTGGAGATCCAAGACCCTTGTTTGCCCTCTTGATCGCACCGATTAGGGAGGCATAGAAAAGGTCCAACACGGACATCAGTTATGTTCATCGAAAGAAAAATTGAATTTGTAAATGCTTCAAAGAACTCAAAGCTAATTATGAAATTCAAACTAGCAAATACCATCACTTGAAGGGGCCATTTGTTTTATCACATTTGTTGATGACTATTCTAGGTAAACATCGGTCATGTTCATAAAAAAAAAACTAAATTTGTAAATGCTTCAAAGAACTCAAAGCTAATTATGAAATTCAAACTAGGAAAAAGCCTCAAGGCACTTCAAATTGATGGAAGGAAAATATGCATTCCTACAAAATAGAGAAATGGCATTGATGAAACAAAAGCCAAAACCCTAATGGATACAATCAGGTTGATGATGAATTTTACAAAGCTACGCACAAAGTTTTTGGACTGAAGTTGTAGCCACAAACTCCTTGAGCTTGGTTTGAAATAGTTAATTCTTATTTGATTCAAATAAACTTGATCTTCTACTATTGTTGCCAACATAAATGTTGATATAAAGCATTTCAATTCGAGATATTTCACTATTGCAGACTATGTAGATGATACATTAGTTCTTAGTAGTAACTCAAGTAGTACAAGGGATTAAATCAAACCTTCATATAGAGTTTTATATTTTAGTTCTTAAAATTAGTATATTCAGGGTAACAAAGGCATGACATTGTGCTACAATGGTAGTCTAAAATATAATGTTTTTTCGAATAAATTTAAAGCATTTGCATGTTAATTCTTGAGAATATTGAATTTTATATCGCTCCATGTATATGATCCAGCAATATCAGTTCTATTTTGAAATGAAGGTGTCTACAAATTTACTCCTAAAGTTGGACAATTTGTAGAAATACACCATATTATGCTACAGGTAATACATCTATATGATATATTGAATATGCATACCTATGCTTTTGTAACTTGATGGAGAGTATAAATTTTGTATATAATGCCATTATTGCATTTAAGTGGCCAACAAAATATTGATCATCATCTAGCTAGTAGACTCATGCACACATTATGCTAAGCATTAAAGCAAATCCTATAAATAATGTCATCAATTAGACACAAGTCATTGTTGTCTGAACACCATCACCGTGGTGTAATTTATTCACATGAATGAGCTATTAAGCTTCAAGCCATGCACAAATGAACTAAAAAAATTCCAATTGGTTTTGAATGGGTAAAAAACCCAATGAATTCATTTCAGTGACTGTTCAGGTCTGCCCATTGTTTTCGGATCCAGATTCCAGATATCTCTTGCACTCACAAATAATAAACTATCTCTCTGTTTCTTTATCTCTCTCTCTCTCTCTGCATTTTATCCATGTTTTGAGTCTCCTTTCTCTACCTCCGCTGTGTGTGAAAGTGCATCCAAGAAAATTCAACATGATTTATGATGTAGTGGTGCTGCTCACTTTCAAGTCCACTGTCCACTGCTCCAAGGATCCCTCAAGAAAGTCATAGTGTGCTCCATGCAATGAAACTTTCCCATCTCTCACCGCATCTCTCACACATGGAAATGTCAGTAGATTTGTCAATGATAGATTCACAGGTTCCTGCATAGTACAACCAATTCTTCCTCATCATTTTTGTCTTCATCAATCTTACAACAGACGTAATTGTGATCACAGTACTAGGAATCCATGTGTGCTTCAAAGATTTTGATGAGCTGAATTTAGGTTCACCTTTTCACAGTGTGTACACTGTTTTCCAATATCTGCATCAGCTATGGTTGCTAAAGTTCGAGCACAGGCAGGTTCACCGATTCGTATCCAGCTTTCAATGAAGTCACTGGGTACAAATTCGCATAGTTGATCTTGCATCAGGGCTGTTAGTTCTTATTTGTACTTCAGTAAGATCTGAAGTAGCTATTCTATGGGTACACCACGGCAAAAAAGCTTTACTACTAGGGCTCACGAGAAATTGTACCTCCAGGGTTTTCCATTGACGCCATGTGAGAAAAGAGCATGGATGCCTCCGCAGCGACTATGCCCAATCACTAATATGTTTGACACCTGCACAAAACAATCGACCATGAAAATTTGGTGAAACAAGAAAAATAACGACTGCATGCCTGTTGGATCGGATCGTGGGCAGCTCAAGCATTTAAACAGCAAAAGAATTTATTCTCTTAAGACGTCACTATACCTCACCTTCAGGTGCAGCACACCATACTCTAGAGTTGCACTACTTCCAGGATAGCCTGACTGCATGACAGAAAGGGGCTCATGAGCGAATCTTTCGATAGAGGTTTAGAGTACCTATTTGCTTAGCTTACTAGACAGATTCTGTGCAGCTGAGCGTAATAGTATTTATGGAAATTAGGGGCTTGTAGAGAAACTACCTTATCCCAAGGAGGGATCATGCTGGCAACATTTCTTACAACAAATGCCTCTCCTGGTTCAAATCCCAAAATTGTAGTGGGGCAAAACCTGCATGTTTCAACAGTATCGAAAAGGACAACGATCCAAAATGGTGAAGCACTGAAGGTACTGCCTGGAGAGGCGGGGTGAAAGAAGAAAATACCCAAAATTACACAGTCAAACACGATATCAGATTTCGAATTAGAAGGTGTATATATCAGGCTGCAGGTAGCTGAGCTGATAAACTATAATTAAGCAGCCAATCAAGTGCATAATACCGACTTCTCCCTCTGGACTTACTAGCGCATTCTGAGAAAGCATAGCCAATTCGGCGATCCTATCGGATGTTCTATTCCTTGCACTTACAACCCATATTAAAACGGGGGGAGCGTAAGCCCGCAAGGGTGATGCGGCAGCCATCCACCGGTAGGTGGGATGGCCGTACCACCCATCCCACCGGGGGATGGGCTCTGCACCCTCACGTGGGGTGCATGCACTCTCACGTGGGGGTGCATGGCATCCAGTGAAACAAGAATGTACTCAACATTAGGTCTCCACTTTTTGGCCCTGCCCTTGTTGGGCAGGGATATTGTGACAGTTTCACCTGATGACGTGTTCGCACCACGTTCATCTCGGGACGAAAGCCATTTCCTAGTTTGACAAATCATTTTTTATTAATCATATTGGACGTACACGTGAATGCCACGTGAATCAGTATGTCGTGATCATGATGCATGTCGTGATCATGATGCAGGTGATAAGGTGATAGGGATCAGAGCACAATCTGAGACAGACGCTTGAGAACGCTTGCATCTGCATCAGAGTATATTGTGAATTATGTAACATGTTCCCAGCTGCTGAGATAGACGCTTGCGGACGCTTGTGCATCGGAGTATATTGTGAATTATGAACCATGTTCCCAGCAGAGAGGAGATGAAGAGATCGTCTTGCGAGGAGGTAGGTATCGCTACAGAGAATAGTTGAAGAGAGATTGTGTTGCGAGGAGGTCCAGCTACATCTATCTTGACAGACAATTATCTATTGTGGTAACACCCTTCCGCTTTTTCTGAGCTTCAACATGTTTGCTCCTATGGTATGAATTTTCCCATAAGACCTTCATAGCCGATTGAGCTAGAATCATAGTTAAACTCATCCATGTTGATATGTTTAAGAGATTAATGTAGCAGGAGACAGAACATTGGTACAATAGATCGTTCAAGAATATGGTTGTTACAACGATGTGTTTCTGTTAGGTAGTGTTGTACTCATCCGTAGGAAGAGACGTGGATATTGCAGGTATCATCAAACACAGAGGAGACTCACGTCTTTTGCTTAGAGTTTGAAGTCTTGAGTTCTCATCTTTGTCTTGCTCCACGGCAGGGATGGATGTCTGCTGGCAGTTGTTTTAGCCTACCTCCAGCGATAGATCTCCTTGAGAGATAGATCCACTCTGTCACCACTATGTAATAGGCAGTTCGCCCTTCTTTCTATAATCAATCAATAAAGAATGTACTTAACGTGTTGCTCTTTCTCTCTACTATGCTATCTTATCAAAGAGGAAGATGATAAGATGTGACAGACCTCCTAGGCCGTTTTCATCTGCTTGAACTTGCTAGCACAACCGTCATCCGGATCCGGATGATACTAGACAAACCGAAACGCTCAGTTGATGACTTATCTTCTCAGTAAGTAGGTGTTGCTAAGATCTTGCCACATTTTTTAGATACTGAGAGATTTTGATAACAAAATTCAATTGAAGATATTCAAGGATTGGGAAGAAATATGAGCTTTCTTACTGTTTTTGGCCATGCTTATATCCTTCCACCACCATCCGTCCAAAGCCAGCTGCTCATCAACTCCATTCAGATTTTTTATAAGCACACAGTTTGATCCGTCACTGCAGACAACAAGACCACTGTAGGGATAGAAGCGTTGAAAACAACACCATTCCATTTAGGTTGCAAAGTTCTATAAACCGTTCCCACAGACACTGCTCGTGGATTCGCTGCCCACTTCCTCAGGCCCTCTGATCCATGAAAAGTTGAAGATCTCCCCTTTTCACTGCATGTGGTATACTCCAGAGGAAACACCATCCTCTCTACAGCCTATTCGTCGGGCCTCTCTTCTTGCGTACAATAGATCTTGCTCCACACTAAGTGGCCGAAGGAAATCCAAACATCGTCCTCGTTTTCTGCAAGTATACTACAAATGTTCGTTGGCGGTTGAATCTGAAGATACTCATCCTAATCCCAAAAGAATGCCCACTTTGCAACAAATCTAGCACGTTGAAGACAATTGTTTATGGCTAGATGTTGGTTGTTAACTTTTGTGTGTCTGCTGTATTTATAACAATTATCAAGCCCATGTGTTATCAGAGGCTAAAAAATGCTTTCAATCTCTGAATCGATCCCTCCCGCATCATACATGAAGTAATGCACCTTTCCTTGCCACAGAGAATGATGATACATCAGCCATTCCTTGACATGTTTTGGATGCAGCCTCCGCCAAATAAGAGGGGAGCAGAAGGCATATTCATAACGAAATGGTCCCTCGAACTGAATGGATAGAAGCTCATCAGGAAGCTCATGCAAAACTTCAACTGGCTCGAAGCCTTCCTTGGCAGATGCGGATGTCATATTGAGATAGAGGGAACCGCCTCCGGCATTAGCTCCTACCGGATCCTTGAAAGTGCATTTACACACAGCTATATCATAGTCGGTTCCAAAAGTTTCATTCACGTACCATAATTTGACGATTCCTTTTTGAACCGATGAACCATTGGGTCAGGCGATGCTTCTGAGACACCATTTTCTTCAGAAAGATATGACAATATCACAAGAAACTAATTGATGATCATCGGCACCTGCCTTGTACTAAAAGAGCTCAGTGGAAAAGACATGGGCAGATGAGATATATGAAGAGCTTGTGGCAGCATCAAAGGTAGTGTGGGTGAGTGCTGAAGAAGCATAAGAACCAAGTGATGCCTACAGCTATCCATCCATCCTTCCTTCCTTCCTTCCTGTCTCATTCGTGAAAAGTCTTAAAATGTCTTATATTTTGATGAAACCAAGTCGAAATTGGAAATTGCTGTTACCTATTTTCGACGATAAGTTATGGCACATCTATTTGGTGAAGGAAGTCTTTTAGAGAAAGGCTTCTGTAACGAGCCTCTGTGCAGGATGGGTGTTTGTATGGTGCTTGATGTCACCATTCGTGCCATCTTCCTTACTCCCCTCAGCATCCAAGCAAATAAATGAAAAAAGAAAACGGATTGAATCAATCCAAATGCTTGTTCTATAATGATTGACCAACCAATGTGAACGGAACCAGAGTGTGGAAAATTGATCAGGTGTTCGTTAAGAATAATGCATGGCAACTGCACAAACTCGAAACTGATTCAGTCTTTGACATGGATGACTTTGTTTGAAGCTACATGGCTCCAGGGACGAGGGCGCTTAGGTGCTTTGATCCAACACAAAATGCAAGTCACCTATGATGTCTGATCGAGAAAAAACAAACAAAGATGACAATACCAACAACACCTGAGCATTGTTTCTTGTCTGCTACAGACTCAGGAAGACATAAGAAGTAAGTATTATACATAATGAGTAGGCTTGGAATTTCAAATCCTTTAGTAAAGTGACTCCTAGAGTAAACACCGTAAAAGAAGGTGAAGAATAAAAAGCTTGTCTTTTGTTCAAAAGTCTCTATGGACTAAAACAAGCACCAAGGTCTTGGTATGCAAGGCTCAACTCCTTTCTCATATCACGCGGATTTTATCTTAGTGAGTATGACCCTTCATTGTACATTAAGTTTGTAAATAACTTTATAGTTATTCTTCTCATCTATGTAGATAATATCATTCTTAATGGAAATAATAAGAAGCTAGTTGAAGAAACTAAACATGCACTTGGTAGTGAATTTAAAATGCAAGATTTAGGAGTTTTTCATTAGACTTTTGGAAAGATCATGCTTTCATAAGTCAAAGTAGATATGCACTTTTCATGCTTAAGAAATTCCAAATGGAAAACTATAAGGGCATAGATACACCAATGGAGCATATTGTAAAAGTTCTTATATAAGATAATGAAAGACCCTTTGAGGTCACTCTTTATAGGAGTCTTATTGGCTCACTTATATGGTTAATTGTGACAAGGCCTGATCTAAGCTTTAGTGTGCATAAGCTAAGCCAACACATGTAGGATTCAAAGATATATCATTGGAAGTTGGCAAAAAGAATCTTGAGATATGTAATTTTTACCTTAGACCATCAATTGATCTATAAAGGAGAAGATCAAACTTTGATTGCTTTTTCAGATTTAGATTTTGCAAGAGACAGGTTGGATAGGAAATCCACAAGCGCTTACACAATTTTTCTTGGAGGCAATCTAGTTTCTTGGCTATCAAAGAAGCAAGCAACTATATCCTTACCATCTTGTGAAGCTGAGTACAAATTTCTTACAACCACAACAAAGGAGGTTTTATGGATCAAAAGGCTACTCTTGGAGCTAAAGTGTTATGGAGATGAAGACCTTCCAATTATCAAGAATGATAACATCTCTGCTCAG
Source organism: Diphasiastrum complanatum (assembly GCA_029204225.1). Classification (NCBI taxonomy): domain Eukaryota; kingdom Viridiplantae; phylum Streptophyta; class Lycopodiopsida; order Lycopodiales; family Lycopodiaceae; genus Diphasiastrum; species Diphasiastrum complanatum. The sequence goes on from CM055115.1 coordinate 1,347,906, forward strand.
GCTCTTGCAAACAATCTTGTGTTCCATGCAAGGAGCAAACACATCGAGGTAGCTCATCATTTTGTAAGAGAAAAAGTTATTGGGAGAGAGATCTTATTGGAGCATGTTGGATCTTAAAATTGTGTTGTAGATATTCTCACCAAGCCATTGCTCAAGAATGTTTTTATCAAGATGAGGTCTAACCTTGGCCTAATTTCAAAGTCTATGTTGGATAGGAACACATATTTTAAGGAGGAGTGTGAAGATTAGTAAAATTATATCTTCCTATCTCGAGTTTTGGGGCCATGCCTATCTTATTTCCATTGTATATTTTACTGTACATAAAAAGTATGTGAATTGAGCACATAAAGGCAAGTTCAATGGAGATTGGGCCATCAGTGAGGCGCACCCTTGTTTCTGAGATGTGCCCAGGCTGCCTTCCAAGATCACTGCTAATTCAATTCTGCATGGGTCAGCCCTCTCCAATCAAAAATTGCACTATTATACCCAAAGTACAAGTTGCGGATCGCATAGTATCCATGGTCAAAGTGGGTTTCGAAATGTTGAATAGCAGCTCGATTTGTTTGTATTGAGGCTGCAATTGGAATCACAAACAACTTGTAAAAATGCTTTAGAAATCCTGGAAACACAACATAGAAATCATGCCATTTTTGTAAGTTGAAAATGCCAATCTATATAGTATAAAACTATTTTAGAGAGAGTGTGTCTGTTTTTGCTGCCGAAAATGTCACGCACTGCCCGCAAAAAATGTCACCCATTTGCAAAGGAAAAAGTCAAAAAATATGTTTATAAAAAATGATATTAAAAAAAAACACATACAAGCTTTTTTTTTTTCTTTGGCATACAGACATTTCAAATTTATTTTCTCCCGTCCCGCTCGCTAGCTCTCTCTCTCTCTCTCAATCGGGTCTCTCTCTCCCCATCTTTGTCTCCTCGACTTCTCTTGCTATATTTTTTTCTCCCTCTATCTCTCTTCCCCTCTTTGTCTCTCCCTCACGATCGAACTCCTCTCCCATGTAATCCAACAACCTTGATCACAGGCATACATGGCACCATGCTCATCTGTTGCAAAAGGAATCTGAATGTATCACGGATGTTGTTTGCACTGAATTCTTTGTAGCTCTCAACGCAATCGCCTCCTTGCAATAAGAATGCCCTTCCCAGAGCTGCGCCTCCGCAAGCCTATCCTCCAAGCTATGCGCTTTCCCTACAAATACAAGGGGTGGAAACATCTTCACCATTTTGCTCGCTTGGGCACCTCCACAGTCATCGCATTGGAAATGTACAATACACTAATCCCAACCCAAGGCTATGAGAGTGTCTAGCATCCCCCCGTGTCAACCGCCACACTTTCCACAAACTCGTCATGCCATCGTCTGACTCACTTTTTGTGCATTCCACTATAAAATTTTCATTTTGAAAAGTTTATAGTTGTCAACCATCATAGAGGGTCGCCATCTTGAGGGAGTAAAATTTCTTCCTGAGATGTAGCTTGGAAGCTATATCTCGCACTTTGTATAATGTGCTCAAGATGTCCCAGACTTCTCTAGATGTCTGGGCTTCGGATACGTGGTCAATTTGAGTATCTGAATTATTGTGGATGATCACCGCAAATGCCTTTCCATCCTTCAACTTCCATCTGGAGATTTCTACGTCGTCAGCTTCGGGTTTCCCTTCTGCACCTGTAACAACATCATCCAACTCCTTGGCCATTAGCACTATTTTCATCTTAAATTTCCACAGATGGTAATTGGCTCCATCAAGCTTGTCCATGATAGGATTGGCTTTCCCTTGGAAATCCATGTGGAAGATTAGTCTAGGTGATAGGAATAATTATCAGTGACTTAAGTATGAAAATCTGGTGCTAAATTACAGAACAAGAAGACAATTACTCTATCAACTAGTAGAGTTTTGTTACCGTGGAAGCTTATCAGGCTACAGAAATTAGCTTTGATACCATGCTGGAAAGAAGGTGTGAAATGAAGATAACTCGAAAAGAAACGAACACGCTCAAAGAGAAATGAACTCGAAAATAAGTGAACTCAAAACTTGAAGAGAAACGAACTCAAATGGAAAATGTTTGTGCATAGCAGAATAAGCTATCTCACTCTTTCCTCAAGCATGACTACGCCTATCAGATTCGAAGAGAACATTAGTAATAAAATTCATGTTTGATCTGATTACGTAGCCAAACGTTGAGCATCAAACACATCTGAAAGATAATTTGTCACGAACAGCTAGACAAATTATTAGTCGCAAATTATTTGCGAAGAGGTAGATTGATAATTAGTCGTGAATTATTCACAAAAAGATAGACTGATAATTAGTCGTTTTATTCATTTGTCTTATTTTACATGTAAATATGCAGACTGTGCGACAACACAAGTAAAATATAGTAGCATGAATGGGGGCTAATTAACATAGGATTTAGGAGAGTAGAGGAGATAAATCCAACAGTGCACTGTAGTCGTAAGCCTACAACATGAGAAATAGAAATAGGTCTATGCTCTAATGGGCCTAAAATAAGAAAGGACCCAAAGTAGTTAAAAATGGAATTTGGTTTAAAACTATTTGTAAACTCAAGTTCTTATGACACATGGCTTGGGTGCACCAAAAACCCTAACTGTAGCTTGTCTATAAGTAGGGATGTGATGCAATTTTTTATTCACTTTTCATTGTCAAGAATAGCGATCGAGAGAGAGAAGAGAAGCCTCCTCCTATTTTTTCTTACATTGTGAAGCCCTTCTCTTTTGCTATTGTATGATTGATTGTGGATGAGTGAACGCTTGAATATTTTTGTTTAATCATGCTAGGGTAAAAGCATATTTTGGTGGTACAAAAAAAGAACCCATTTTTCATTGTACCTTTTGGTAGTGCATTTCACTTTTTGGAAATTTTACTAATAATTGTGTTCATTCCAAATTAAAAAAAACATAAATTTTTAGTGGTAAGTCCAATTTCAGCGGAGTTTAGTACGTTAGAAAGCGCTCAACGAGTGCTTTCAAATGATATGCTAGATGACATACTTCCAAGCTATGGTTAAAAAGTTATGGCAAGTCAAAAGTATGAAACTTTTATTAATCATAATTTTTTGAGTCCACATTAAAAGTGACATAATTTTTTTGTGGTAAGTCCAATTTCAGCGGAATTTGGTGTGTTATAAAGCGCTTGACGAGCGCTTTCCGTTGATATCGTACGTGACATACTTTTGAGGTACGGTTAAAAGGTTATTGCAAGTCAAAAGTATTAGTTGAAAATAGTGTATAATAATACAAAAGTGCATTTCTACCCAAAAAAGGTAGTGTCCTTGAAAGTCCATGTTGTACCACCAAACCATTCTTTGAGACGCTTTCACATTCTAGAATGATCATTAGCGCTAGCTCTTGCTTTCATCCATCGAATTCACAAAATCACACATTAGTAAAATAGGTGTTAAAAATACCATGGAAGTGATCATTAAGATCCATTAGGTAGGTTTTACTTTCATTGATCCCCTCCCTTGAGAAGATAAGCCTCAAGAGGAGAAGATCTAGAGCCAAAGAAGCTTAGATAATCCAAGAAGAGGATCATAGCAAAACCAAAACCCCAAAAAGAGATAAAAAAAGGAAGAAGCATCACCCCCTCATCTAAGCCATTCCTTCTTTAGATCCAACACCAAGATTGACACCCTTGGTAGGCTTAGATCCCATCTTAGATCCGTAGTTTAACCCCCTCCTTGGATCGAAGCCCATACTTCATTGATACTCACCTGGTTGGAGATCCAAGGCCCTTGTTTGCCCTCTTGATGGCACCGATTAGGGAGGCATAGAAAGGGTCCAACAAGGACATCAGTTATGTTCATCGAAAAAAAATTGAATTTGTAAATGCTTCAAAGAACCCAAAGCTAATTATGAAATTCAAACTGGCAAATACCATCACTTGAAAGGGCCATTTGTTTTATCACATTTGTTGATGACTATTCTAGGTAGACATCGGTCATGTTCATCAAAAGAAAAATTAAATTTGTGAATGCTTCAAAGAACTCAAAGCTAATTATGAAATTCAAACTAGGAAAAAGCCTCAAGGCACTTCAAATTGATGGAGGGATACAATCAGGTTGATGATGAATTTTACAAAGCTACGCACAAAGTTTTTGGACTGAAGTTGTAGCCACAAACTCCTTAAGCTTGGTTTGAAAGAGTTTATTCTTATTTGATTCAAATAAACTTGATCTTTTACTACTATTGCCAACATAAATGTTGATATAAAGCATTTCAATTCGAGATATTTGACTATTGCACACTATGTAGATGATACATTAGTTCTTAGTAGTAACTGAAGTACTACAAGGGATTAAATCAAACCTTCATATAGAGTTTGATATTTTAGTTCTTAAAATCAGTATATTCAGGTAACAAAGGCATGACATTGTGCTACAATGGTAATATTTCTGAAGCTACAACAACTTGTGGATAGACTTCTCATATTGGAGAAGTGATTATGATTCTAGAAAGACCAATTTAAACCAATACTCCTATCTGGCAAAAGTCCCAGTTTTGGCCACCAAAGAAGTTATTTGGATTAGGTTCTTCTTGCATGATTTATTTTTATACTAGCTACTACATATTTTATAATGTTTTTTCGAATAAAATGTAAAACATTTGCATGTTAATTCTTGAGAGTATTAAAATTTTATATCGCTCCATGTATATGATCCAGCAATATCATTTTTATTTTAAAGAAATACTCTCCCTCTTGTAACACTCTACATTTAGCCTACAAAATTACTCACAAATTATGAGAGTCTGAAGATTTACTCATAAAATGAAGGTGTCTACAAATTTACTCGTAAAGCTGGACAATTTGTAGAAATACACCATATTATGCTACAGGTAATACATCTATATGATATGTTGAATATGCATACCTATGCTTTTGTAACTTGATGGAGAATATAAATTTTGTATATAATGCCATTATTGCATTTAAGTGGCCAACAAAATATTGATCATCATCTAGCTAGTAGACTCATGCACACATTATGCTAAGCATTAAAGCTCAAAAATATCCTCGTCTTCAAACCCTTGAGGCACCGTGGCGTCGAACTGCTTTGGTGACTTGACGGCTGTGTGGACCCGAAGTGTGGTTGGGCTACCCTGTGTGGGTGGTTGCTGACTGGCATCTTCGACACCAACAGTAGCTTCATGGATATGCCCGAATCCTCTTCCAGGGGATTGGGGTTCAAAAGGTGCTGGGCTGTGGGGCATTTCAAAGATTTCGGTGGCCCCAAGAGGGTCGGAATCATTGAACATATCCAAGAAGAACTGTGTGTTGGGTGAGGTTGCTTCGGTGTGTGGGGGCGAGGCAGCCTGGGCAGCTGTGATGGGAATGGTAGGCCCAATGGTCACAGACTGTCCTTGTATGGGAGCAGAGGCAAGGGGAATGGGAAGTTCAGTGCGAACAACAGCAGGGGGTGCAAGCGCAGCTGACGAGGTATGCCTATTACGACGTCGTGACGCGGAAGGCGAGTCAGGAATTATGATCTAGCTGCATGGACGACGATGACTATGAGAAATTGAGGCCTGGTGAGATGACTCGGCTGGTGCTTCTTTGTTAACCGAAAGCACAGAATCCAAGTGGAAGCCATGGATTCTATTTTCTAAGGGAGAAGCGGCTAAGAGGGACAATAGAGAGCCAACGACAAACTGCTGCTTTGTATTGGCCTTAATAGCTCGCTTGAGCTCACTCGAAACAGTCTTGAACCAATTATATGGTTCAAGAGGGGCTTTGGCCAACTTGATGTGGGACTCCACTATCCTGTGAAGGATTTGAGATGTGATGCGGTCTTTCCTGAGGTTGCCAACCATCAGAAAATGATTCAACAATTGGGCAACAGCGTGGATGGAAGGCTCAGTGATGGCTTCTAGAAGGTAACCATCATTAGTCCAATACAGATCGTTGGTGAGGTCAATGTATGGCTTGATGGCCTGTTTGGCATGCTTGTGATTGGGTTAGGCGTGCATACCGAATGAGATTCCAATAGCTGCAAGTGCGGCCTCAGTGACGCGCACCTTGTGTGTGGCTCCTTAAAAGGTGATGTAAAACTTGGATTTCTCTTCCTTCCACGCACTGAAGGCAAGAGTGATGAAATCCATATTGATGCATCCCGAAAAGGCTCTCTCATGAATACCCATTGCAGTAAGTAGAGGCTCCGCAAGGGTCATTCACTGTGTGACCATGCTTGTGCTGGGAAGAATCATGATGTCCGTTGCAGATGGGACATCGCGATGGATAGTACAGCACGGAGACTGTAAAGTATCGGTAGAGGACATGATGACCAGAAAGGAATTATAACCGCGTGAGAATGTATCAAAAATCAATGCAGAAAATTTGGAAGGCTTTGGTCGCAAGAAAAATTTGCAAGAGCTTCGCTAGTACAAGCGAACAAGGAACCTGAGAAGTTTGCAAAGACTTTTCCTACCAGGGAAAATGTCTGGTGTTCTATTTGTACAAAAAATCACACAGTGAACAAGTGTCCTCAATTGAAAAAACGAATGGAAATCAGTGTTTGCCATCTGTGTAATTCACCCTGACCATAAGACTGCCTTTTGCAACTTCAACCCTCAGATGATTCAGCAACGGTATGCCCAGATGCGATATCGAGATCCACAGTATGGAGGCAATCCAGCAGCAAGACTACGACAATCTACTCTTGGATACCTGGAGCGTCTAGCCTTGCCTGCCCCACCAAAGCACTCCGCTCCTCCTGACAATTTGATGGAACCAGAACCTTACGAAAGTGCTGAGCAATGGAGCTATGGTAATGATCAGGAAGGTGGATCTTCAGAACAGTATGCCATTTATGCTGCCGCTCAACAACAAGCCTCGAGAAATTGGGCCAGAGCACCACTTGGATGCTTTGCATGTGGAGAAAATCACAGAGTTGTAGAATGCCCAAATAAAGAAAAATTTGTACCATTCAGTCGTGACTATGGATATGGACATTGCTATAAAAACTGTCCAGCAAGACCGAAGCCACCACCAGCTACAGCACCTGTAAATTTGATAACAATCAAGCAAGGATCGGTAGCTCATAATAAACCAAGTGCACCCTTGATGGTGGTCACCAGAGCACAAAAGCAAAAAGAACCAGTAGTGGATTCAGTACCTGCTGATTCTATACCATTCAATGATACACCAACAACATCGGAAGTTTATCCAGATCTTAATGCAGAAAAACAAAGATATCAGGATATGAGACAATGGATTAAGCATCTGCAAGAAGAAGAGGAACTTGAAGCTGCTAAAGTAACAGCTGAAGTTCGGTCTTCACCATTGCAGCCTCCAAGAAATTTACGTACGGATATGAATGATCAATTACATCATCACGAAGAACCCTTCAAGATGACGGAACCGGAAGCACCACATACAGAATTACTCATGAATATTTTGTCTAGCAAGATCAATATTTCATTGGGAGAGCTCCTAAAGTTGGTGCCAAAAGCAAAAGAATTCTTAGCGCAAAAGTTAGCTCAAGAAGAATCAGAAGACCATAAGGAGTCGTTCTTTTGTGCTGGATTTGAAGAATCTAATGATGTACTACATGTTGGAGCAGCTTGGGAAAGTGAACAAAAGAATATCACTCTACCAATACAACATAGACAATTTTCTAAAGAAACAGTCGTGATAGACAGCGGTTCAGGAGTTAACCTGATTTCTACAAAGCTATGTACAAAATGGGGCCTTACAAAGACTAAGCCTGTACTTTGCTATTAAGCTAGCTGATCAAACGACGGTTCGTCCATGAGGAATGGTGGAAGATATATCTGTCAGGATTGCAGGAGTATAGTTCCTCATTACTTTCGTCATGATGGACTTACCAGAAGCACCAAATGTCTACCGAGTTCTCTTAGGACGTCCATGGTTATGAGTTGCGCAAGTAATTCATAACTGGGGTATTGGTAAAATCACTTTTGAAAATCGTGAACGTGTAGTTGATCCTACGACTTGGACTATCAAGCCAGTGGTTCAAAAAACGGATGACGATTCATCAACAACGGATCACACTTGTGATCGACCAGAGAAAAAATTGGGAGTTCACTACGATTCTCAAACGGATACTGTCAATTGGAATGAAGCTCTTGCAACAATTGATTGTATAGCAGGATATATGTATCAACAATATATTCAATCAGAGATGAGTGAGATTTCCTTGTTAGATCAAACTTTGGATACGCCAATCATGTTTCCACTAAATGTGCTGAATGTAGTCTGGATATCAACGGAACCTATACCAGATCCAATTTAGGATGATCTCATACCAATGAGCCATGGCTTAACTTATGATGGCAATGCAGAACTTACGGATGAACAGATTCTACATCATATGGATCCAACCAGATTTGGAGTGCATAATGTTCCTGATGAACCAACAATCAAATCGCCCAAGGCAGTTATATTAAAGGGAGATAGGATGATAGGTTCGATGACGAAGAAACAAGCAAAACAACATTATAATACGGTCCTGAAATCGGAAAATCTCCCTCAAAAGATTGATTTAAAGGAAGTGCCACCTCTATTGGATAAAGACAAAGGAAAAGTCATGAATGATTCTTCGAGTCAGATCTCCAGCAAGACATCATCATCTAGGAAGTCTTCACATGAGAAGAAAGATTTATTATCCCGGAAGTCATCACCTCCACGATCAATTCCTGCTAAAAAGACTAAACGAAGATCCAAGACAAGTCCTTTCGAAAAAAGAACAAGCAAATGTAGTCCAACATGATATGCCAGAGCATTTTAAACGTTATATGTGAAAAATACAGATCCTAAGTGGATCTAAACTCCAAGATCATTGGCTTGAATGCTTGCACTCCAAACTACATAAGCTAGGAATTGGCAACACATTCTATGCTACCTAGAATGCAAAGAACTTGATCAAAAAGAATTTATCACAAATGGAAACTTCCATAAACATCAAGTGCGGCCCAAAATAGCATTATACAGTCCATAATACATCAGCCTATCACTTTTGGAAAGCACCTAAGATCATACACAATAGCTTGAAGACAATACACACAACAATGCTCTCAATGGAGGAAGAAACAATGACAATGATCTATTGATCTCAATGAAGCATACAAAAGGTTTCTCCAACCTGTTCTCCACGACTTCCCTACTATTTATGGATGAGGAAGATGACTCTCTCTCCTCTCTCTAGAAGGTACTTGACCCTAGATATTCCCTATATAGGAAAAATAGCTAAAAATGGCTTATATGACCAAAATACATCAAAATGGTCTCATTTTGAAGGGTATGAAGTTTGACACTTCATCATACTGAAAAAATACAGTAAATAAAAACATTGTGGCCTGGTTCACACGTGTGAAACTCCAGAACCAAAACTATTTACAATTTTAGCCAATTTAGGCCTCAAACTAGCTAGGAAATGTTGACAATTTTCACACTCCCTCTTCAACATTGGATGCTAGTTTCAACATAGTCTTTGAGCACATTCCAAGATTAGATCTATGCATTAAATATAGGTCCTTTCCCAATGGTTTGGTGAAGATATCAGCCACACACTCCTTTGAAGAGACATGTTGAAGCTCCACCTCTTTGGCAATGACTTGATCTCTCACAAAATGGTGAGCAATCTCAATGTGCTTGCTCCTTGCATGAAAAACAGGATTGCTTGCCAAGCTTTGGGCTGAAAGGTTATCACAAAGTATGATTGGAGTCTTCTCTGGTTCCAGCAAGTGAAGATCCAATAACATCCTCTTGATCCAAAGAATCTCCTTGGTGCATGTTGTTAATGCCTTGTACTCGGCTTCGGTGGAAGATAGAGAGATAGTTGGTTGCTTCTTTGATAGCCATGAGACCACTCCATCTCCAAGATAGATTGCAAAGGCACTTGTTGACTTCCTATCCATTTGATCACCTGCAAAATCTGAATCTGAAAATCCACAAAGGTTAGGTGTAGTACCTCCATACAAGATGCCAAAATCTCTAGATCCCGAGATGTATCTAAGTACTCTCTTTCCTAGCTTCCAATGAGCCTCACTAGGATCTTGCATAAATTGACTTAGTTTACCAACCACAAAGCTTAGATCAGGTCTTGTGATGGTTAACCATATAAGAGATCCTATTAGCTTTCTATAGAGAGTAATGTCCTTGAAGGATCTTTCATTACTTCTTGTAGTTAGCTTTACATTTGATTCCATAGGAGTAGAAACAACTTTACAATCTTCCATATGAAACCTTTTTAGAATAGAGTTAACATACTTTTCTTGACATATGAATGTAGATTTAGAAGTTCTAATAATCTCTATTCCTAAGATATAATGAAGTTTACCAAGATCTTGAATTTCAAACTCTCTTTTGAGTGCCATCTTGATTTCATCTATATCTAGATTGTTACCACCACTTAAGATAATGTCATCAACATAGATCAAAAGTAAAGTGATATCATTTTCATTCAATCTAAAGTAGAGAGAATGATCATACTCACTCATAACAAAGTTTTGAGAAAGTAAGAAGGAATTGAGCTTAGCATACCAACTCCTTGGTGCTTGCTTTAGCCCATACAAACTCTTTTGGAGATAGCACACATGATTAGGCTCATCATGTGAAACATAGCCCTCGGGTTGCTCCATGTAAATATCTTCTTCAAGATCACCATTCAAGAAGGCATTAGTAACATCCATTTGCCACATATCCCAATCATAAAGAGTTGCAAGAGAGATTAGGATTCGAATAGTTACCATCTTTGCCACGGGTGCAAAGGTCTTATCATAGTCAATACCATGTTCTTGAGCATACCCCTTTGCCACCAACCTTGCCTTGTACTTGTTGATTGATCCATCTTGATTTGTCTTGATCTTGAAGATCCACTTACAACCAATTGCCTTCTTGTCCTTTGGAAGCTTTATCAACCTCCATGTGTTGCTTTTGATGAGTGCTTGATGCTCATGATCCATGGCTTGGATCCATTCCTTCTTTTGAATTGCTTCACCTACACAAGTTGGTTCATCAAAAGAGGTAAGAAAAGCAAAGTTAGAGTTGTCCACCACTTGCTTTCCTTTTTCATCATAGGTTAGCCTTGATGGCTTAGCCCTTTGCCTTTGAGTCTTCCTTGAAGTTTGCTTTGGAGTGGCATCTCCATCTTCATCCAAGACATCTTGCACATCATGATGATTAGTAGGCACATCAACATCAACATCAACAACATTGGAAACATTCTCTTCATGAAAGATGACATCCCTACTTATGACAACTTTCTTTGTAGAAGGAATGTACACTTTGTAAGCCTTGCTTACTTCACTATAGCCAACAAACACACCCTTCTTTGATGAAGGATCTTCTTTAGTTCTATCATCAAGTGTGATATTGACAAAACATGTACATCCAAAGATCCTACAATGATTGACACTCGGCCTTCTACCATAAAGAACCTCATGAGGAGTTTTACCATCCAAGGAAGCACTTGTCCATCTATTACATAGATAGTTAGCACATGCTAAAGCTTCCCCCCAAAAAGACTTAGCAAGATTAGCATGTAGTCTCATTGCCTTGGCACATTCACAAAGGGTTCTATTCTTCCTCTCGGCCACTCCATTATGTTGTGGAGTCCTAGGACTAGACATCTCCCTCTTAATCCCATGTGCTATACAAAAGTCTTTGAACCTATTTGAGGTGTATTCCCCTCCATTATCAGATCTTAAGCATTTGATCTTTGTATTGAATTGGTTTTCCATTTCATTCTTGAACTTGACAAATGCAGCAAACACTTCATCCTTACTTTTAAGAAGATAGATCCAAGTATACCTACTAAAGTCATCAATGAAAGTTGCATACATCTTTGCCCCACCATTGCTAGTTGTACTAGAAGAATGAATATCAGAATGCACAAGTTGAAAAGCTTCTTTAGATCTAGAAGTAGATCTAGAATAAGCAAGTCTATGAGATTTGGACAAGGCACAATGTTCACAAACACTATTGTTTGCAACAAGACTTTTAGGGAGACCAAGAACAAGCTCTTTCTTTGCCATTACCTCCAAAGATTTGAAGTTGGGATGGCCCAACCTCTTGTGCCAAACTTCTTGGTTTGTCAATTGCTCCCTAGCCATACATCCTTCATGATTAGAGATCACACATGCATCAAGCTTGAAAAGTTTACCATGCCTCCTACCTTGAGCAATCAAGGATCCACATTTACTTATCAAACATGCATCTCCAATGAACTCCACATCAAGTCCTTTGTCAATCATTTGACTTACACTAAGCAAATTCTTAGTGATTGAAGGAATGTACAAAACATTTTCAAGATTTGCTTTCCTATTTGTTGAAAGGGAAATAGGAATAGTGCCTATGCCTTTGATGTCACATTGACCATCATTTGCAGTGTAGATGATGTTACCTTCTCCCTCATAAGACAATAAGGATGTAAAGTATTCCTTATGTCTTGTCATGTGAGATGAGGCTCCACTATCAATCCACCAAGGATCATTATCATCTATGTTGGCTAACAAACTTGAAGTCATAACAAGTGATTCACATGTGTTATGTTCTTCCTCATCTATTGTAAGATTTCCTTGCCTCTCTCCTTGCTCTCTTTTCTTCTTATAACATTCATTTGCAAAATGACCTTTTATCCCACAATAAAAGCACTTGAACTTTGACTTATTGTTCTTAGTAGAAGAGGAAGAGGAAGAGTGATCATCATGATCAAAGTTACCACCTTTGGACCATTTCCCTTTGCCTTTACCTTTGCCCTTGAATTTGCCTTTTGTGAAGAAAGCCTCTTCACCTCCACCTTGCAAGGATGCACCATCAAGCTTTGATTGCAACCTATGTTCTTCAGCCAATAAGATTTCTTGCAAGTCAACCACACTTGGCAAGACTCTTTGAATGGCAAAACTTTGCACAATGTTAGCATGTTCATTTAGCAAACCATTCAACATAACTTGGACTATTTCACCATCTTTTATGTTCTCATCAATGCATGCTAAATCATCACTTAGGGACTTAACTCTCAAGATAAATGCATGAGCACTTTCACCCTCTCTTTGCCTACTAGAAAATATTTGTCTCCTTAGGATCAATACCCTAGATGTGGACTTTGATTCAAAGAGCTTCTTTAAGGCATTCCATGCCTCACTTGCACTTTGACACTTTCCAACTTCCTTGAGAAGTTCATTTGTAACATTCATTTTAATGATATGAAGAGCCCTTTTGGCCTTCTTATCAAACCTTTGTTGCTCTTGAAGTGTGAGAGGCCTCTTCAATTTCTGCAACTATGTCCATGAGTTCATTCAACTCAAGTAAGGACTCCATCCTCACTTTCCAAGTAGAGTAGTTTGATGAACTCAACCTTTCACTAGACTCTAGCATGATCCCACCATTGGAAGCCATGATTCTAATGTTTCTTCAACTTTTAGGTTTTGTCCTAAAGCACTTAGCACTCACTTTTCTCTCAACAAATGATAGATAAAGAGATCTATGAAGATTTAGGACCCTAAAACACTTCTATCTTGAACCTAGATGGTTTCCAAGCATAGAAAGGAAGATTGAAACACATGCAACACTTTGCACACACTAAGAATGGATTACAAAATCAAACCAACCTGAACACACTCTTGCTTAAGCTCTCAAACTTTCCAGCAAGTGACCAAATCAAGTTATGGTGTGAAGAGTTACTTGCATTCTTAGAAAATACCCAAAACTAGGATGCCAAGATTACCTAGTAATGAACAAACTTGATCAACATATGATCAACACACTAAGATATTGATTCAACCTGTAAAACCACATGTAAACCACACTTCTAAAAGTTTATAAATTCCAGCAAGTGATAAATACAAGATTTAGAGGTGAATGAATGAGCACACTTAGTGAATCACAAGACTAGCTTCACTATCTTGTCAAATCTTGGTGTTTAGATGTAGATCTAAGATCACTTCACATGAGAATGTTCCTCAACCTGTTAAGAACCTGAAAACACACTTGCATAATGGTTAACACCTTCCAGCAAATGCTCCAATCAAATTACATAAGGAGAGTTACTTACATGCTCAACAAAGTACACCAAAATTTATGCCAAAATTGATGACAATCTTTACAATATGCTCTTCACAATGGAGCTTACAATATGTTCACCCAAAAAAGGGGATCTTTCATCCAAATGGGAGCTTTGCTCAGCCTTTAGGAGAATTACAACTCACTCAAAAGAGCATTTGTCATCCACTTAAGGAGAAGTTTCATCCACTTAAGGAGAGTGTTCATCCAAGAATGGAGATTGTCAACAATAGGATTGAAAAGAACATTGTTAGTATTGAATATGCACAAGCCTCACAATCACAAATGATTAGGTGTTATGATCTGATCCAAAATAGTTTCTTTTCAGCCTTTGATCTTCAATAGACCTGAAATATGCTTTTGATCCACAAGTTCAACTCACAAAACAAAGGTTAGTAAGATTTGATCAACAAAGCAATGCAAAATCATGCTAGAACTTGATCAAACATCCAAATATCACCAAAAATGGAATACTTACTGTAAATAGAAGCCAACCAGCTCTGATACCATGTGAAAAATACAGATCCTAAGTGGATCTAAACTCCAAGATCATTGGCTTGAATGCTTGCACTCCAAACTACATAAGCTAGGAATTGGCAACACATTCTATGCTACCTAGAATGCAAAGAACTTGATCAAAAAGCATTTATCACAAATGGAAACTTCCATAAACATCAAGTGCGGCCCAAAATAGCATTATACAGTCCATAATACATCAGCCTACCACTTTTGGAAAGCACCTAAGATCATACACAATAGCTTGAAGACAATACACACAACAATGCTCTCAATGGAGGAAGAAACAATGACAATGATCTATTGATCTCAATGAAGCATACAAAAGGTTTCTCCAACCTGTTCTCCACGACTTCCCTACTATTTATGGATGAGGAAGATGACTCTCTCTCCTCTCTCTAGAAGGTACTTGACCCTAGATATTCCCTATATAGGAAAAATAGCTAAAAATGGCTTATATGACCAAAATACATCAAAATGGTCTCATTTTGAAGGGTATGAAGTTTGACACTTCATCATACTAAAA
This sequence comes from Diphasiastrum complanatum, assembly GCA_029204225.1. NCBI lineage: Eukaryota > Viridiplantae > Streptophyta > Lycopodiopsida > Lycopodiales > Lycopodiaceae > Diphasiastrum > Diphasiastrum complanatum. The sequence continues at coordinate 1,363,003 of CM055115.1, forward strand.
AAATACAGTAAATAAAAACATTGTGGCCTGGTTCACACGTGTGAAACTCCAGAACCAAAACTATTTACAATTTTAGCCAATTTAGGCCTCAAACTAGCTAGGAAATGTTGACAATTTTCACATTATACACTGGATGATGTGGTTATCATGTTACCTAAAGCACATCGTGAACCTAAAGAACACATGCCGGAATCTAAAGAGGTTTACGATGGCCGAGCTAGGACGCAGCCAATGAATCTTGCAGAACCAAGAGAACCAGAAAAGATTGTACAAGTGGGATCACAACTTACTCCTGAACAGTATCAAGCACTCCGTTTGCTAATTATTAAGTATCAAGATTGTTTTGCATGGACTTATCAAGATTTGATGAGTATTCCGACATCAGTCATTGAACATACAATACCTTTAGTACTTGATGCAGTACCAAAGGTTACAAAGTTCTATCGCTGTAATCCTAATGTGGCAGATCTGATAAAGAAAGAACTTCAGAGATTGCTTGACGTCGATTTCATTTATGAGATCGAGCATACCGAATGGATTTCACTGATTGTCATTGTTCCTAAGAAAAATGGGAAATTGCGAATCAGTGTGAATCTCAAAGCATTGAATAAAGTGACACGGAAGGATCACTTTCCGTTACCTTTTACTGAAAGCATTTTGGATTGCCTTGCTAGAGCAGAAGCTTATAGTTTCCTGGATAGATCTGGTGGTTACAACCAGGTTAAGATTGCACCTGCCGATCGCCACAAAACTGCTTTTGCAACAGAATGGGGCACCTATGCTTACAAAGTAATGCCGTTTGGACTCTGTAATGCACCAAGTTCATTCCAAAGAGTAATGCAATTTGCCTTTAAAGATTATCTGCAAAAATTCCTTGAAATTTACTTGGACGAATTGGGAGTTCATAGTACAGATACAGACCACCTAGATCGACTGGAGAAAGTCTTTGAAAGGTGCCGCAAATATCAGATTTCTCTAAATCTAGAAAAATGCCAGATATGGGTTTCTCACAGAGTGGTGCTTGGACATGTGACATCAAGACATGGTATTGCCACCGATTATTCTAAGATCAAAGTTATTGTGGAATTGCCACCGCCAACAACAATTCGAGGAGTTTATGTGTTTATGGGTCTTGCGAACTACTATCGAATTTTTATTATCTTCTTTGCGGATTTAGCTCGACCTATATAGAGATTAACTATTGTTCCTATTTGGACAGTAGAGGCGTTAGAAGCCTTTGAAAAGTTTAAAAAAAGCATTATCTTCAGCACCAATACTGCGTTCTCCAGATTGGACATTAGAGTTTCATGTTCATATGGACGCCTCAAATTACGCCATTGGATAAGTTTTGACGCTATCTTCCACCGAAGCCGAGTACAAGGCATTAACAACATGCACCAAGGAGATTCTTTGGATCAAGAGGATGTTATTGGATCTTCACTTGCTGGAACCAGAGAAGACTCCAATCATACTTTGTGATAACCTTTCAGCCCAAAGCTTGGCAAGCAATCCTGTTTTTCATGCAAGGAGCAAGCACATTGAGATTGCTCACCATTTTGTGAGAGATCAAGTCATTGCCAAAGAGGTGGAGCTTCAACATGTCTCTTCAAAGGAGTGTGTGGCTGATATCTTCACCAAACCATTGGGAAAGGACCTATATTTAATGCATAGATCTAATCTTGGAATGTGCTCAAAGACTATGTTGAAACTAGCATCCAATGTTGAAGAGGGAGTGTGAAAATTGTCAACATTTCCTAGCTAGTTTGAGGCCTAAATTGGCTAAAATTGTAAATAGTTTTGGTTCTGGAGTTTCACACGTGTGAACCAGGCCACAATGTTTTTATTTACTGTATTTTTTTAGTATGATGAAGTGTCAAACTTCATACCCTTCAAAATGAGACCATTTTGATGTATTTTGGTCATATAAGCCATTTTTAGCTATTTTTCCTATATAGGGAATATCTAGGGTCAAGTACCTTCTAGAGAGAGGAGAGAGAGTCATCTTCCTCATCCATAAATAGTAGGGAAGTCGTGGAGAACAGGTTGGAGAAACCTTTTGTATGCTTCATTGAGATCAATAGATCATTGTCATTGTTTCTTCCTCCATTGAGAGCATTGTTGTGTGTATTGTCTTCAAGCTATTGTGTATGATCTTAGGTGCTTTCCAAAAGTGGTAGGCTGATGTATTATGGACTGTATAATGCTATTTTGGGCCGCACTTGATGTTTATGGAAGTTTCCATTTGTGATAAATGCTTTTTGATCAAGTTCTTTGCATTCTAGGTAGCATAGAATGTGTTGCCAATTCCTAGCTTATGTAGTTTGGAGTGCAAGCATTCAAGCCAATGATCTTGGAGTTTAGATCCACTTAGGATCTGTATTTTTCACAACATAACCGCATGCTTCACAAAGCTAATCACACAATCTATAGAAGGTGATGAATCTATTACTGACAATGCATCTGGAAGAAAAGAATCAATCCGCAAAAGCATCTACAATGTCTGCCTCTAGTTATCAGTGATGTTGTGCAGATGAAGAAAGTACAAAAGTGGATGTGCTGTCTGTGGGAGATCGTGGGTGGCTGCTGTCGTTGTCAAATCTGATTGGACAGTGCATGGGATGAGCGTGAGAAGGCCCAAAGTAGTTAAAAATGGAATTCGGTTTAAAACTATTTGTAAACTCAAGTTCTTATGACACATGGTTTTGGGTGCACCAAAAACCCTAACCGTAGCTTTGTCTACAAGTAGGGATGTGACACAATTTTTAATTCACTTTTCATTGTCAAGAATAGCGATTGAGAGAGAGAAGAGACCCTCCTCCTACTTTTTCTTACATTGTGAAGCCCTTCTCTTTTGCTATTGTATGATTGATTGTGGATGAGTAAATGCTTAAATATTTTTGTTTAATCATGATAGGCTAAAAGCATGGTTTGGTGGTACAAAAAAAGAACCCATTTTTTATTGTAGCTTTTGGTAGTGCATCTCACTTTTTAGAGATTTTACTACTCATAATTGTTTTCAATCCACATTAATAAAAAACATAAATTTTTAGTGGTAAGTCCAATTTCAGCGGAGTTTAGTACGTTAAAAAGCGCTTGACGAGTGCTTTCAAATGATATGTTAGATGACATACTTCTGAGCTATGGTTAAAAAGTTATGACAAGTCAAAAGTGTGAAAATTTTATTAATCATAATTTTTTGAGTCCACATTAAAAGTGACATAATTTTTTTGTGGTAAGTCCAATTTCAGCGGAATTTGGTGTGTTATAAAGCGCTTGACGAGCACTTTCCATTGATATGTTAATGACACACTTTTGAGGTACGGTGAAAAGGTTATTGCAAGTCAAATGTATTAGTTGAAAATAGCGTATAATAATACAGAAAGTGCATTTCTACCCAAAAAAGGTAGTGTCCTTGAAAGTCCATGTTGTACCACCAACCCATGCTTTGAGCAGTTTTTACATTCTGGAATGATCATTAGGGCTAGCTCTTGCTTTCATCCATCTAATTCACAAAATCACACATTAGTAAAATAGGTGTTAGAAATACCTTGGAAGTGATCATTAAGATTCATTAGGTAGGTTTTACTTTCATTGATCCCCTCCCTTGAGAAGATAAGTCTCAAGAGGAGAAGATCTAGATCCAAAGAAGCTTAGATAATCCAAGAAGAGGATCATAGCAAAACCAAAACCCCAAAAAGAGATAAAAATAGGAAGAAGCATCACCCCCTCATCTAAGCCATTCCTTCTTTAGATCCAACACCAAGATTGACACCCTTGGTAGGCTTAGATCTCGTCTTAGATCCGTAGTTTAACCCCCTCCTTGGATCGAATACCACATCGATACTCACATGGTTGGAGATCCAAGACCCTTCTTTGTCCTCTTGATCGCACCGATTAGAGAGGCATAGAAAGGGTCCAACAAGGACATCAGTTATGTTAATCGAAAGAAAAATTGAATTTGTAAATGCTTCAAAGAACTCAAAGCTAATTATGAAATTTGAACTACCAAATTCCATCACTTGAAAAGGCCATTTGTTTTATCACATTTGTTGATGACTATTCTAGGTAGATATCGGTCATGTTCATCAAAAGAAAAACTAAATTTGTAAATGCTTCAAATAACTCAAAGCTAATTATGAAATTCAAACTAGGAAAAAGCCTCAAGGCACTTCAAATTGATGGAGGGAAAAAATGCATTCCTACAAAATAGAGAAATGGCATTGATGAAACAAAAGCCAAAACCCTAATGGATACAATCAGGTTGATGATGAATTTTACAAAGCTACGCACAAAGTGTTTGGACTGAAGTTGTAGCCACAAACTCCTTGAGCTTGGTTTGAAAGAGTTAATTCTTATTTCATTCAAATAGACTTGATCTTTTACTATTGTTGCCAACATAAATGTTGATATAAAGCATTTCAATTCGAGATATTTGACTATTGCACACTATTAGTTTCTTATTAGTAACTCAAGTAGTAGAAGGGATTAAATCAAACTTTCATATAGAGTTTGATATTTTAGTTCTTAAAAGCAGTATATTTAGGGTAACAAAGGCATGACATTGTGCTACAATGGTAATATTTCTGAAGCTAGAACAACTTATGGATAGACTTCTCATATTGGAGAAGTGATTAAGATTCTAGAAAGACCACTTTAAACCAATACTCCTTTCAGCAAAAGCCCCAATATTGGCCACCAAATAAGTTATTTGGATTAAGTTATTATTGCATGATTTATTTTTATACTAGCTACTACATATTTTATAATGTTTTTTCAAATATCTATTTTGAAGAAATAGTCTACCTCTTGTAATACTCTACATTTAACCTACAAAATTACTCACAAATTATGAGAGTCTGCATATTTACTCATAAAATGAAGGTGTCTACAAATTTACTCCTAAAGTTGGACAATTTGTAGAAATACACCATATTATGCTAAAGGTAATACATCTATATGATATATTGAATATGCATATCCATGCTTTTGTAACTTGATGGAGAGTACAAATTCTGTATATAATGCCATTATTGCATTTAAGTGGCCAACAAAATAATGATCATCATCTATCTAGTAGACTCATGGACACATTATGCTAAGCATTAAAGCAAATCCTATACAATAATGTCATCAATTAGACTCAAGTCATTGTTGTCTGAACACCATCACCATGGTGTAATTTATTCAGTATTCTTTGAAAATAGTGTATAATAATAAAAAGTGCATTTCTACCCAAAAAAGGTAGTGTCCTTAAAAGTCCATGTTGTACCACCAAACCATTCTTTGAGCCGCTTTCACATTCTAGAATGATCATTCGCGCTAGCTCTTGCTTTCATTCATCGAATTCACAAAATCACACATTAGTAAAATAGGTGTTAGAAATACCATGGAAGTGATCATTAAGATCCATTAGGTAGGTTTTACTTTCATTGATCCCCTCCCTTGAGCAGATAAGCCTCAAGAGGAGAAGATCTAGAGCAAAAGAAGCTTAGATAATCGAAGAAGAGGATCATAGCAAAACCAAAACCCCAAAAGGAGATAAAAAAAGGAAGAAGCATCACCCCCTCATCTAAGCCATTCCTTCTTTAGATCCAACACCAAGATTGACACACTTGGTAGGCTTACATCCCATCTTAGATCCGTAGTTTGACCCCCTCCTTGGATCGAAGCCCATACTACATCGATAGTCACCCGGTTGGAGATCCAAGGCCCTTGTTTGCCCTCTTGATCGCACCGATTAGGGAGGCATAGAAAGGGTCCAACAAGGACATCAGTTATGTTCATCGAAAGAAAAATTGAATTTGTAAATGCTTCAAAGAACTCAAAGCTAATTATGAAATTCAAACTAGCAAATACCATCACTTGAAAGGGCCATTTGTTTTATCACATTTGTTGATGACTATTCTAGGTAGACATCGGTCATGTTCATCAACAGAAAAATTAAATTTGTAAATGCTTCAAAGAACTCAAAGCTAATTATGAAATTCAAACTAGGAAAAAGCCTCAAGGCGCTTCAAATTGATGGAGGGATACAATCAGGTTGATGATGAATTTTACAAAGCTACGCACAAAGTTTTTGGACTGAAGTTGTAGCCACAAACTCCTTAAGCTTGGTTTGAAAGAGTTCATTCTTATTTTATTCAAATAAACTTGATCTTTTACTACTATTGCCAACATAAATGTTGATATAAAGCATTTCAATTCGAGATATTTGACTATTGCACACTATGTAGATGATACATTAGTTCTTAGTAGTAACTCAAGTAGTACAAAGGATTAAATTAAACCTTCATATAGAGATTGATATTTTAGTTCTTAAAATCAGTATATTCAAGGTAACAAAGGCATGACATTGTGCTACAATGATAATATTTCTGAAGCTAGAACAACTTATGGATAGTCTTCTAATATTGGAGAAGTGATTATGATTCTAGAAAGACCAATTTAAACCCATACTCCTATCTGGCAAAAGTCCTAATTTTGGCCACCAAAGAAGTTATTTGGATTAGGTTCTTCTTGCATGATTTATTTTTATACTAGCTACTACATATTTTATAATGTTTTTTTGAATAAAATGTAAAACATTTGCATGTTAATTCTTGAGAGTATTGAATTTTATATCGCTCCATGTATATGATCCAGCAATATCATTTATATTTTAAAGAAATACTCTACCTCTTGTAACACTCTACATATAACCTACAAAATTACTCACAATTTATGAGAGTCTGAAGATTTACTACAAATTTACTCGTAAAGCTGGACAATTTGTAGAAATACACCATATTATGCTACAAGTAATACATCTATATGATATATTGAATATGCATACCTATGCTTTTGTAACTTGATGGAGAGTATAAATTTGGTATATAATGCCATTGTTGCATTTAAGTGGCCAACAAAATATTGATCATCATCTAGCTAGTAGACTCATGCACACATTATGCTAAGCATTAAAGCAAATCCTATACAATAATGTCATCAATTAGACTCAAGTCATTGTTGTCTGAACACCATCACCATGGTGTAATGTATTCACATGAATGAGCTATTAAGCTTCAAGCCATGCACAAATGAACTAAAAAAATTCCAATTGGTTTTGAATGGGTAAAAAACCCAATGAATTCAGTTCAGTGACTGTTCAGATATGCCCATTGTTGCTGGATCCAAATTCCAGATATCTCTTGCACTCACAAATAATAAACTATCTCTCTCTCTCTCTCTCTCTCTCTCTCTCTCTCTCTCTCTCTCTGCATTTTATCCATGTTTTGAGACTGCTTTCTCTACCTCCACTGTGTGTGCAAGTGCATCCAAGACAATTCAACATGATTTATGATGTAGTGATGCTGCTCGCTTTCAAGTCCACTATCCACAGCTCCAAGGATCCTGCAAGAAAGTCATAGTGTGCGCCATGCAATGAAACTAGGAAACACATTTTTGAATGCACAACAAATGCCAGCTCAATTGGCAGCTTTCATTACGCTATCGATTCCATTGCAACACCTCTCGAGAAAAGTTATATTCATTAATACATGCACAGAAGATAATTGCACATTTGTTTTGAAACCAAAACATGTTTTACAAAACATGGATCCCGAATCTACAGAAGTACAAAGCGCATCTATCATAGACAAATACAATAACAGACCAACAAATTTAGAAGATTTATGTTTAGCTGATATCGCATCAAAGTACAAGATAACGAATAGTAAATTCACCCATACAAAAAAATATTCTATCATACGCCATGTCAAATTCAACAAACATAGAGACTCTGATAACTACTATAGAGAACAAATAATGTTATATGTGCCATTCCGAACATCGGAAACAACCATCCAACTTGAAAAAGAAACTTGGCAACAAACTTACATCAGACTCCAAAAGGAAATTCTAGAAACTATAACCGCCTATTTGAAAACCCAACTACAAATGAAGATATTTGGGATCAAATAGAACTAAATACTATACCCAATAAAGATACAACCCAATACAACTTCAACAATATAGAAAGAACTGAGATATCAATTGAACAATATGATCTGCAAAAAAATATGTACCTACCATCTACACAAAAAATGCCTTCACATGCAAAATTAAACCTTACAATACAACCAAACCTTGAAATGCTTCCAAATGACTCTTCCTACAGGAGGGGCCGGAACTGGCAAGACCTTCACAACACAAATAATTGTCCAAGGACTGATACAACATTACAATCGTCTTATAGGTATCATCCCAGGGAAACCAAAAGTCCTTCTAACTGCCATCACAGGAAAAGCTGCATTTAACATAGATGGGACTACTTTGCATTCTGCATTGAATATACCAATAAACACAAAACATATGGCACCATTGCCTTGTGATAGATTAGACACCTTGACAAAAGCATATGAACATCTATAACTGCTTGTCATTGATGAGATATTCTTGGTTGGAAAGCGATTGTTTTGCCAAGCTGATCAACGCTTACGGAAAATAAAACATAGACATGATTCATTTTTTGGAAACCTAGACGTTATCATTACTGGTGAACTTTACCAAGTAGGTCCAGTGCGTGACTCGTGGGTCTTCCAACATGAAAACCATAGTATCGAATCACTTGCACCAACTTTTGGCAAGATAAAATCCAATGCTATGAACTAAAACAAGTAATGCGACAAAAAGACCACCTGTTTGTTGTGATCCTTAATCGTTTCAGAAATGGAACACACACAAGCAATGGCATAGAACAAATTAATTATCAATGTTTTCATCACAATCCAATTCCACTAAATATACCACATCTATTTTTCAAGAATGAATTCACAAATAGACATAATAATCATGTTTTCGAACAAACCAAAGGAATGGAATACATCCTTCTTGCAAAAGACTTCACAACTACTGCATTACGATTAAGACACTCATTGCAAAATGATCTTGCTTTCATGAGTGGTTTGCATGAGCAAATTAAAATAAAAAAAAGAATCGTAGTTGAATTATGTGCTGGAAATTATGACATTGAAGACGGTCTTGTGAATGGTGCAGAAGGCATATTTGAAAATGCAATGCTACAATGTAACGAGCCTGTCATATGGGTACAATTTACGAACATGAAAATCGGAAAATGCAGAAGACACAGGCTCAGACATTTGTACCAAGAAAATATTGAGCATACATGGACACCAAGATATCAAATTGTGAAAGAAATTCAAATCGGACCAAACATCAACAATAAATTCACTCGAAAACAATTCCCAATCCAAGCAGCTGCAGCACGTACAATACACCGAGCACAAGGACTCACTCTTGACAAGATGGCATTTGATCCCACTAGAATTACACAACATGGGCTGACATATACTGCACTGTCTAGAATCAAAGAAAAACATAACCTTTCTTTGTTACAAATGCTAAGAAATGAACATTTTCACATTCATCGTGACATACATGCAAAAATGCACCGTTTACTGACAACTGCAAATTTGTGTAACACTATTCCAAACATACAAAACAAAACAAAAACACATCTAATACAAACACTCAACACTAGATCATTACATGCACATCACAAAAACATCATAGCAGATTACAATCTTATGGCATCTCACATACTATGCTTACAAGAAACATATGAAAGAAATCCTGAAAAGTACTTTGTACAAAACTTTCATTCCATACCTTGCCCTGGCAAACACGGTTCGTCATTGTTATACGAATCCTCCTTGACATTGAATGCACACAAAGAAATCATTGTAAACAATTCTGAATTCATAATAGCCACTTTCAACAATTACACAAGACATGCAATACACATCATAGCTCTCTACAGATCACCATACACAAACCTTTCAACTTTTTTTGAAACGTTACAACAATTGCTACAAAACTTGCCAACAAATATTCCATCTGTAATTCTGGGCGACTTTAATATAAATGCGTTAGGTAACACCACCTCTTTCCAAACACTCAACAAATTATTGTCATTTTTACAAATTCCGAATTGCATGCACTGAACCAACAACCAACTATGGAACTCAAATAGACCAAATATGGACAAACACTTCATCGTGTCCTTGCGAATGTCAAACCACATAAACATATTGGTTCGACCATCATCCCTCATATTTTGCTTTCAAATTACCAAACAATCTTGCAAAATTCGAGAATCCTTTTTCTATGGCTAATTTCAATAGATCAATTTTGCCTTTGCTATAAACAACAAAAATCAAGCTACACGGAACTCTCTATATATGTTACCTCCATAAATGTTTTGTCTTTGATTCCCTCCATAATTAATATTTGCATTCTTTATCCTACTCCCCAGGCCTAACATTTATCCAGGATGCACTGTACTAAAAAATCATAACAACATGCAAGGCCTTTCGTAATCGCATTCGATCACCTTGTTATATGTGGTTTTCTTGAAGAGGGGGAGCGTAAACTGCACCCCCACTTGAGGGTGCAGAGCCCATCCCACCGGGAGATGGCTGGGGCATCACCCTCTGGTAGACGTGAGACATGCGTAGGTGCAGGCACCTAAATTTTTGGAGGTTTTAGACTCAGATTTTTTGATGGGCCTCCAAATCCACACGGACATAGCTGTTGTAATAGAATTAGTGTTGTTCTAATGTATATGTAGAATCAAACATGCTTATGAGATAAAAGAACACGTGTCAATCACATGGGATTGGGCAAAAATGTGGATAGGTTTTTGTGAATTACAAAAAAAAATAAAAAAAATAAAAGCAACGTGTCTTTGTGCTTAAGCTAGGGCAAAATCTAGGTAATGCCTCCAAGATGCAAGGCAACCTCTCTCTCTCTCTCTCTCCCTCCCTCCCATACCTCACTCTATCGCTATATCGCCATTTCTCTCCTCACAATTAGAAAACCCTAAAAAATTGAAAAAATCGCATCCTCTCGTGATCCTTATACTTTCTCTCTCTAGAAACTTCTTAAAACACGCATTTTTTCACTTCAACTGATGTTCAACCGCCTTTCAATGCTCTTCCAATACATTTTAGGACAAACATGGACGAATGAGGAGCTCCGAAACACATTTTCTCCACAACAGCCTACATTTTTTTTCTTCTTCTTCTTCTCTCTCTCTCTCTCTCTCCAACACCTCACTATATGCTATTTCTCTCCTCACAACTAGAAAACCTTAAAACCTGAACACATTAGGGCCCTTTTTGGACTTAAAAAGGGCCTCTTCACTAATTATAATTAGTGTTAATGATGATATGTGTACCAATAACAGAGTGACAACTGAGATGGAATGGTCCATATGACATGGCACATCCAATGTGTAAATCAAATCTTCAAATTCTAACCCACCCACTAACTCTCCTCTAACTCTACTTCCTCAACCCATATTAATGATGATATGACATGGCTCAAATTTGAATTTAAATGAAAATGTGACTATTTCTTCAAAGCCTCCAAACGCCATTTTTATTAACTTAGAATGCCAAAAAATGGGGCCCAATATTGCCTTGGGCCCCCATATTGAAAAAAAAAATTCAAAAAAAAAAGGGGGGAGGGGGAGTGGGGTACAACAATTTATTTATAGTATTTCCCGTGTGCCATATGTAAAGCACATGTTTTGCCATTTTTTCCATCTGTTTGAAAATAGGTCATCAACATGACAACACATGAGATTACAGAGGCTGTACATCATTTTCTTTTTGTTCTTTCATGTAATGCAATGTCCCAAAAAATGTATCCATAGCTTTTTTGCATTCGATTGTCGCAGTGATATATATATTCTCGAATTCTTTGATAGTTGTTTCGCAAACTGAAAGGGAAAACTAGAACGTCAGTACATGTGGCTTCAGAGCAACTTGACGAGGTACGTATTTGTCCCACCACACGATAGATGTTTCTTTTGAATGCATGCGGGATTGAACCGAGCGAATACAAGCACAACTTCCTTAGCAGCTACACATTGAGCACCTTTATTACAACGCAGAAACATGCTAGAGAAGCTTATGTGCATCAACATCATGGAGATCCTATAGAAGGTACAAAATTGTTTTCTTTTTCTCTCATTTTTTTTATATTCGTTATTGGCATTTTCAACTTATGAAAATGGCATGATTCCAATTCCAACCTCAATACAAACAAATCGAGCTACTATTTAGCATTTCAAAGCCCACTGCGACCACGGAGACTATGTGATCCGCAGCTTGTACTTTAGGTAAAATTCTGGAGAGAGGTGACCCGTGCAGAATTGAACGCAAATGGCAGTGATCTTTGAAGGCAGCTTGGGCACATCTCAGAAATAGGGGTGCACCTCCCAATCTCCATTGATTCTGTGTTAAAAAACCTTGAGAGAGAGATCCATGACACACCAATCATTCCAACGACTAATTCACAGATTTGTCATTTTCAGTGACTCTAAAATACATTATGTTATACATACAGCTTCTTGTACATCTAACTATCCATTGCATACTGACAAATAACAGCCCATGGATCTGCAAATTTCGCAACAAACAACTCAACCAACATCATCCACTATAGAGGTATGCATGCGCACCTACAATCTGTGTTCTTTAGTTCAACACGAATCTTTTTCCACCATGCAGTACTTCATAATCAAAATGGCATCTTTCTTGCAGGACCCCTCGCCTCCCCCTTGAAAAATATGCGAACAAGCACATCACACTATACAAAATAGCATCACGTGTCGGCAAGATGGTCTACATTGGACAAACCACCAACTTACATAGGCATGTTCAAGAACACGCTCGGAAGCCACCCAAGAAATTGCTTTTTCGACAAGGCACATAGTAGTTTTTTTTATGTCTTTCATGTAAGAATACTAGAAATTGTTGAAGATCATTACAGTTGCAAATAGATTGGGAAAAACTTTTATAATCAAGTTGTACAAATCTCAGAACATGAAACTTTGCAATAACTTGCATTAGAGGAGTTCTAAATCCAAAAAAGACCCTTTGTAAAGATTCTTTTTATATTTTTCTCAATTTTTTCTCACACATGGACCAATCAAAACACTCAAATTTGAAATCTACGTAACGTAACTTTTTGAGTCCACATTTTGATTCCACACAAAAAATGGCATAACTTTCTGGGTGGTAAGTCTGAATTTAGCGGAATTTGGTGCATTGGAAAGCGCACGACAAAGGCTTTCAATAATATGTTAGATGATATAATTCTGATCTATGATTAAAAAGTTATGGCAAGTCAAAAGTTTTAGTGCTATAATATTTTAATAATATAAACTACATCTTGCACAAATCTTAAAAGGTCTTTTTGGAGCTCAAAACTCCTTTAATGGCTGGACACTCTTCGGGTTCGCGAAAATATTGAAACCTTAAACAACAATCTTGCATATGAGAAAACTTCAAAACATCGTTCCCTTGTAAATATTTGTTGTCTTTAATTCATTTTAAGCTTGCAAATATTTGCTAGCTCTAATTCATGTTGCTCTTGTCAACATTTTTCCATGATTTTGTTGTGTTTCGTGACGCACTGGACAAGTTACATCAAAATCATGTAAGCATCTTACTTCGCCTCAGGTTACTTTGCGTCCTCTCCCATGCTGGCAGGTTACAAAATTGCATTGCTAGTTGTTATATACTTGGGGTAGGGATATTGTCAAAATGGTAGCTCACCTATCTGATTCAACCACCCTTATAAACATATTACTATAATGTGGACTCCCCACAGTTTACATAGATCAGACTATTCAAAATTTATTTATGGACACTTAGACATATAATGGGTCACTTTTACTAATTTGATAGGTTATAATTTTCAGCCCTCGAAATAAAAGGTACTCATGGATGTAGTCTTTAGAATACTTGACCTTTACGGATGGAATTTTGAAAATACATAAGATTTATCAATGAAATCTTGAAAATACATAGTTGTCATGAATGGAATTATGGTCAAATTTCGAAAATGACGTCCATAACTCTTTTCACATAATGCACTATAATGGGTGTTTGTCAACTGATGATAAAGAATTATGGCTTCATGAATTTATGTCCTCCTAAATAATATGATAATGCTTTAACAGCCATTATTAGTCTCCCGAACTAGACTGAACTTCAAATGAGCAATACAGATCTCATTCTTTAGAAAATGCCTCAGATAGTGGCCAAGTCTATGAGAGATTTCAACAAGCTTAGTCATATTTTGGTAATTTGTCAATATGAGGCCAAAACTCATTTTAGACTTAGAGATAAAACTTTTTGAAGTTATATTAATTTAAAATACATTCAATAAACACTTCTTGAAAGTGTGGGAAAGTTGGTACTTGAGTTTGAAGAGATTCAAATTTGAGCTTTGGGTACATTAAATCTAGACCCAAAAATAGTAGGGTTTACATTTTGGAGGGAAAGCCAAGTGGCCAAATAGGGTTTCGACTTGTTATAAAAGGATGTAACTCATGGAGAGACACATCTTCTCTCTTCTCTCTCTCATTTCACCATTATACATGGTTCTCTTTGGGTTCTACTACCCATTGGTGCACTCTCATGATGTTATCTTGCAATTCTATGTGTAGAATGAACATTTATTGCTATTTTTCAGTTCCACACATGTGAAATATAGTAGGGGAATCTATTTGTATATACAACAATCATATTTTATGTTTTGGGTTCATGTTTGATCAATATCTCTTACAGTTTGCATCTCATTTTGTATGTAGATGCTGATTTTTTTTTTACATTGGCAGGATTGTTGGTTTGCTCCTTTTGTAACCAAAGATCAGGGACATGGATTGGATCTTGAATGATCTGAAATCATTCACATGGTA